>OV656872.1:109461281-109877522 GCA_927399465.1 Sarcophaga caerulescens | reverse complement strand
AGTCAGTGATGCCAGGAGATTTTTTCCAAAAATCCCTACGTCAATGAAAAAAAATCCCTTTTTTCCCTACACCCACTTTTAATTTTCCCTACAAAATTCCCTACGCCACTTTTTCCGTTTTTTTCAATAAATAAATGTTTGTTTTAAATTTGTACATTTTCAATTCAGGTACACACATTTATTATACAAAAATAACATAAAAACAAATAAAAATAACATAAAAATAACAAATATTATAAATTAATGAAAAAATATTACACGGTGCGACAGTGAAAATACACCCGAGTAACTACATAGTCCACGTTATTCAGTTAGTTGAGTAGAACTCAAAAATACCTTTTTTATATTTCTCGAACCCTCCAAACTTATTTGACAAAAACTAAAAACTTTCTGGATTACTCAAACATTTTTGACCCGATTTCCAAAATTTAAATGGAAAGGGTTGAGATGGACCTTTAAAGTTGTTTACATATATCTATTATCCGACTTCATATGCTATGAGATTTGATGAGGTAAATTTGGAAAATTCGAATTTTTTTTCATATTTTTTCAAGTTTGTCCATTCATAGTAGCAAACCTTACTTAAAAAATATGAAATAAGTGATGACATTCTGAAAGTACATTATCTTGTGAAGAGATTGGCACTTGATTAAATCGGACAAAAATTACCGTAGTTATTATTTAAAGAGTCTAACAGTCGAGTTATATTTTTCATATATATATTTTTTCAAATGAACTTTTAGTTCAGAAATTTTTAGAATGTTTGATGGATCTTGGTTGTTTATCGGAAAATGTGTCAATTTCACATTTGAGAGACCGCCAGAAGTTGGCCAATGTTTACGCAAAGAGAAATAATAATTTTTGCAAAAAACACAAATATTAGCCGACTTCTGGAAGTCGTGCAAAAGTGAAATTGACAAATTTTGTGATAAACAATCAAGATCCGTCAAAAATTCTGAAAATTTTTGAACTGCAAGTTCATTTGATAAGATGACATATATAAAAAATATAGCACGACTGTTATACTATTTAAGTAATAAATTCGGTAATTTTTGTCCGATTTGATCAAATTATGACTCAGTCTCTTCACAAGAGAACATATTTTAAGAATATTATTACTTATCCTATATTTTTATATTAAAGTTTGCTACTATGAATGGACAAACTTGAAAAACTATGAAAAAATTCGAATTTTCCAAGTTTACCCCATCAAATCGCACACCATATTAAGTTGAATAATAGATATAGTTATACCGTTTAAAAGGTCCATCTCTCCCCTCTCCAACAAGATTTATGTTTTGGAAATCGGGCGAGAAGTGTTTGAGTAATCCAGAAATTTGTGCGTAAAGAAAAAAAAAAAACAGTTTTTGTCAAATAAAAAAAGATTGGAGTGTTCGAGAAATATAAAAAAAATATTTTTGAGATCTACTCAACAAAGCTCACAACCTACACTATGTCATTAACCGGGTGTATTAAATTTTTTTATTTTGTCGCATAGTGTTATTTATACAATTCTGTATAATATATTTTTTTTAAATGACTCGATGTGCATTTGAAATTTACACAAAATCTTATAATGCAAATAGAATTTAATAACTCATGGCTTAATTTGTTCCTTGTTTTCGTACGTACGTCAGTTACAACAGAAAAAATTATTTCAGCGTCAGCGTTGGCATGTGGCATAGTTAGTAAAATTTTTATAATTTTTGCAAAATTTGGAAAGATCAAATTGTCATTAAAAATTTTTGATGAACTTTTTTGTCATGAACTTGTATCAAATTGTCATTGTTATTAAAGATGCCACATATTTATTTACTTTATATTACAGAGGTATTACCAGATTTACTAAATTACAATGATACACTTAAAAAATACACACATTTTTTAATTTATATTGGAAGAAAAATAGTTTTTAGATGCTAAAAATTTTAAATTGAAAAAATTCCCCACAATTCGAAAAAACTAAGAAATCTTTCCCTTTTTCCCTACATGTGAAGTTTTTGAAAAAAATCTCTACAAAAAGGGAAAAATCCCTACACTTGGCATCACTGGTGTAGGGTGATGTAAGTATGTTATTACTTTTTTTTGCAACTCTTCATTTATTTTGGCATGTATGCATTTTTCTATGCTTACGTTCGTTGAATTTTCGGTCGGGAACACCCACGACATTGAGCTAGTCGGGACACTCTTCATACATGCCATGTTCCAATTTTGATTTTATTTTATCGACAACTGTAGACTTTGAAACGAGCGTAACAACCTACTAAACTATTTTTGCATTTTTTGTTTACTTGTTTATCCCTTTTTTTATACTGATGTTGTTGGTATATTTTTGTTTACTTGTTTATTATGTATTATTCTTCATTTTGTTTATCATTTTAATGTTGTACAATGGGTCAATTTCGACCTCCGGGTATTGTACTTGTCTTAACGGACAAGTACACGTCCTCTAACCTATCATTTTAATGTTAATGGCACTTTTGCCATCCAAAGTTCGGGATAACGAAAACGAGCTCTTCCTGCTTTAATACGACTGTTTATCAGGAAAATCTTGAAATTGCAAGAGAGTAATAAAGAAATAAGGAGAATACATGAATACAAATGATCTGTATTACATATACGGCCTTTGTGATAGTCAATAATTTAACTATTCAAGTGGTATTCACCGTAGGGCAATCCGGCCTTTTTAGACCACAGATACACGAATCCTTGGAATGTATTTTATTCGCATTGGACTTAAATATATCCATTTGAACTGATTTTCTTTTTTTTCCCAATTTCTTTCAACTCTGAAAGACCTTGTATGTAATTCTTAAATGTGATTCCTTTCCATAGTTATTAAAAGAATTTAATAATTCTTGTTTTTTTTCTTTTCAATTGAAACAAACGAATACATTTTAATACGAAGAGCTTTATGTCATAAGTCAATATAATTAAAAATATTTAAGCATTTTTAAGAACTTCTTTGTTAATATTTTCATAAACAAACTGAAAAGAGAGAGTGAGAGAGAGAAATGCCAAAGAAGTACTTAAAAGAAGCCATTAAGTGTTATATTTTTAACTGACAATAACCTGTTTTAATTGGCGTTTAATTAATTATTGCATGTGGAAAAAAGTGCATAAATTCTTTTTTAAAACTGGACTTAAATTCTTGTGTTCTCACTTGTTTTTTATGGGCCACAATTACTTGAAAATTGTTACAAGGTTGCTGGCTGTTTTATTTTAATATTTTGCGCTCTCCCACTCTCTCTTTGTTTTTAATATTGTAATGTTGTTGTACAATAACACCATAGAATATTTTGTTGTTTGTAATAATAATGAATGAAATGAAATTGTTTGACATTTCATTGTAATCGATTGCATACATACATAAGTATATATACATACATATATACACGTAAGTAAGTATGTAAAATGTTTAATACTTTTATACATATGTACATATTTATTCCATGATAAGTATGTACGTGATTGACCCAATAATTCATTAAATATGAACACATGATTTACATACAATATTAGGGTGAGAAAATTATTACAAAAAAGTATTTTTTTTACATGCAACCAACATTATGCTACGTTTTTACATTTTAAAAACGTTTAAAATATGAGCTCGTAGATTGCAAATAAAATAAAAATAATTCTGTGTTTAGTTTTAATTAAAATTCTTTATTATTCGCACAATTCTGTGTGCCACAGTTCACAACTTGATGTAAACCACAAAAATTGCGTTTTTCACTAAAGCGAACCTGCTTTGCCTTGCCTTTTAAATGGCAAAATAAACAATCCGATGAATGTTCTTGAAGGCGAATGTTTGTGGGTTGGCCTTCTCGAGATCTCTGTAAATGTAAATATCGTTGTTTCATAATTGTTGTTTGTGTATTTTGTTTCCATTTATTCTTGTTGTGTTTGTTCTTGTACATATTTGTATTTACTTGTTTACCATTTTTTTATGCTGGTGTTTGTTGTTACATTAAGTAGTGCGATAATTTGTAAACAGATTTGTTTACTGCATTGTTTTGTTTTTGTAGCTTTTGTTTATAATTTTAATGTTAAGCGATATAGTAGCCAAACACCAGTATCTAGATTTTTTTTCATTTTCGTAACAATAAGCAATAAGTAAGCGTAACTGTATTTAAAAAAATTTTAAACCAATTTTTATAAAAAACAAAAAAAAAAGATTTTGCAATATTTCTTCTTAAAAGAGAAAAAATTGACAGATATTTATAAGTTTTATGACTCTCCCTAATTTACACACACACGCATAATAATGAACATAATTTATATTCACATACACTTGCATACTAACTGCTATCACTAACACTGTAAGTATATACCATATGCATATGTAGTATGTGTACGCGTATGCGTATGCTTGACTGTGTGTGTTTGTGTTCAATTAAACATTTGTTTATTTGTAACTGTAAAATCATTCAAATATGCATGAAATTTAATTGAATGCAACAATGACAACAACAACAACTACAAAAGGAAACACAAAAAATAAAACCTCCTAAACTAACACATGTTCATACACTCACTCTCTATCGCTGTCGCTATCACTATCACTATCTCTTTGTCTTTTGTTTTTCTCTTATACACTTCCATAGGCTTATGTGTATGGTGCATGCAACGCATGTGAGAGCGTTATTGTTCATTATTTTTTTGTTTGTTTTTCTTCTTTTTATTGTGATCCTCTTATTGTTTGTTTGTTTTTCATGTTTTTTCTGAGTTTTTTTCTTTCTTTACATCAGTCTATCTTTTTTCCGTTTTATTGTACGGGAGTTGGTATTCGTATGCAGACAGTGGTCTTCAAAGGGAAAAATATGAATGAAAATTGGTTAATAACACGGTGCGACAGTCAAAATACACCCAACTAATGTCATAATGCAGGTTTTGAGTTTTGTTGAGTAGAACTCAAAAATATTTTTTTTTTAAATATTTCTCGAACCTTCCAAACTTATTTTATTTGACAAAAACGGTATTTTTTTTATCTTTTAACACAAAATTATTGATTACCCAAATATTTTTTTTAATCTATTTTCAAAATGTTATGAGTTTTGATCGGTTAAACTTGGACAACATGATTTTTTTCTTATTTTTTCAAGTTTAGCCATTCATAATTGCAAGATTTAATTAAAAAATATGAATTAAGTGGTAACATTCTGAAAGTGCATAAAGTCGCCGTAGTCTAGTAGGTAGTGTGTTGGCTTATTAGACGTAAAGCCCGGGTTCGTATCCCAGGTCAGGCATCAAAACGAAATATGAAAAAAAAAATATTTCTTCGGCGATTTCCTCTCAGCAGATTTCTGTCAAAAACTCTGAGAGTAAATAAAATTTGCCATGAAAAAGTTTCTCAAAATATTTGACGTTCGGAGTCGACGTTAAATTGTAGGTCCCGCCACTCACGTATAAAATTAACGCACACAACATGAGTAGTGTGAGTTGCTGGGACGTTGTATAATGGGTCAATTCGACCTCCGGGTACTGTACTTGTCACAGTTGACAAATACACGTCCTCTAATCTAATCTAACCCTTCTGAAAGTCCATTATCTTGGGAAGAAATTGACACTGCGTTTGATAAAATCGGACAACTTCTAGTGGTCGCTTCAAACGTGAAGTTGACACATTTCCCGATAAACAATCAAGACCTATCAAAAATTCTGAAAATTATTGAACTGAAAGTTCATTTTAAAAAATATATATGTATATGAAATATATAATACGACTGTTCTATTCTTTAAATAATGACTACTATAATTTTTATTCGATTTTATCAACGAAGTGTCAATCTCTTCAAAACAGAATGCACTTTAAGAATTTCCTCACTTATTTTATATTTTTTAATAAAAGTTTGCTACTACGAATGCACAAACTTGAAAAATTTGAAAAAAAATTGCATTCGCCAAGTTTACCTTATCAAATCTCATAGCATATTAAGTCGTTAATACAATAATCCCTCCCCTTTCTAAGAAAGTTTAAATTTGTGACATTGGTTCAGAAATGTTTGCGTAATCAATAAATTTGTGCGTGAAGTCAAAAAAAAAAACAGTTTTTGTCAAATAAAACAAGTGTGGAGGGTTCAAGAAATATAAAGAAAAAATAATTTTGAGTTCTACTCAAAATAACTCACAACCTACACTATGTCATTAGCTGCGATTATTCCATTTTTTTTTTATTTTGTCGCATAGTATAATTGGGAACACAAATACGCATGTAGAAGTAAATTTTTTTGACAATTTACATGGAATGATTATTTTATTTTTCCAATTTTAAAAAGCCGATCGAAACTTATCCCGATTATGTACCAGGTTTTCCGCCACTTAGGGAATTGGCGATGATTTCAATACAGAAGGATCGAAGAATAGAATAGAAGAAGGATCAATATAGGAGATAGTCTACGTTAGCCAAAGAGTTCGAAGTTAATGAATTTAAGGCTTTAATTAAGTTGGTCACCACAACCCTTTAGTCAGCATTACAACTTAGCTTCTCACTTCACCCGTGTTGTGTATGTTAATTTTTATACATGAGTTGGCGGCACCTACAGTTTAAAATCGATTCCGAATGACAGATTTGTAAAAAAAGTTTTCAATTGATATTTTATTTACATACATACATACACATTTGCTCATTACAACCCATCAGTTACCTAGATTTTCATGCCACTTATGCTGTGGGTGTTACTGTTTAGTTTTTAAGAAAGTTTTCATGGCAATTTTTATTTTACACTCAGTTCTTTTGCCAGAAATCTGCTGAAAGGAAGTCGCCGTAGAAATATTTTCTCATATTTCGTTTTATTTGAGATGGCTGACCTGGGGTTTGAACAGTGGATTCACCGATAACAATACAACACACTACCTACTAGACTACGGCGTCTACGCCGAAAGAAGAAAGTCGCCGACAAAATATTATTTTTTGTCCACATTTCGTTTGGTCGACATGTCTGAGCTAAAGTTTGAACCTCGGGCTCACGTCAAACAGTGATTCCAATTAGTTCACCATCGATATTGTAGGACGGATTCTTTATTTAGCTTTAGTTTTTCCCCTTCTTTTTCAAAGAGAAATTAAATTCAAAATTTGCATAAATTTAATTCACTTTAGACCACTGTGCGTTTGACCAGCAAACATTTCGTTGTACCTTTTGTGGTTGAATATGGAATATTGATGTGTTTGTTGTTGTTGTTGTTTTTTTTTTTATTAACATTTTCATATTTTCATTAATATGCGTGTATACATATGTGTTGGGTCACATCTAAAACATATATACACACAACAACATATATATCTAACACATAATATATATGTATAACATAACATAACACATATATATAGCATATAATATATATAACATAAAATATAAACAATACTTAATATACATATATAACATAATAACAATAAAATGAATTAATAATACTAAACCTTTAAATATGAACTACCCTAATATAATATAATACATAAGATAATTAAGAAGTAGCGTTAAGGTTAATGAATAAATAACATAGAATATAGTTCAAGGACAGATGAAGCAACGGAGTTGCTGAATGCCCTTGAACCGTTAGTATTAAGATAGATTTATATATGTTAGACTTAAGAATTGAATAAAAAAGAAATAAAGAATTTTAGTTGCTAGACAAACATTATCGACTTCGGTCTTATTTTTTAAAACTTAATAATTTTGGTCTATTCACGCGAGTGTTATATAAATTCACAAAGTGCCCACAATCTATTTTTAATTATAAATTATGTAATTTAAAATCGGTCCTAAAAAAGATTAGGATCTAACATTTTGAACTGTCAATCCTGTCAAAACTGTCAAAAATGTTAGATCCTAATCTTTTTTAGGACCGATTTTAAATTACATAATTTATAATTAAAAATAGATTGTGGGCACTTTGTGAATTTATATAACACTCGCGTGAATAGACCAAAATTATCAGTACTCTACAACGTGAGAAGCTGTTGCATAGCGATTCGGATTCTGCTAAGGCTTTGGGTTTACATTGGAGTCCGAAGAATGATTCACTAAAGTTTCATTTGGAGAATTCTTTCAAAGAATTGAAAGCAACGAAAAGAAACATACTATCGGTTTCTTCTCGATTATTTGATCCTCTCGGACTGTTATGCCCTATTGGTATAAAATCCAAGATCTTACTGCAAGAACTTTGGATTCAGAAGCTCGACTGGGATGAATCAATTCCCATGAACCTTGATACTTCATGGGAAAATCTCAAATCTAATTTAATGGAGATTGATTCAATAACAATCCCAAGATTCGTCCAAACAACTTCCACTGCAAACATCCAAATACATGGATTTGCTGATGCCTCAATGCGAGCATATGGGTGTTGCATTTATGTTAGAAGTTTCGAGTCTGGCAAAGTTACTGTCAGATTACTTACAGGAAAATCTAAAGTTGCTCCACTCAAGACAAAATCTCTTCCGAGACTTGAGCTGTGTGCTGCACACCTGTTGGCAAAGTTGTGGACTCGAATTAAGCTCATGTTGGAATTTAGGATCGATCAAGTTTATTTCTGGACTGATTCGGAAATAACTTTACATTGGGTAAAAACCCATCCATCCTCCCTTGCTACTTTTGGCGCCCGAGCAGGGACAAAAGTGAATTTAAAAATAATACGTGATCAATCATATGAAAAAACAAAGAAATTTAATCTTTGTAATTTGATAATTTACTTCAAATTAGTGAAAATTTCAATTGAACACTCAGTTATTTCGTTAAAAGCTCCAAAAGACCAAAATTCTCGCGGTAAATTTTATAAGTTATTTAAAATCTATCTAAGCGCGAGTGTAAATTTTATATTGTAAATAAAGTTTAAAATAATTAAACATACAAAACCACATTTACAAAAAATTAAAGCAAAAAAATTAAAAATATACCTACACATACATATTTCGTTAGTGGTGGAAAATATGCAAAACATAAAATAAAAATAGATAAAACAGACAAAAAATAACAAGTGTTACAAATAAAAATTGAAAAATATACATACCTACTGTGCGACAAGAAAATACAAATACAAAAATTAAGAGACAAAAATTGAAAATAAAACACATAAGGAAAATTTAAGTGACAGAAAACATACATATAACAAAATTGTTACAAATAACAAATAGAGTGTTTAAAAAATAAATAAATAAATAAAATATTGTGAAAATTGAATACGAAATTGAAATATAAAAAAAAAATATATATACATATATAATTAAAAGAAATAGCAATTATAAAAAAAACAACATACATATATTACATATATAAAACTAATAGTGTAGTGCAGTGGAGTGAAAAATCAAAAACAGACACCATCATCATACATTACCTCACCATCATCATACCAACAGGACATCTTCATCAGATCTTCAAATCAACCCTCAACCCATTAATTTGAAGGAAGTGTGCCAATTTCGCCCAGATGCCCCGTTGCCGTTGCATCATCTGTAAAAAGGAACGTGCTTCTGAAACTAATTCAGAATCTGAGGTAACAAGTGTAAAATATATTTGTGTCATTTCCTTAAATTTGTAAGTTAATCAAATTTAAGAGGTTTTGTAATTTACTCAAAAACTGATTAACGACTAATAGTTGGACACAAACGATATATTCTACACTTGCAATTTTTGAAATTAT
Organism: Sarcophaga caerulescens; assembly: GCA_927399465.1. Taxonomy (NCBI): domain Eukaryota; kingdom Metazoa; phylum Arthropoda; class Insecta; order Diptera; family Sarcophagidae; genus Sarcophaga; species Sarcophaga caerulescens. Next base: position 109,867,880 of record OV656872.1, on the reverse strand, counting down.
TCATTTATTTACCTATAAAATTGAATTTTTAATTTGTACCACCCTTATTTTGTGAAAACCGTGCGTGTTGTTGTTATGCACACAATTGCGTATAAATTACTATTCAACGCGAAAGTAATTATTTTAATTATTATTTATATATATATATGCATCAATTTTCTTACCGTCATTACATTTATTCGGGATAATCTATATTTTTTTTTGATAAAAATTTTTTACCGAAATATTCGCGAATTTTTTACAATTTTTGTTTTTATCAAATTGTTTTTTTTTGTTCCTTGCTTATTCTTGTTTGTTGGTTCGCTGAATATATATTGCATATGATCAGTGTTCCATTCCATCGTTCCCTTATTATTCACAGTATATACATTTCACAGCGGCTTATAGTATATACATTGCACAGCTGTTTACAGTGAGACGATTTACACTGTATACGGAATTCAATTTCCAAACAACAGTTCAGTACAATTTTATTTAATTGTTTAATTGTTGTTTTATTAGGAAAAGGAAAAGAGCAAATTCATTATTCGACTTGATAAATTTTACATTTATCAAAGGCTGTGAGGGGAATAAACATATATTGCTATTTAGTTATTTTGACTGTGGAACCAGTATCTGGGGAAACCGCGAATAACAGGACTAAAATAGGACATATATCCGGATATTTTGTAACCGACGAGGGTTTGATCAATTCGTTAAATCTCCTAGTCCAAAGCAAATCATTCATCCTTTGGGAATTTCGTTTAACCAATAAATTAATTTGGTTACATTCGATTTGCTTTGAATTCAAAAGTTAATTGAAATGACTAGCAGGAAGAGACAAGATTCTCCCTCCAAATCGGAAAGTTTGGAGAAGTTAATTACAAAGAAAGCTAAGGTTGTTGAGAACATAACTCGAATTCGTCAATCCATTCTGGAGAAGACAATTTCTTTTAATCCAATCGAATTGGAATGTCGATTGGACATATTGAAAAATTATATTGACCAAGCTATGAAGCTCCAATCTGATGTGGATAATTTAGATCCCGAAAACAATGATAGAGCTGAGCTTGAGGACATTTGTGTGACCACTAAGGCATTGTTTTTGAGTCTCCTGGGTAAGAATGGGCAATCAAATGTGCCAGAAATGTCCTTTCTCGGACAACCACACCAGTCGAGGCTCCCGAACATGAAACTCCCCAAATTTAGCGGAAAATATTCCGATTACAAAAATTTTATGAGTTTGTTTGAGAACTTGGTCCACAACGATCCGACGTTGACAGATATTGAGAAGTTTAACCACTTAATATCATGCTTGTCCGATGAAGCTTTGGGTACGGTAAAAGCTTTTCAGATTACAGAAGCAAATTATCCCAAAGCAATAGCAAGTTTAAAGAAGGTTTATGACAATGAATGTCTTATATTTTTTGATAATATAAGAAAACTTTTTGATTTGCCACAAATCACAAAACCTTCAGCTATTGCTTTGCGAAGCATGATAGATACGGTATCCGCAATATATGATTCTTTATTGTCAATTGGTGATGATAAAAAGATTACGAATGCCATTCTCATACATTTAGTGATGTCAAAAGTAGACCCAGTCACCAAATCGAAATGGGAAGAACAACTCGATTTCGAGAAACTTCCCCTTTGGTCAGACTGTGAATCCGCCTTGAACAAACGGTATCAGCATATTGCAGCTGATGAGTCTTCAAGTTCAAGGCCGAGGTTCGATAATCAGAGAACTGAACATTTTTCGAGAAGAAATAACAGAGCCTCACTAAATGTATCGAAATCTAAACCGTCTGCTGACAAATGTTTATTTTGTAAATCGATTCAGCATAATATTAATAATTGCCCTTCATTCACTGCTGAGCCAGTAAGTCGAAGATTTGACTTTATTAAATCAGTGCCAGCATGTATAAATTGTCTCAAAAGGGGACACACAGTAGCGAAGTGTACATCATCGAAGTGCAGAATTTGTGGTAGCGCCCATAATTCATTGTTGCACAGGTACGACACAAGCGCAAGTGCAAATAATACCTACACTGGACAATCATCTACTTCACACGGATCGGTGAATTATTCTTCGTCCGATGAGAGAGTTATTCTCGCAACGGCAGTAGTCAGTGTAAGAAGTAGCTCTGGTAAATTGATACCAGCGAGAGCACTTTTAGATTCAGGATCTCAACCCAATCTGATAACGGAGGAACTTGCGCAGCTACTTAGATTGAAAAGAGAAGGAGGCAGACTAAATTTAACTGGCATTAGTGAAACAAATTCACTTTCGAAATCTAGCGTTAACTTGACTGTCACGTCGAGGGTTAACTCTACCCAATTTAATGCGAAATTCTGGGTATTGAGTTCGATTACCAACCTCCAACCTGATAGCGTTATAAATACAACCGGCTTATATATACCTAACAATATAAAGTTAGCTGATCCATGCTTCCACAAACCAAGAAAGATTGATTTACTCATCGGAGCGGAAATCTTTTTTGAGCTAATCTGTGTTGGTCAGATAAAATCTGGCCCGAGCCTTCCAATCCTTCAGAAAACTTCACTTGGTTGGATTGTCACTGGAAAGTACAATCAATCAAAGGGCTCCACTAACAAGAGCGTTTGTCATTTGAGTACTGCGATAGAAAACGAGAGCGATATTGATTCGATCGTCAGGAAGTTCTGGGAACTGGAGGAGATTCCAAATGAATCAATAAAGATTTATTCAGAGGAGCAGCAACAGTGCGAGGAGAAGTTTAGAAATTCAATACGACGTTTGGCGTCAGGACGATTTGTCGTCTCACTGCCTTTCAAGTCTGATGCACAATTGTTGGGTTCTTCGTTCGAAGTCGCAAAAAGGCGATTCCTCTCGTTGGAACGAAGACTGTCTAAAGACGACACAATGAGGCATATGTATCATGACTTTATGAAAGAGTATTTCAATTTGGGACATATGTCACTTCTGGATAATATGCCAGATTCTCCTCACTATGTCATTCCTCATCAATGTGTTCTGCGGCCTCAAAGTACTACTACTAAACTTAGAGTAGTTTTCGATGCTTCGTGTAGAACTTCTTCTCATGTATCATTGAACGATCTGCTAATGGTTGGTCCCACCATTCAAGAAGAACTGTATTCTACACTCATCCGTTTTCGCCTTCATCGCTACGTAATCACTGCAGATATCGAGAAAATGTATCGTCAAGTTTTGATCGACGAGAATGATAGGAATTTTCAATTGATCCTTTGGAGACAAAATCCATCTGATAGCTTACAGGTGTTTCGATTGAACACTGTCACTTATGGCACGGCTTCTGCCCCATTTCTAGCTATAAGATGTCTGATTGAATTGAGCAATTTGTACAAAGAGACTTTGCCTATTGGTGCGAAAGTTGTTCGCAGTGATTTTTACGTTGATGATTTGTTAACCGGTGGTGAAAGTTACGAGGATCTGATTACAATTCGTAATCAAGTCACTGAGATCCTAAGTTCAGCAGGTTTTAATCTTGCGAAATGGTTTTCTAACCATCCCAAATTTATCAGTACTCTACAACGTGAGAAGCTGTTGCATAGCGATTCGGATTCTGCTAAGGCTTTGGGTTTACATTGGAGTCCGAAGAATGATTCACTAAAGTTTCATTTGGAGAATTCTTTCAAAGAATTGAAAGCAACGAAAAGAAACATACTATCGGTTTCTTCTCGATTATTTGATCCTCTCGGACTGTTATGCCCTATTGGTATAAAATCCAAGATCTTACTGCAAGAACTTTGGATTCAGAAGCTCGACTGGGATGAATCAATTCCCATGAACCTTGATACTTCATGGGAAAATCTCAAATCTAATTTAATGGAGATTGATTCAATAACAATCCCAAGATTCGTCCAAACAACTTCCACTGCAAACATCCAAATACATGGATTTGCTGATGCCTCAATGCGAGCATATGGGTGTTGCATTTATGTTAGAAGTTTCGAGTCTGGCAAAGTTACTGTCAGATTACTTACAGGAAAATCTAAAGTTGCTCCACTCAAGACAAAATCTCTTCCGAGACTTGAGCTGTGTGCTGCACACCTGTTGGCAAAGTTGTGGACTCGAATTAAGCTCATGTTGGAATTTAGGATCGATCAAGTTTATTTCTGGACTGATTCGGAAATAACTTTACATTGGGTAAAAACCCATCCATCCTCCCTTGCTACTTTTGTATCGAACAGAGTAGCCGAGATACAGGAGTGGTCAGAGAAAATTTCATGGCGACATGTGCCAACTGACCATAATCCAGCTGACATCGTTTCTCGAGGATGCGACGTCCAGGAATTGAAACAGTCGATCTGGTTTGAGGGACCGTCATTCTTATTAGATGACAGTTCTTCCTGGCCTGTTAACAGACATTTCGAGTTAACAGAGAACCAAAAACTATTGGAAAAAAGGAAAACAAATGTATTTCTTGCAGTAGAGGATCCACAAAATTGTTTGTTGGATCTCATAGAAAAGTATTCCTCGTACAAAAAATTGTTACGAGTCACTGCGTTTGTAATCAGATTTGTTGACATCTTGAAAAAACGTAAGGTTGAGAAAAATTATCCACCTACTGCAATCGAATTGAAGTGGGCTTTCTTTCGACTTGTAGAAACGATCCAGAAAACTAATTTTTCTGAGGAGATACTGAAACTTCAGAAATCTCTTGTATTGCCCTCTAATATCCAGAGGTTGACACCATTTCTACATACATTTGTCGAGGAGGATAAATCGTTTTCACTAATAAGGGTAGGTGGAAGACTGCTAAATGCAGACTTGAAGTACAATACCAAGTTTCCACTATTATTACCGAAAAGGAATAGCTTTGTCACGCTCTATTTGCGAAACTTGCATTTGGACAATTGTCATGCTGGTACAAAGGCACTTATAGCTCTTTCGCGAGAAAATATCTGGTTGATAAATGCGAAAGAAGAATGCAAGAGGATAGTTAGCAAATGCGTACATTGCTTCCGCTATAAACCGAAGCTTATGTCCCAAATAATGGGAAATTTACCCACTAATAGAGTGAGAGCTTCGCGCCCATTTTTAATAGTCGGAGTCGACTACTGTGGTCCTATTGACGTATCTTTGAGAATACGTGGGCGACCACCATTAAAAATGTATATAGCGGTTTTCGTTTGTTTTACATCTAAGGCTGTCCATTTAGAATTAGTCTCTGATCTTTCCTCTGATGCTTTTCTTTTATCTTTTAAAAGGTTCGCTGCCAGGAGAGGACTACCCAACGAAGTCTACTGCGACAACGCGACGAATTTCGTCGGAGCCAGCCGCGTATTGAAAGAGCTGCACCAAGCGTTCGTCAAGAGTCGACAGGCGGTCGAGTCGTACGCAGCGTCGTCCGGGGTGAAGTTCAGCTTCATACCACCTCGGGCGCCGCACTTCGGAGGACTATGGGAAGCCGCCGTCAAACAAGCGAAGTTCCTACTTCTGCGAGCCGTGGGCAACATGGCGCTCACACAAGAAGAGATGGCAACAATGCTCGCAGACGTAGAGGCGGTGCTCAACAGTCGTCCAATTGCACCGCTGTCTCCAGACCCCAACGACGGAGAAGCCTTGACACCAGCACATCTACTAATAGGCGAGGGTCTGCGTTCGCTGCCGCCAGAATTCGCAGAAGGCGTGAAAGACAGAGAGGTGAAATTATGCAAGCGTTGGCGTCTGCTCTGCAATCTCAAGCAGACATTCTGGCAGGCCTGGTCTCGGGACTACATACTCGGGTTGCAGCACAAAACCAAGTGGCAACAAGGAATGCCCAACCTCGAAGTAGGTCAGGTGGTAATCGTCCACGAGGACAATCGCCCGCCACAGCAATGGTTGACCGGGAGAGTCGTGGCCGTAATCAAAGGCGAAGACGGCAAGGTCAGGGTGGCGGAGGTCGCAACGCGCAACGGCGTCTATAAGCGCCCTATACATAAATTGGCACCTCTGCCATACAATTGAAGACATTCAGTCCTTCAATGGGGCCGGAATGTTGGGTCACATCTAAAACATATATACACACAACAACATATATATCTAACACATAATATATATGTATAACATAACATAACACATATATATAGCATATAATATATATAACATAAAATATAAACAATACTTAATATACATATATAACATAATAACAATAAAATGAATTAATAATACTAAACCTTTAAATATGAACTACCCTAATATAATATAATACATAAGATAATTAAGAAGTAGCGTTAAGGTTAATGAATAAATAACATAGAATATAGTTCAAGGACAGATGAAGCAACGGAGTTGCTGAATGCCCTTGAACCGTTAGTATTAAGATAGATTTATATATGTTAGACTTAAGAATTGAATAAAAAAGAAATAAAGAATTTTAGTTGCTAGACAAACATTATCGACTTCGGTCTTATTTTTTAAAACTTAATAATTTTGGTCTATTCACGCGAGTGTTATATAAATTCACAAAGTGCCCACAATCTATTTTTAATTATAAATTATGTAATTTAAAATCGGTCCTAAAAAAGATTAGGATCTAACAATATGTATTTGTTTATTTATTTATACATAACAATTTAAGTGTGAGTGTGTTTGTGGATATGCTTACCAATACAGATGTTGCGATAGGTTTTTCTTTTCTTTTTCCTTTTTTGTTACATACAAACACATTTACATTTACATACAGTGGCACATTTTCATATGCTTAAACAAATGGTTGTAAACTTTTTAATACACATCCACATACATGTGAGTGGTAAATATGTCAGTATGCTAGTGTGCACGTGTGTGTAAAGAATTAATCAGTAAAAATTGAACGGCTGCATAAATGTGCATGACTAACTAAAGTGTTTTACAAACAACTCAGTAGCTCTGGCAGCAGCAGCAATTGGCAACAGTAGCTGAAATAAAAACAATAAAAATGGCATTAATTGCTTTCAGTCAGGCAGGCAAGGCAGCCAGTCAGGCAGGAAGACAGGCAACTAGGCAGCTAGGCTAGCATGCAACAGAGAGTCATTCAGGCAAGCATGTATACATCTGTGAATTGTTTTAATTTATGGTAATGAGTTTGTAATTTAAATATTAAAAATATTCCATAAAAAAAATACACACAAGCGAACATAAATAAATTGTTATACGATTGGCATACATACACACACATACATGCATACATATAAATATATATCTACATGCTATGTAAGTGTATAGAAATGAAAATTATACACTTTGTTTTACTAAATCATACATTAATGTATGAAGTATAAATGTTTGTGTGCGTGTGTTTATGATAATAAAAACTATATGTTGCATATGTATGCGTATGTGTATGTAAATGTGTATGCATGTCAATATAAAGAAACAAGAATATTTTATTCATTGGGGAACTTAATCAATAGAATTTTACGCATTTGTATGTGATTATGCATGTATGCATGAAAAGCATATGTATTGGGTGTGTAACTTTCTAACATTTCACATATAGTAGTTAAGAGCCACGCGGCTGGGGCCATAGAAGGTCTTAAAGGACATTATGTTACCGTTGAAGTCGCCGTAATCTAGTAGGTAGTGTGTTGGCTTATTAGACGTAAGGCCCGTGTTCAAATCCCAGGTCAGACATCAAAATAAAAATATGAAAATATTTCTTCAGCGACTTCCTCTCAGCAGATTTCTGGCAAAAGCTCTGAGAGTAAAATAAAATTGCCATGAAAAGTTTCTCAAAAAGTTGTCGTTTGGAGTCGACTTAAACTGTAGGTTCCGCCACTTATGAATAAAATTAACACACACAACATGGGTGGTGTGAGAAGCTACATAGGTCGTAATCCTGACTGAAGGGTTGTAATAACCAATTATGTATGTATATATGTATGCATGTTACCGTTACCAATACCAATAAAGGGTAAATCTTTTCCGGAGATTTGATTCACATTAGTCATTTCGTGTTGATGGGTAGCTTCAGACACGGACAGAACGACGCAGAAAATCTGCCCAAAGCTGAATGGAAGTCGCATGGCCGCTCTGCTTAAACTCCACAGAATTAGGATCAGCACTGTTGTCGGGGTTATTTCGGGGCATTGTTTTATAGTCTTGCGTTTTTACTTTTTAAAAACGTTTAAAATATGATCTCGTAGATTGCAAATAAAATAAAAATAAATTTGTGTTCAGTTTTAATTAAAATTCTTTATTATTCGCACAATCCTGTGTGCCACTTTTCACAACTTGATGTAAACAACAACAATTGCTTTGTTTGTTATTCCTCTGTTTACACCCTTTATATAAACAATAACAATTACTAAACAATTATTCGCCAGATAGTTGTAAAGGATATCTTCAAACCACGATTACTCTCTTAAAACACACCGCGTCTTCACACAAGACTGACTGAACTTCACTAACGCACTCGCCTGCTTTGCCTTACATTCTATATGGCAGAGTAAACAGCCTGATGAATGTTCTTGAATCCATAAACATTCGCCTTCTCGAGATTTCTATAAATGTAAACATCGTTGTCTACATTCATTCTTGTAGTGTTGTTTGTGTATTTTGTTTACATTTGTTCTTGCAGCGGTTGTTGTTGTATTTTTGTTTACTTATTTACCATTTTTTTATGCTGGTGTTTGTTGTTGTATTTTTGTTTATAATTTTAATATTAAGCAATGGAAAAGCAAGACAAAAGTATCTAGATTTTGCATTTTCGTAACAATAGGAACGCATACGAGGCGTATTGGTCTTGGACAACTTACAAATGATTTCTGCTAAAGCTGTGGAGATGAGGAGGATGATGAGCCTGTTCCTCGCCTACTATGTGCATGCCCTGCACTTGGTCGGAGAAGATAGAGGCACCTGAAGGAATTATCACGCATTGATATTGGCAGTCTCAGTCGCTTCATCGTAAGCTCCGTGTGGTTCCTGGACTAGGGAAAATGTGAAAGTGTGGTATCACAATGGGCCCTGTATGTGGTCTAAGTGTAACCGCTTCACTTCTGCCTACCCACCTACCTACCTAAGTAAGTGAAAGTGCGCAATTCAATCTGAATTTATAAATAACCGATATTCGATTAGTAGCACGCTTCAGTTGCCTGCAGACATATTTGCTGCAAAGCTTTTACAGCGAGAATGGCTGAAAAATTATCTCAAGATCCGATGTAATTAATGCAAACATAAATTTCTATGCCCCTAATCAATCTACGCTATGTTAGTTGCTACTTCCATTATGATCAACATTTGGTTCTAATAACAGATGTTAGATCTCCACATAAAGTAATTAAAAATACAAACCATGGAGAAAAGATAACACAGTTTTCAATTTATACACCCAATAAAAATGTGCATTTGTGTTCGATTGTTATACATTGATCAGCTATGGCTGAAGATATGTAAACTTTTTCTAAAGTGTAGTAAACGAATTCAACAACGTTATGTTAACGTATTTCATTCTGTTTATGACTTCTTCTTTATTTAATAATTTGAAATTGATATTTTAAATAATTTACATTTTTTTTATTATTTATCATGTCCATTATCTTGAGCTAGACAGACTGACATAGTTTTTGATAAGACTTTATTAGTTTACAGCACAGTGACCATAAATTGTTGAAAATATTCGTAATTTTTGAAAGGAAAAGGAAAATGAAAATTAGTTTCTGTGTTTAATTGTTTTATTGTGGCATTTATGATACCATAAATAATTAATTAAAATAAATTATTTTTCTCACAATAGAATAGCTTTCAATAACTTTCAATTTAACAAATTATTGATTAAGTGTTCAATACAGACATGCTTTCTAATAATATGTTATTATGATGGCAATAAATAGAGAAAAATACTGAAAAGTACCTCGACATACTTAATTGGTCATTAGTCAGGATTATGACGTAGCTTCTCACACCACTCATGTTGCTTGTGTTCATCTTATCAGTGAGTGGTGGCACTGAACGACACATTTTTGAGAAACTTTTCTTGGCAATTTTATTTACTCTGAGAGTTTTTGCCGGAATTCTGCTGAGAGGAATTTGCCGAAGAAATATTCTTCTCATATTTCGTTTTGTTCGAGATGTCTGGACTGGGGTTTGAACCACGGCCTCAAGTCTAATAAGCCAACGAACTACCCAGTAGACTATTGCGACGTCAGTCACTTAAATCACATTCGTGACCATAGCCACTCATAAGTACGTGTTTTTTTTTTAGGAGACAACTGAAAGGAAAATGCCAAAGAAATATTTTTTATATTTCGATGTCTGAGGCGGGGGTTGAATCATGGGCTGTCATCTAATAAGTTAACATCCTACCTATTAGACTACGGCGTCATCCCGCAAGAATCGTTGCCATTACTTACTTACTTAATTAGCCATTAATAACCCGATAAACGAATTTCAAACTGCCTTAACGCATCCTCCCAAACTTATCTACTTCTTGTACTCTTTCGCCAATTGGTGACACCAATCGATGATAAGGCTTTCTAAATGGATTCTACCAACACAGATAAGGTCTTCCTCCTCCGCCGACTGTCGCTAATCCCCGCATCAAATATACTTCTCACCAGAGTATCCTCTTCTATCCGAACGACATGGTCGAGCCAACGCAGCCGCTGGATGTCCTCTATGCCAACTGCCTCGAATCACCGCATTAAATATCCATCTCACCGGAAAATCCTCTTCCATCCAAGCGACATGGCCTAGCCAGTGCAGTTACTGTATGTTAATGTGCTAAACAATGCCCATGTCGTTGAGCAGCTCATACAGCTGCTTATTAGATCGAAAGCGGAAATCATTGCCAACCCGCACTGGACCTAAGATCTTAAATGGGACTCGAATACTGTAAAGGCTGTCCATGCTTCTATGCCATAAAGAAGCACGTGAATGATGAGGGACTTATAGAGTAAAGCGTTCAAGCAATTGAATATTATTAATAGGACGCAAATGTAATAAGAGCTTCAACAAAATCATTGATTATGTGTATTTTATTTCAGGTTGCTTTTGAAATCGCTGATAAATATCTAGAAACTGGCGTTGTGCTTTTACATCATTTAACATTAAAATTATAAACAAAAGCTACAAAAACAAAACAATGCAGTAAACAAACCTGTACAAACAAATTATCGTACTGCATAATATAACAACAAACACCAGCATAAAAAAATGGTAAACAAGTAAACAAAAATACACCAACAACGCTACAAGAATAAATGTAAACAAAATACACAAATGACACTACAATAATAGTCTTCATAGAGATTTCGAGAAGGCGAAGTCACGAGCATTCGCATTCAAGAACATTCATAAAACTGTTTACTTTGCCATATAAAAGGCAAAGCAAAGCAGGCGACTGAGTTAGTGAAGTTCAGTCAGTCTTGTGTGAAGACGCGGTACGTTTGAAGAGAGTAATCGTGGTTTGAAGATCTCCGTTACAAAGATCTGTCGAATAATTGTCTAGTAATTGCTATTGTTTATGCAAAGGGTATAAACACAGGAATAACAATGAAAATCAATTGTTGTTATTTACATCAAATTGTGAACAGTGCCACACAGAATTGTGCGAATAATAAAAATAAAAATAATAAACTAAACACAAATTTATTTTTGTTTCATTTGCAATTTAAGAGCTCATATTTTAAACGTTTTTAAAAGGTAAAAACGTAACACCATGCATCGTGAATAATACTTTAAACTGAGGTATCAAGGGATTTGTGTTTATATTGTGACATTTTAAATATTTTCTATAATAGTTTGACATATTTTAGTTGAACTACTTTTCACAATTTATATACTACGTATTTATGTATGTATATATGTAGATGTGTGTGTATATAATAAAATAAAAAAACAGATATTATTATTGAATATATTTCCAGTGCATTCACTGATTACAATTTGATTTGTAATTCAAAATTTAAATTTTTTGCAATTGTTTGAACAAAAAAATCGTTTTATTTTTGAACATAATTTTTCTAATTTTTCTTTCATTTGTATTATATGCAGTACATATGTATGTATGTAGGCATGCATTGCAATGAAAATGAATTCATAAAATATTTGTGGTTTTCTTTTTTATTTATTTTTTGTTTTGTGGACAACAATCAATGAAATTTATTAGAAAAATATGCATCAGCTGAATGAAGTCGATTGAATTTCTATGATAATAATTACCATAAATTAAAAATAAAATAAAATGCCTTTCTATTGTATGTTGCCTATTAAAATCTATTGGAATAGAGCATTTAGAAAAAGAAAAAAAATAATCATAAAAAATAATAATGAAAATAGAGAATTAATAAATACATTATGTTTGCATATTTGCATATTTGCACAAACCCCGAAAATCTCGCTCTCTCTCCTCTTGTTTTTTGTAATTCATAAACATTCATTGTCATCATCGTCATCATCAATCGTTTTGAAAGGAAAATTTAAACCAAAATTGAAATGAGAAATTGAGAATGTAAAGAAAAGAATGCTGTGCGGTGTTTTTTCTTACCTTTTTCCTCAAACACGGCTAAAAAATGTTTGTGAATTAATTTATTACGAATGAATAAATCCAAATGAGCAATAAACTAAACAATACCCGGGAATGAATAACAATAGCAATAAATGATTTTCAAAACAATAAAGAGAAATACTTTTATTTCAAACAACAAAGCATAGATAAATAATAGACAATAAATAATGCCAAATAAAATAAAATAAAATGCCTACTCATGTCATAATTATGCATGACTAACGAGTATTTAAATACTCAAAAGCACTCCAAATAGCAAACAGACAAGGAGAGGGGGGCGAAGACCTAGAGAGAGATAGCAAGATACCGAAAAATAATAGAAATACTTTCGTTAAATGCAAACCAACAAATAGAGAGACAAGCATATTTATATCCTACAGTAAATAGAAAAATTCATATAAGCGTACAACTATTACATCTAAGTCTAAGTTTACAAGCCACATTGGTCATTACAACCAGAGATCAGCAACGAGTATTCAAAAATATGAGTAGAATCGAATCATACTTATAATTTCTAATACTTATACGCATTCACACGTATTTTTTATATCATGGAATGTCTACTCATATTCAAAGTTGGAAGTACTCATCATATTCATACTTAACAACAAGTAAGATGTTGTTGACTTTCGACTTTCTACATAACTCAACATATACACGAAGCACAAAATAAGTATGAATCGCCCACGAACACTAAAATACTCACTAAAAGGTTGTGTGCTTGCTCTGCTTGCTGTTCTGTCTTTTTTGCTTGTGTGTCTTTTTTCGTTTTTAGTAAATGGAACAACAACTAAGACAACAAATTTTGATGAATGATTCAAGTCACTCAAACCATTTATAAGTATTATAAGAAGTATTTTTCAAAAGTTATGAATCTAAATGAGTAGGCGAACACATATCGAATGGTATGAGTTTGATATCAACGTTGTACACATTCTCATTGCAACCTGTACTTATAAATCAACGTTGTAGTGAGTACGAATGAATCGGAGTACATTTCGACGCCTCCATTCTATAACGTTCTAAGTGTACTTAGAACGTTTTTAATGTTCTTGCATTTTTAAATTCTACGTTCTCTAACTTAAATACTGTCAAAATTTGGTTAAGATGCGCCGATCCGTTCCGAAGTTATAGGGAAAAATCTACTTAGAATACACATATAGTCGTATGTAGCGTGAAAACTTTGAGAGCTCATAACTCAAAACACACTTTTTCGACTTAGAATGTTATAGAACGGAGGCGTCGATTTCATGAGTGCTTCTGCGTAGCAAAAAAACGATTCATTGCTGATCTCTGATAAAACCTAACGTCTCATACTACCCATAACGTGTGCATTAATGTTTTCCATGAGCGCCGGTTCCTACAGTTTAATGTCCACTGTGAATGACGGATTTTTTGAGAAACTTTTCATGGCAATTTTTCTTCCTTCTTATTAGAGTTTTTCGCCAAAAAACTGCTAACAGGAAGTCGCCGAAGAAATATTTTTTCATATTTCGTTTTGTTCTAGATGTATATGCCGGGGTTTGAACCTCGGCTTTAAGTCTAATAAGCCAGCACACTATCTACTAGACTACAGCGACTTCATTATTATGGTTAAAGTAGGTTTAATGTCAATGGGCACAGCCTACTTGCGACCTATAAAGCCACGTTGTAATACTTATTACGTTTACAATTCTTCAAGCGTATGTTTCCAATGGAAATAGGTCGATCTCTTCATGTGAAAACCAGTAGCAGAAGTTCCTAAAGATGAGTTTAATTGCATTTCATAAGGTAACTAAAACGTGAGTATTTACCATACATACATACAAAATTGTGCTGGACATTAAAACAGAAAACTGTAGCTTCTGGTAAAAGCTGGAGGGAAGAAAGTATTGCCGATTTGCGAAGAGCATAGGAAACTGTACAATGTTTTCAAAAAAATCTCTCGATGTCCTTGATAAAGGAAATTATCTTTGAAATACTTCTCAGTGACAGACAATACTCTATAATGCCAAAGAAGCCTTGCTGCTCTCCTGTTTACTCGTATGTTTTTTCTCAGAAGTCATTTACACTCAATGATGCCGGCATTATTCGGTCTCGGCTGATTCTGATATCATCATTCTGCTGATAAATAGTATGACCGATTAACCTTCACTTGATAGATTTTTAAGAAACTTTTCAGAGTTTTTGCCAGAAAACTGGTGAGAGTAAGTCATATTCATATTTCGTTTTGTTCGAGATGTCTCTACTCTGGTTTGAACCACAGCATTGTGTCTAATAAGCCAACACACTACCCCCTAGACTACGGCGACTACTCAAAGGTTTACTGGCGCTCAAAATCGACTTCAAAAAGAGAAATCTGAAAAAAATTGTGCTGGTGTATCGCAAATGTTCGGTTACAAGTTGAACCCCAACTAAAACATAGTTGTCTTACTACACATTGAGTTTGAAGTGGGATTTATTCAACCAAATATGATCCATTTTTGTGTCAAAGCCATTATTCAATTCATGTAGAACTATAATAAATATGATAACGTAGGTATAAGATCCAGACTATTTGGTGACTGCAACAAAACTTCCCAGTTAAGTCTTCTCAGTTTCTGCCGAGCCATTAAATATGTTTATGGCGAGACCTTAATAGAACACATCTACACATCTGCGATCATCAAATGCTTTACCTGAATTTAGTTTCGTTTAATGTTGGCAGTAGAGTTCAGTATTAATCACGTGATTACGTTTATGACGTCGCATCAGACATACATATCTCTCTTGACGTCAATCCATTAAATTTTTTATTGTTAAAAACAAATTCTTAACTAGCACTGCGTAAAACGAGAACCAAGTGTAATGGTATGTTCATAAATTAATTGTCTTACACTTGAATTCATTTGTAATACTTTGATGGCACAAGAAAAATACATATTTTTTTGATAAATTATTGCCGTTTCTTAAACACAAACAATTTATTTCATTTTGTAATCTCGTGCTCGTATGTCAAAACAACACTTCTGGAGTAAACGAATGCCCTGGTAATGTATTAAAAACAGTAGACCCAATGGAAGCTTGGTATTTGAAATTTTTGAAATTTTATTTCCTGATAAGTTTAGTAGGAGTCAGCATACAAATGTTCGGGAAAAATTTCTCCTTAACGGTCACGATGCTGGTATTCCTGGGGTAATTCTAAGGATTTTCTAACATTTATGTGTCACAACGAAAGCTTTAACTAACTTGATAAAAATGATGTCAAATGAAGTACGTTCATCGTTGAAGTAGATTCCTGTCAAGGGTAAGAAACTTAGTATACTACTGGCCTCACTAGGGAGGCAGTGAATTTGCAATAATATAGCAAAGGGTATATTAGGGTATCAATGTTCAACAGAAATTGTTTATAATTTCTGGTGAACATTCTGATGTTATACTCATGTGTATAATAAAACAGACTATGCTGCACTGGTTGGCTAAAAAAAAAACTCGAATGCCAAAACATAATCTATGCGCCATTGAGAGAGGCATGTCTATGCAAAAATTGCAAAGATAGTGGTAGTTGGACACATCGAAATTAAGATGATATTGTTACGTTTTTACCTTTTAAAAATTGCAAAAAAAAAAAAAATAAAAATAAAATCAGTGTTTAGTTTTAATTAAAATTCTTTGTTATTCGCACAATTCTATGTGCCACTGTTCACAACTAAATGTAAACAATAACAATTGCCTTTTTTCCTTTTTGTTATTCCTCTGTTTACACACTTTGCATAAACAATAACAATTACTAGACGATTATTCGACAAACCGCTCCTTCACACAAGACTAACTGAACTCAGTCGCCCCTGCATTGCCTTGCCTTTTATATGACAGAGTAAACAGTCTGATGAATGTCCCTGAAGGCGAATGTTCATGACTTCGCCTTCTCGAAATCTTTATAAATGTAAACATCGTTGTTTACATTTATTATTGTAGTGTTGTTTGTGTATTTTGGTTTACTTATTTACTATTTTTTTGGCCAAAAACTCGAATATGCTTTAGAAAGGACCCGAAGAGTCGTGCCTTATATGGTGTGCTTATCACAGAAACAATTGCTTCGATTTGAAGTGAGCCTCTGCTCGATAATGAGGTACATGATAAAAATGTGCGGTGTAACATGAAACTGTAGTGTTTTACTGTGATAACGTGTTATCTCAACCGCCATAGAGTACACAGCAGAGATCAGAAATGAATCGTTTTTTCGCTACTCATAAGCAATCATGAAATTTTGAACATAAGTGAGTCAACAATATTCAAATTTAACTATGTACTCATTCGTACTCAATACAACATTGATTTCTAAGTACTGGTTGCAATGAGTATGTGTACAAAGTTGTCATCAAACCCATACCATTCGAATATATGTTTGATTCATAAACCTACTCATTTAGATTCATAACTTTAGAAAAATATTCATAATACTTATAAATGATTCGAGTAACTCAAATCTTTCATACAAATTTACAGTCATAGTTATTGTTGCATTTACAAAAAAAGAAAAAAGACACATAAGCACAAAAGACAGAGCAGCAAGCAGAGCAAACACACAACCTTCTAGCGATTATTTAAGTGTTCGTATGCGATTCATACTTATTTTGTGCTTCGTGCATATGTTGAGTTAAGGAGAGTCGAAATAAACAACATCATACGTGTTGTTAAGTATATAATGAATATGATGAGTACTTCAACCTTTGAATATGAGTAGAGGTTCCATGATATTAAAATAAGTATGAATGCGTATAAGCATTAGAAATTATGAGTATGATTCGATTCTACTCATCTTTTTGAATACTCATTGCTGGTCTTTGGTACAGACTTAAAATATTGTATATGTACATATACATATAACGCTTTACATTTAGAATGAACAATTTATTTGCGATCAGCATATGTGGCGTATGATCTATGCAGAGAGTATTCAACACATTCATCATACGCCACATAAGCAGATATTTTCAGTCACATACAATTTTTTTTTAAATGTGTGTTTTTTTTAAAATTCAGTATTTTGTGAAATAGAAAAATTAAATTAAAATTTGCAAATCTTATTACCGCAGATTTCTGGCAAAAACTCTGAGAGCAAATAAATTGCCATGTAAAGTTTCTCATAAAATCTGTCGTTCGGAGTCGATTTTAAACTTTAGGTCCCGCCACTTATGTATAAAATTAACAAACACAACATAAGTGGTGTGAGAAGCTAGGACGTAATACTGTCTGCAGAGATATAATGACCACTTATGTATGTATAATTGCGTATAAGTATCAGAAATTATGAGTATGATTCGATTCTACTCATCTTTTTGAATACTCATTGCTGATCTCCGGTACAGATCTTGTTTTCGATTAATTTGTTTCGATTGATGCAAATCGATGTCGCTGCCATATATATTACATCAGATAGATATCCACACAAAATTCAATATATTCTTTACCCAATAAATGCCCGAAATGTACCAAAACCCCCTGCTTTTTATTGATTTTTAAGAAACTTTATTATGCTGAAGAAGAAATATTTTTTCAATTTTTTTTGTTTTTGTTTTCTGCAACAGCAATATCTAATAAATTTTTAATTTTTGTTTTCGTTGCCTACAGCTAGCTGTAAAATCATGCTACTAATTTGTGGCAAGTGGCAACATATGTTGCATATTTAATTATAGACCATATTAGAGAAAATTGTGTCACTTATTATTGGGGGAAAAGTAAACTGAGGGTTTATTTAAGGGTTAATTAAAGTGTCAGTTTTACCAGTACAAGAGGAAGATGAAGCAGAAGAAAATCTAACCAGGCAATGTACTTAGCATAGTTACATATGTCTTTGTAATTCTATATTAAATACACATACATAAACATAAATACATATACATATGCATATGCATAGATAAATTATTCTGTGTATATTAATGGTTCTATTGTAAGTGTCAAGTTAAAATTCAAACTGTTATTTACAAGTCATAGTGTATATGTGTGTGTGGGATGTAACAGGTACTGTCCTCAAGTTTTCATATTTACAATAATTACCAAAAAACACATACACACATATATTTACAATCCCCCCACATATACAAATTCACTCATGTGTATGCTAGTAGTACTTGTAAGCTTAAAATTCATTTTACCTTGTATGTGAGTATGTGTGTGTTTGTGTGCTTATATTGGTTTATTAATTTTAATAGACTCCTGTCTCTCTCTTATACATTTGATTGTGATAATTTTTGGTTATTCTATCAAAATTTACTTTCGCCGATAATGTTCGTACGTTACGATGACAATTATGATGATGACGATTATGCTCAAGTTGATGATGATGATGGTGTTGTTATAAGATTTCGCATGCCCGGCTAAGCATGAAGATTCTTCATTCATTATGTTTTTGCATATTTTATCGTTACGAAATAAAATTTCAATAAGAAAACTGAATTTATGAAAATTTTCTTTTTACACCGTATAACACTTGCAAGCAAATGTTCAAGTGTCTGTTTGTTGAGGAGGGCCAAAGTTCAAGGTTAAACAGTTTTCATAACACAACAACAATTTTTTTCCTCTCATTTAATTATATTCACATTATTGTAGCAATATTTTGTCTCCAAATATTTGAAAACGAAATGTACGGTTATAACGAATTCCATGCTTACAAAGTTCGGTATATTTTGCTTGTGTTCCCTATTTCAGTCAACATAATTAGTTATATACCAACTCTACTGTATATTGAAGGGAAGAAAATTGAAGAAAATATTTTTATTTTAATATATGCAAACATGCAAAAGATTTTATTTATGCATGGTACCACACATACAATATCAATATCGATGATGATTTGTTTTTATTTTTTTTTTTCTATTAAATGTTCAGGAAAATTTTTTAGATTTTCTGAACACTGGCTATAACTTGAATTAAGATACATTTAGAATTTTTTTCCTTTTTTCTTTTTGGCTATTTTTTCTACCAAAAACATCCAAATTCGGTCTAAAACTACACGTTGTAGTAACATTCTACCATAATTTTAGCGAATTTGATCGAGTAATTTTTGCGAAATAGTGGCCACCAGGTCGAAAATAGTGATTTCGAAAAAAATTTATATCAGATAGACTCACCTTGATGCGTTTTTCTCCATGTTTGAGGACAAAGAAGATTTCTACCTCAATTCTATGGCTCTAAAGTAACCAACGTTGAAGTGCCCGTTGTCTAGTGGCTAGTGTGTTGGCTTATTAGACGTAAAGCCACTATTCAAACGAAAATATAAAAAATATATATCCTCGGCGGCTTCCTCTCAGCAGATTTCTGGCAAAAACTCTGAGAGTAAATAAAATTACCATAAAAAGTTTCTCAAAAAATTGTCGTTCGGAGTCGACTCTAAACTGTAGGTCCAGCCACTCATGTATAAAAATTAACACACACAACTTAAGTGGTGTGAGAAATTAGGTCGTAATCCTGACTAAAGTGTTGTAATGACCAATTGTGAATGTATTCTGTCAAAAAATTCAGTATACTATCTCCACTGAACGTAAAGAATCGTTTTACGCTCGAGAAACGTTAGGATTTATTGGAAATTTATTTCCAATGTCGTACAGAATTTAGTCGCAGAGAAGGACCAACAGGTTTTATTTTTGATGCAGCAAGACGTGAGGGGGCTCGTACAGTGCTGCTCACACCCGAAATATTGAATCTGTCGCTGAGGGTGTGCGTGAGAATCCATCACCCATCAACTCGTCATCGTTCTTAAGAATTGAACATTTCACGCAGCAATTTACGTCCAATTTTGCGAAGAGATCTCTGTATAGCGTCTTACAAAGTTCAATTGGTTCAAGAGTTGAAGCAAAATTTCCGTATTTGGATGAGTGACTATTTGGTGCGGCTTGTGGAGCTGAGACATCATTGGCCCCTATTTCTTTGAAATGAGGACGGCTTAATCATTGCGGTCTCTTTTTTTGTACCCGCTCTTTATGGTATTGATGTATACGACGTTTGGTTTCAGCAGTATAAAGCAAATTGCCGCACATCTCATGCCATAATCGATCTATTTCGTCAAATATTTGATGGCCGTTTAGTTAGCCGAAATTGTGATCTTAATTTGAGGCCAAGAAGCCGCGATTTGACGTCGTTTCACTATTTTCTGTGGGGCGCCGTTAGAGAAAAGTGTTATGCCGACAAACCAGAGACAATTGAGCATTTTAAAGCCAACATTCGTGATGCCATTGCCGAAATACGACATCATATAGTCGAAAACGTAAACGAAAATTGGTTCGATCGAATGAGGTACTGTGAGGCTAGCCGCGGCAGCCGTATTAATGAAATAGTATTCCATTTCTAAACGAAACAGTTATACTTTACAATAAAACTAAATAAATTTGGTAAAATTTATAAACAGTTTTGTTTAAATATAATAGAATCATACTCATAATTTCTGATACTTATACGCATTCATACTCTACTTATACTCAAAGTTTGAAGTACTCATCATATTCATTCATACTTAACAACACGTATGATGTTGTTTATTTCGACTCTCCTGAACTCAACATATGCACGAAGCACAAAATAAATATGTTTGGAGTACGAACACTAAATAAATAAATTCATAAATTCGAAATAATCATTAGAAGGTTGTGTGTTTGCTCTGCTTGCTGCTCTGTCTTTTGTGCTTATGTGTCTTTTTTCTTTTTGTGTAAATGCAACAATAACGATGACTTTAAATTTTGATGAATGATTTGAATCATTTTAATCATTTATAAGCATTATAAGAGTATTTTTCTAAAGTTATGAATCTGAATGAATCAAACTTATGAATCAAACATAAGGAGTGCGCACGAAAAAAACTGGGCTTGCACTTTTCGTTATAGAAATAAAACTAAGTGGCGGATTGTTTTCGTTTTATATTTCAATTAAAGTAAATAATATTTGAATTCTTTTGTGTATAAAATTTTTTTCTGACAAAGGTCTCAGAGCATCCAACTTTTTGAGCCACTTTTCTTCCAGACATGTTAGGGTGTTTTTTGAAAAATACGTATTATTTTACTTGCTTTGTTTTGGTCGGCAAATCCTTTTTTTCTTCCACTTCCACGCTTTCTCTCAATACTTAAAGACTCCTTATATTGTTTTATTCTTACCTTAGAAACTGCTTTTTGGTTAACACCTGCGAGCCTAGCAATTGTTTTTTGTAAGCGGCTCGGTTTTTCATTGAAAATTTCAATTATTTTTTTACGACATTCTTGTGGGGTGCCCATTTTCAAAAAACTAATTTTGCTATTGCAATGAGATTTAGCACGTGGATTTTGAAGCAGATGGCTAACAAAAACAATGTAACGGTATTCATTTTTTTCAATTATGATAAAAGTTATAAGCATAAAAGTAGGCCCATTTTTTTTGTGCGCACTCCTTATTTCGAATGGTGTGAGTTTGATGTCAAAGTTGTACGCATACTCATTGCAACCTCCTGCACTTATAAATCAACGTTGTAGTGACTACGAATGAATCAGAGTACATAGTTAAATTTCAATATTGTTGACTCACCTAAATCCAAAATTTCATGATTGCTTATGAGTAGCGAAAAAACGATTCATTGCTGATCTCTGGTTTGAATGCACCCTAGTTGAACTAACGCGTCTTGAACTAACGCGTCTATTTTTAATTTTTAAAACTCTAACTAAAACTTAAAAATAATTTTTTCCTAAGTTTTGTTTTATTTTTGTAGTTATTATGCCGCAAGTAAAGTGTTTCGTTATTAACTTTCTTCAATTTTTGTAAGTTTCATAAAGTAACCAAAAAAATTAAGGAATTTTTCTTTTTTTTTTAGAATCTTCAGTCATTTTATTTAAGTTTCTTGCTCATACTTTAAACTGACCTCAACATTATTTTGGTAGAATTAAATGCTAGAAACTTAATTAAAATTCCATTTTAAATTTACGAACATACTCTTGAATGTAGTAGAGTTTTATGTATGTGCATGCATTTCTATATCTTACGAGGTAAAGCTGTGTTATTGCTGCTTTCAAAAAATATTTTTTCCATCTTTGAATTTCATAAGCACAGTCCTTTATCAGTGTGATGGCATTTGTGTGGTAGTGCGATTACGTTGCTTACTTTATCTCTGTCTCTCTCTTGCACTTTACAAATACGATACGAGAGAAATTATTTGTTTGTCATGATGTTTAAATTGATCTCCAGTAAGCAAATATGAAAATAATATGAGAAAATGAGAGAGGAGGATATTCAATGATTCTCCCTGTCATTGTAAATGCGTTTGTTTTTGTGTGTGTTGGGGTGCAGGCTGTGTGTATGTATTCGGTTAGGTGCGGGTATGTTTGTATAATTGATTGGTATTTAATTGAATTAAGACATTGACTCACACACAATTACAAATTTTGCCCAGTGATATAGCACAATTTCTCATATGTATGTAGATGTACAGACATACACACACACACATTAGCATTTATATTCATATACGTATGCAATATGAAATGGAAGGAATTTTGTACATATTGTACAAAATGAATATGAATCATCATCGTCACCATTATCTTTATTGTCTTTCTTCTTGCTGCTGTTGTTTTTCACCATTTAACGCCCACTTAAGTGACCCCTCAAATGAATGAATGAATGTAGGATTGTATGAATGTAGGATTGTATGAATGAATGAATGAATAACAAACTATTTTTTGCAAACAAATACTAGGAATAGAACGACAATTCATATAAAATTTATGGTTTTTTCAATACAGAAATACTCTTACACAACCTCTACATGCATGCATAGAGCGTAGAAGTATAGTCGAGATAAGGAAAGAAAAGGTAAAAGGAACAGTGAGAATACCACAAGACAATTCCTTTCATGTAATCGAATGGAATCGAACTTAAATTTCTATGAGAAATACGAGACAACATTTGTTGTGTTTATTTTGCAAAAATATTTGTATTCGTATGGATGGCATGCTTAATGGCCATTGAATAAATTGAACCTGAAATTCAAACTGAAACTCAAACACAAAACTACACAATCGAAGACAATATTTACAAAATAATGAATAAAGTTTCATATTTTTAAATATAAGTTCTAATAAAGAAAATATATTATAGAGTAGTGTATACATCAATATATGTAGAGTGTGTTAGAACAGGCTAGACTAGCGTCATGCAAAGAGTGGGCCATTTGAAAGTTTAATTTTAAACATGAAATAAAACAAAAACGGTTTGAAATTTTGTCAAATTTACTTTTTTGTTGTAAAGTACAATTATTCCGGTTAGAAATGGAAGATTATTTAATTCATATGGCTAACGCGGCTAGCCTTACAGTACCTCACTCGATCGAACCAATTTTCGTTTACGTTATCGAGTTGGCCTTCAAATGCTCAATTGTCTCTGGTTTGTCGGCATAACAAACGGCGCCCCACAGAAAATAGTCCAACGGTGTCAAATCGCAGCTTTTTGGCGGCCAATTGACATCACCATTTCAGTAATTAAACGGCCATCAAAATTTTGGCGAAATAAATCGTTTGTGGTATGAGATGTGTGACAAGTTGCACCATCCTGTTGAAACCAAACATCGTTCACATCAATAGCATGAAGAACGGGTACAAAATAAATCGATTATCATGGTGCGATAGGTGTCTCTATTGACGGTAATGGTTATGCCGTCCTCATTTCAAAGAAATATGGGCCAATAATGCCTCCGCTCCACAAGCCGCACCAAAGAGTCACTCGTAATGGGTGCTTTGGCTTCTGTAAGACCACGTGTGGGTTTCTGAGTCCCAAATGCAGAAATTTTGCTTATTTAAGTATCCTGGAATTTCTCGTTAAGCCATCTAGCGAAGCGAAAACGAAGCGGATGGTCATGCGTGAAATGTTCAATTCCTGAAAAATATGATTAGTTGATGTGTGAGGAATTCTCACGCACACCCTCTGCCTCAGCTTCGATATTTTCGGATTTACGTACTGTACGAGCACGCGCATGTCTTCTTGGTGCATCAACAATAAAATCTGTTTGTCCTTCTCTGCGACTAAATTTTGTACAATATTTTCGTGCAATTTCCGATCAATTGTCCTTGTTTTGGAACTAAATTTCCATTAAATCCCAACGTTGCTTAAGAGCAAATCGATTCATTACGTTCAGTTGAGATAATATACTGAATATTGTGACAGAATAGAATGACATACATAAGTATTGCCAAATTCGAAATAAGTGATGTTTCAAATTTAAACCGATAGATGGCCCACCCGATAGAATAGACTAAAGTAAAGTAGATTAGAATATTGTTGAGAGCTGATTACACTAGAATAGAGAAAAATATAGTATATTAGTAAAGGATAAGAATGTTGGCTCGATTAACCTACATACATATCATTGATCATTACAACCCTTTAGTCAGGCTTACTACCTAGTGTCTCATACCACTTATGTGGTGTGCGTTAATTTTTATACATGAGTGTCGGAACCTACAGTTTACAGTCGACTTCGAACGACAGATTTTTTTTTGATAGTTTTCATGACTATTTTTATTTACTCTCAGAGTTTTTGCCAGAAATCTGTTGAGAGGAAGTAGCCGAAGAAAAATTTTAATATTTTCGTTTTGATGTTTGACCTGCGGTTTGAACCGTGGCCTGACGTCTAATAAGCCAACACTTACTAGACTGCAGCTCGATTAACGTTAAGAGGTAAAATTTTAATATGATTCTCTGGAGAGTAAATACAATATTTTGTTGGAAAAACAATTTCATCCAAATGAACTTCAATAGAAAATTTCAATTTTTTTAATAACCGTGCTCCATAAATTTTTAAAATTTATTTCCTCGTTTATTTATTCATAAAGGGCATAATGCTCACTCATCATTTTTCATTATTTGTATTTCTTTTTTCTTCAATATTTTTAATTGTACAACAAAATAATTGCTTTTATAATCACACATACTCGTCGTTACAATCAAATTTACTACGTTTGTGCTGGGAGGAGTTCAAATTTCAAAATATTTTTCATTAAGGAAATTTATATTTGAAGTGTCATCAATTGACACTCAGTTAGTCAAAAGACAACAAACATACAGTAAATGTCCTTGGCTCCACAACTGGCATGTTTACAATTACAATAGTAGCGCGTTAGATTTCTAATGGCATCCACTGTACAATGGGAACAATGCTGAACAATGCCAGTCAGTGTGTCTTTTAAGTGCTATTACCGCTCTTTCTTTTGTCGTTAATAATTGTGTTGTTATTGCTGTTCATTGTATTGTATTGTATTGTGCAATTTACAATATCAAGTGGATTTATTATTAAATTGTTGAAAAGAAGACAAGAAGAAAATAATTCAATAGCTAGAGAGGGAGAAAGAGAACAAAAACCAAAGCTAAAAATGGAATAACAAAATCCATTTAGGGAAGCTTATCATTTAACACATTTACATACCGAACCGCCACTCACTTATATTTTGTTTAGAAACAAATGACAAAAAACGGAAGTAAAAAAGAACAAGAGAGCAGAGCCACAATAAAGGGAATGTGGGAGTAAAGTAAACAATAAACATTTGCGAAAATAAACAAATGAAGCACACAAGCCATTGGATACGGTAAAGTAGAATGGGGACAGAAAAAATAATTTTAATTTGGTTTATATTCAAATCTCAAATTGCGGATTGATATGATTTTTTTACTTCAAGAATTATTGAACTTAATAAAAGAAAAAAAAAAAGTAAATAAATTAAAAACGATTCTAAAAATGTAGTCATTGTATGTGACTGACAATATCTGCATATGTGACGTATGATAAATGTGTTTAATACCCTCTGCAGAGATCATACGCCACATATGCTGATCGCAAATAAATTGTTCATTCTAAATGTGAGGTGTAATTTACATTCGTCTGTATAATGGTTCGTAGTTAAAAACATTTTAGATTTTTGCATGGTGATGAGTGTTGTCATGTCGTACTTTTTTTAAATAAATATCCCAGTAGCCCAAGATGTTATTGGCCTTTTTTTTGTCTTGAGCCGGAGGTAGGAATCAGAGATCATCAATGAGTACGTATTCAAAAATGTAAGTAGAATCGAATCATACTCATAATTTCTGATACTTGGAACCTCTACTCATATTTAACGTTTGAAGTACTCATCATATTCATACTTAACAACACATGATGTTATTGACTGTCGACTCTCCATAACTCAACATATACATGATGCACAAAATAAGTATGAATCGCGTACGAACACTAAAATAATTACTAGAAGGTTGTATGTTTGCTCTGCTTGCTGCTCTGTCTCTGTTTTGCTTATGTGTCTGTTTTCTTTTGTTTCGAAAATGCAACAATAACTAAGACAGTAAATTTCAATGAATGATTCGAGTCACTGGAATCACTTATAAGTATTATAAGTATTTTTCTATAGTTATGAATCTGAATGAATAGGCTTATGGTAGTGCGTATGAATCAGAGTACATAGTTAAATTTCAATATCGTTGACTCACATATATTCAAAATTTTATGAGTGCTTATGAGTAGCGATAAAACGATTATTGCTGATCTCTGGTCTGTATAATGGTTCGTAGTTAAAAATATTTTTGAATACATTTCTGTTTTTGCATGGAGTATTCCAGTAGCCCAAGATGTTGTTCGCTTTTTTTTCGTCTTGAGCCGGAGGTGGGAATCTTTGAAATAGTGTGCACGATTCACCATTGCTGGTGCCTACGTACTAAACCCACCCCATATATCTTTCAACCACCCTACCCCCGCGGCACTGCCGTAAGGTACTACTTTGAAGATGGCTGGTTAACTTTAAAGCTTATTCATATTAAATCAAATTTGGCTGGGGCAGCATATACTCCGCATCCTCCTACTCATCTACACAGTTTGGGCTTATAGGGTAGATATCATGTTCAAATCTGTGAACTGGGTCACGTAGATGTTCAGCTCGCAAGGTTCGTTCTCCATCCAAGGAGTTATATTAGGGACAAGGCGATATGTCTATCTTTCCTCTAAACTTTTCTTAGATCGTTACTGCCATTTGTGCATGGAAGTCTTTTCTTTCTCAAGATGTTATGGGCTATCAACGAATATTTTCCAAACTCTGTTTTAACTCGTAACAAATTAAAATCCTTAAGAATACGTTAATTTTTGTCGTAATCGTATACAATATCTCATTTTGGCGTTTTGAATTTTATGCACATGTACAGCAGAGAATTGAATGGAATCAATGTAGTCTAATAGATTGTGTGTCGGCTTATTAGACGTGAGGCCGATGCTAAAATCATAGCCAAGGAATCTCGAATAAGTGCGGAATATAAAATAATACTTCTTTTGGCGATTGATCTGAGCAATCTTCTGGCAAAAACTCTGGAAATAAAATAAAAATAGCCATGAGAATCTTCTCAAAAAATCTGTCGTTCGGAGTCACCTTTAAACTGTCTGTTCCGCCACTACTCTTGGATAAAATTAAAGCAAACAACATAAGTAGTGTTAAAAGAACGAATTAAGTAAAAAGGTAAACTTACGTTTTTTTTCTTTGATTTTCTTTTCTATCTTTTATGCTTTTTATGTTGGGAAATATAAATTAAATTATGATAAAAAGGAAGATTCTGGGTTGACTTCTTCGAACCAATTTTGTATTCTGAGTTGGAACAGTCACCTCTTAAAGATACTGGTTCTTCTAACTTATTTGCATATTTATTTAATGGAATGATATTGTTACGAAAATGAAAAATCTAGATACAGGTGTTTTGCTTTTACATCGCTTAACATTAAAATTATAAACAAAAATACAAGTAAACAATAATACAACAACAAACACTGCCGGAATAAATGTAAACAAAATACACAAACAACAGTAATGAACAACGATGTTTACATTTAAAGAGATTTCGAGAAGGCGAAGCCACGAACATTCGCCTTCAAGAACATTCATCAGACTGTTTACTCTGCCATATAAAAGGCAAGGCTAAGCAGGCGAATGAGTTAGTGAAGTTCTGTCAGTCTTGTGTGAAGGCGCGGTGTGTTTGAAGAGAATAATCGTGGTTTGAAGATCTCCGTTACAAAGATCTGTCGAACAATTGTCTAGTAATTGTTATTGTTTATACAAAGGGTGTAAACAGAGGAATAACAAACAAAGCAATTGTTGTTTATATAAAGTTGTGAACAGTGGCACACAGAATTGTGCGAATAGTAAAGAATTTTAGTTAAAACTAAACACAAACTTATTTTTATTTTATTTGCAATCGACCAACTCAAATTTTAAATATAATATAAAACGAGTCTATAAATCCAGCAGACCTTATTAAACAAAATTTATTTCTTGATGAATATTTAAATAAATTTTTCCATTCAGTTCAGTTTTGCATTTTTAACAGTCGTATCAATAAATTATGGTCAGATAAAATGCTTTTAAATGCTAAATCCTCCAATAAATTTCCTCTTGTGCTTTAAGTTGAGGGGAAGTTTGCTGAGGGCGCTTAAATTTCTGAAAAGCGAAGTGGCTTCGTTTGAGGAGTACAAAGAGTATTTTTTGTTTTCTTTTTTTAAACGTCATTATTAGAATTTTTGGTTAAATTTTGTGTTATTTTTGCATAAATTTGACTGCAACTAAAAGACCATAAAGTTCGCTTAAAGAAAAAAACATAAAATCGATACGTAAGTATTTTGTAATTCGTTTTTCACTCGACTAAATTGTGTGGAGTGTTTTATGCATATTTCTGCCTTATTTTCTACAATTTTCGTTTTATTTTATTTTTGTTTCTATTAAAATAATTACCTTTAATACTAATACTGGCATAGAGTATGAACGACAATGACTATTAAATGATGGCAATGGTGGCTGGTGATGTTTTAGTGGCTCTATAATCGTAGCACGAGCGTGTTTTGTACACCCAAGAAAAAATGAGGGAGAAAAAATACAGAAAGAGTAGCAAATTTTATGTGTTGGTGATGATGATTGCAT
Source organism: Sarcophaga caerulescens (assembly GCA_927399465.1). Classification (NCBI taxonomy): domain Eukaryota; kingdom Metazoa; phylum Arthropoda; class Insecta; order Diptera; family Sarcophagidae; genus Sarcophaga; species Sarcophaga caerulescens. Next base: position 109,838,494 of record OV656872.1, on the reverse strand, counting down.
TAAGTACTTAATATCGTAACATTTCTTGAGGGAAAGTAACCCAATTTGAAATGTGATTTTATGAAACTCAAAAACAAAAGAGAAAACTGTTTTTTAATCACAAGAGATTCATAAATTTTTCGATAAAAGTTCTTATTTTGCATGTGATAATTGTTATGCAATGCTGTAAGGATACTATCTCCTTAATTTTTTTTTTTTTTTTTTGGTTTCTTTCTTTCCTGGTATTTTTTGTTAAGCATTAGCTAGAGCAGCAACTATAGCAGTAGCATTAGCAAAAATCGACATGAATTAAAAAAACAGCTGAAAAACCAGTCAGCGTACGTGTTGGCCTCATACTTTAAAATTCGTCGTATACAATTAAACAAAAAACGAAAGAGAAAAAAAAAGAATTATTCACAAAGAGAAATACTGCTGTTGTAACTTTAGACACGAACTTTTAAAAAATTTATTCTGTGACTATACGTTCATGAATATATTGCACAAAGCCCTACTGCCTCTTGTCAGTCAATTTAAATGTTTACAAAGATTCGTTAAGTTTTCTAATTTATTTGAGAGGAAATTTTGCGTAATACCATATTACTATATGTACTATATGTAATATGGTATTACTATTGTTACGTTTTTACCTTTTAAAAACGTTTAAAATATGAGCTCGTGGATCGCAAATAAAATAAAAAATAAATTTGTGTTTAGTTTTAATTAAAATTCTTTATTATTTGCACAATTCTGTTTGCCACTGTTCACATTTTGATGTAAACAACAACAATTGCTTTTCTTTGTTATTTCTCTGTTTGAATCCTTTGCATAAACAATAACAATTACTGGACAATTATTCGACAGATCTTTGTAACGGAGATCTTCAAACCACGAATACTCTCTTCAAACACAACGCGTCTTCACACAAGACTAACTGAACTTTTACTTACTCAGTTGCCTGATTAACCTTGCCTTTTATATGGCAGAGTAAACAGTCTGATGAATGTTCTTGAAGGCGAAATTACATGACTTCGCCTTTTCGAAATCTCTTTAAATGTAAACATGGTTGTTCAGACAATCTCAAGTCTTGGAAAAGAGTAGTGTTCACTGGACAACAACATGCAATATCTTCAGAAAAAAGTTTTGTTTTGTCCAGGAATGGTACAAGACAACTTAATCTTCAGAAGACTTGCAAGTAGACCAACTGTGCTCATTAAGGGAACTAATAGCGCTCGCAATCGCTGCATAATGCGTACATAACACCAGAAGGTTTAATTTCATAGTCGTTTTCCTGTAGAAAAATGCTTCTACTTACTAAAAAACTATGAGTTCGGTTAGCGCTATTAACTAACATCCGATGCAATTCGACACATTTAGGCCGCTGTAAACATCGCTATACATACGGTGACCATCCGTCCACTATTATAGCGGACAGTCCGCTATTTAAACCTCCTGTCCGCTATTTTTTTTGCGTCCGCTATTTGTCCACTATTTTATCACACGTAACTTCTAAAAAGTATTTATTTTTCAAACTGTCCGCTTTTGTCCACTTTTTTCACTAATTCGGTAAAAACGCTTACATCAGCTGAAATTACATATGAAATTGAGTTGGAAACTCTATATTTTGTGTTTTGTATTTTGCCAGAACAAAATGTGGAGCAATAGCTACCAATGTTTTTGCACCCTTATCAGTGGAACTAGACCTTAGAAGCTCACACAACATAACAGTATATTTGGATTGTTCTAATCATGGATCAGTTAAGCTTTGTCCAGTTTTAGTGCATTACCTGACAAAGGAGCTTTGATAAAAATTTTTAAAATTAATGAATTCGAAGGCGAATTATAGAATTGTTTTTACTCTTGAAAGAGTACTTTCTTAAACAAGAAAAATGCCCGACAATATTGTTTAATTTCTTAAGGATCCTTTTGCTATGTCTTGGTTACTATTTATTCACAGTCAAGCTTGTATTCCATAAATATATACTGCGTTTAGAAAGTCAACCTGAAGCGGCTATAATATTAAAAGAATATAAATCAAAGTTAATAAAACGTCACAATGAAGTATTTTTACCACTTAACGTACAAAATTCTATTTCAGTCTCTCACTCAAAGGGACTTGATATAAAAATGTTTAAGGAAAAAGTTAAAAACTTTTACAGAACCTGTGTTAGCTACCTGAACCCATGTGATGAATCTTTTAAAGAAATTGAGGGATTTGCTAGGATATTGTTATATGCAATTCTATCTTGGTCTTCAGTTGAAAAGTCGTTAATAAAGATAACAGAAATCAGAAATGATTTAATTATAAATAATAACGGAATTTTTGATGAATTCACTTATGTTAAAAGTTAAGCAAATGCTGAACATATTTGTTCATTTTGGAATATATGGAAGCAATCAGCATTAAATCCCGATAAAAAGTAGATTGAAATTTTAAAATTTTTCGAAACGAAATTATCCTGAATTTAGTAGATTTTTCATTTGCTTTGCCAGCGTCTAACGCACCAACATAAATAGTTTTTTCTATATCTAACAATATTTGGTCTTCCGAAAAATTCCAAATGGGACTAGAAACTTTAGAATCTCTTTTGACCATAAAATGCAATTTTGAAATAGACTGTTCGGAATTTAAAATATTTTTATCTAACAGGCCCAATACTTAAAAAAACATACATTCTGTAAAAAAATATCAGAAGTAAATTTATACACATAAGTACATGTATCCATATGTATGTATATGTATAAATTTAAGTTTGTGTGTATTATTTGTACCTATTTATGTCAGTATTTTAAAAATCTTTATATAAAATATTAATTATAATAAATGTTTTTTTTTTTTAATTTTATATATTTGTCCGCTTTTTTTCTCTTGGAAATAATGGTCACCGTAGCTATACACCAATTGGATAAATTCTCCAACGTAGAATCGATTTGTGCTCTTTAAAAAGAACAAAATAATGTCCAATTTTATATCCCAAAAGAACAGTCACTTGGCCAGTATTCCGCACTTACCTTTTAATCTGCACAGCTGTAGCAATATCGTACTAACTTGGACTCAAGTGCTTTCCACGCCATCGTTAAAGCCACAATCTGATAGTTCCTAGTCAGGAAGGAGATTTCATAGGCACAATGGCGGAACGATGTTATGATTAAACGTTTTTATAAAATTCATAAACACAACTTAATTACTGTGCATTCCACCCATGCTGGGTGTGTTCATTTTATCAATGAATGGTGGAACCTACAGTTTATTGAGGACTTCGAATGACAGATTTTTTGAGAAACTTTTCATTGCAATTTTATTTTACTTTCAGAGTTTTTTGCCAGAAAACTGCTGAGAGGAGTCGCCAACAAAAATATTGAGCCAAGTTCTGGACTACGGACTTTCGTTTAATAAGCCAACACACTGCCTACTAAACCACGGCAATTCGTTAAAAATCAAGGATTTATGACTGGCTTGAAAACATAAACAGAAATCATTTCCCTTGTTATTGCCTCAAAGAATTTTGTTTCTTCCTGAAATTCCCTTATCAAATATTGTCTCTAGCAGAGATCAGTAATGAGTATTCAAACAGATGAGTAGAATCGAATCATACTCATAATATCTGATATTTATACGCATTCATACTTATTTTAATATCATGCAACCTCTACTCATATTCAATGTTTGAAGTACTCATCATATTCATACATAATAACACGTATGATGTTGGTGTTGATTTCGCTTCTCCACAACTCAACATATACACGGAATCACAAACTAAGTATGATTCGAGTACGAACACTAAAATACTCAGTAGAAGGTTATGTGTTTGCTCTACTTGCTGCTCTGTCTTTTTTGCTTATGTGTCTTATTTATTTTTTTGTAAATGCAACAACAACTAATGAGTTATGAGTATTTTTCTAAAGTTATGAATCTAAATGAGTAGGCTTATGAATCAAACATATTTCGAATGGTATGAGTTTGATGTCAACGTTGTACGCATACTCATTGCAACCTGTACTCATAAATCAACGTTGTAGTGAGTATGAATGGATAAGAGTACATAGTTAAATTTCAATACTGTTGACTCACTTATATTCAAAATTTCATGAGTGCTTATGAGTAGCGAAAAAACGATTCACTGCTGATCTCTGGTCTCTAGTAGGGTACTTGTAAAAAGTGCTTAAATTTCTAAAACGAAGCACAAATTACGTGTTTTACTCTCATGGACTACTTTATACTCAAAATAAGTGATAAAAAAAACATAAAAAAACATTCATTCTGAAAAACTCCTCTTTTCTATAACACACGTAAGTGAGAGAAATTGTTTCTTTTTAGATATTTTTGAAAATAAAAAAATGCAAAAAAAAAACAGAAACACAGTTTCAAACCCTTTCATCAGCCTGCTTTTTTCTACATCTTTTGGAAGCAAAAAGAAATAAAAAAACCAACGAAATGAATTAAAAAGAATTGAAATAAGTTTTGTTTTAACCCTGGTTAGATAACGTTATTTTTTTGTGCTGAAAAGATAACGATACGTCTCTCAGACGTATTTTTTGTTTATTTGTCTTTATTTCTCAAAAAAGAAATAACGTACCGCACAAACACAACCACCAACAACAAGCTGCTGCTAACGATTGAGATAATTGAGCGTGAGAAACTTGTAGGTGATCAAATGTGAGAGTAAGAGCACAAAACAGAAAGGCGTATGTCTCGCAGACGTACCTTATCTAACTAGGGTTAAATAAACGACTTGACGTAACATTTGAAACATTTTTTTTATTACTACGGCTTACGGCTTACGTTTGGTTGGCGAAAGTCTGTTTCAGCTCTCTACACTATCTTTAGTCTTCATTTATTTTTAATTTTTATTTCATTCAGAATTGTTTTGTAAAGTATTTCGTGTTTTTATTATTGGTTTTGTTGTTGCAATTTATAATTTGAATTTCACTTTTAATTCATTCGTTCGTAATGACCAGTAAATACTGGTTACGCTAGTAAAAGAGCTTAACTTGGGGAATATAAAGAATGCAAAGAATAGGGCCACTTAAATAAAGAGAAAATAAGTGGGAACAACGAGGGTGTACAATAGAATTAAGTCAAAGCATGTATAATCGAATATGATTACAAAGAGTTGCTCACTAAATGTGCAGTCCTTGTGCTGACCAACTTCTTCCCTAGTTTGGTGGAACTCGGTCAGTACAGAGACTGCGCTTACCTATGGCGTCACAACGGGTCGCTATGCGTGCTCAAGTCAGCTTTGGTAATCAAAGCTACAACTGCGACCTAACCTAAATTGATCACTAACTATTATTACGTTTTTAGCTTCTAAAAATGTTTAAAATATGAGCTCGTAGATTGCAAATAAAATTAAAATAAATTTGTTTTAATTAAAACTCTTTATTATTCGCACAATTCTGCGTGCCACTGTTCACAACTTTATGTAAACAACAACAATTGATTTGTTTGTTATTCCTCTGTTTATGCCCTTTGCATAAACAATAACAATTACCAGACAATTGTTCGACTAATCTTTGTAACGGAGGTTTTCAAACCACGATTACTCTCTTCAAACGCACCGCGTCTTCACACAAGACTGACTGATCTTTTGCTGACTCAGTTGCCGGCTTTGTCTTGGCTGTTATACGGCAACGTTAACAGTCTGATGTGTGTCTTTGGAGGCGAATGTTCGTGGCTCGAGATCTCTATAAATGTAAACATTGTTGTTTCATTATTGTTGTTTGTGTATTTTGTTAACATTAATTCTTGTAGTGTTTGTTGTTGTATTTTTGTTTACTTGTTTACCATTCTTTTTATGCTAGTGTTTGTTGTTATATTACGCAATGCGGTAATTTGTGAACTAGTTCAATGTTTTTGGTTTTGAAGCTTGTAATTATAATTTCAAATATTAAGTAAGTTTTTATCAAATTACTTGGCCTTCCACTTTGTGTTCTCTCAATTCGATTTTGGTAATTCTGCGTTAAATTCTATATCCCACCATCGTTTGCACATAAAAAGTTTCTCACATCGTTTCAAAATTTCATTTGCATTTGCCTTTAACTCAGGAGTATAATTTTTCCGGTGTGATGCATTAAATGTTACATTTTAATAATGCATACGATTGTAAAGATTGTGTAGGTTTACTATTGCTGTTGCAATTACAATTACAATTATTGCTGGTGCTGCCGTATTTGCTGCTGTAAATGCCTTAACTGTTTCCATGTAATTTTCTGTATTTTTTTCGATGTTGTTGCAGTTGCCTTTGCTGATTCCTTTTGATAATAATTTAGAATTTTTAAACACTACTAAACATGAAAGTGCTGCTGCTGCTGTCTGTAACTATCTGTCTGCTAAATGCAACAAAAAAATGGAAGATGAAGCAGCAACAAGATGTGTCATGAACAACTTTGATGAGAACAAAGTATGAAAATGTTGAAAAATCATTTTTAAAATTACATAATTTGCAAATGAATAATTGCACAAAAACATCCCTTTTTCTTCATCACCATAATTATCGAACAAATGATGGATCATTTTACGAACATAAATATGTATTGTTACGAAAATGAAAAATCAAGATATTGATGTTTTGCTTTTACATAACCTAACATTAAAATTATAAACAAAAGCTACAAAAATAAAACAATGCAGTAAACAAACCTGTATACAGATTATCGTACTGCTTAATATAACAACAAACACCAGCATAAAAAAAAATGGTAAACAAATAAATAAAAATACAACAACAAACGCTACAAGAATAAATGTAAGCAACGATGTTCAAATTTATAGAGATTTCGAGAAGGCGAAGTTATGAACGTTCGCCTTCAAGAACATTCATTAGACTGTTTACTTTGCCAAACGCAAAGCAGGCGACGGAGTTAGTGAAGTTCAGTTTTGTGTGAAGACGCGGTGTGTTTGAAGAGAGTAATCGTGGTTTGAAAACCTCCGTTACAAAGATCTGTCGAATAATTGTCTAGTAATTGTTATTGTTTACGCAAAGGGTGTAAACAGAGGAATAACAAACCAAGCAATTCTTGTTGTTTACATCAAATTGTGAACAATGGCACACAGAATTTTACGAATAATAAATAACTGTAATTAAAACTAAACATCAATTTATTTTTATTTTATTTGCAATCTATGAGTTCATATTTTACACGTTTTTAAAAGGTAGAAACGTAACAGTATATATAAATTGGTCTTGTTGTTTTATTAAGAAAATTTTTTATTATCTTGTAGGAGTCAATTGAAGAATATTGGGCTGTCAGTAAAAAGGCAGTGAACTGAAGAGTATTGTCATTATTTCTTCAGAAAATAAAAAAAAAAAAAACTTAAAAAAGAACAAGGTGCCTACTTAATCAAAATATCCTTTTTTTCAGTTTATTAAACATTGCTTAGTTCATTGTCCTTATAACACGAAATGACCCGCATATGCAATTCATTTACTTTTATGTGTTTAAAAACTATTCTTTTCCCTCATCACTCTCTCGGTCTCGGTGGGCTTATGCAGTAAATTATGAGTTTTTTGCATCATTGATTTTAAAGGGATAATCATCATCATCATCATCATCATCATAGAAACAAATTAATGAATAAATGAACGAACGAATGAATGAATGAACAAACGAATGTATAACAGAGAGCAAGAGCAAGTTAGTTAGTGAACAAGTAAATGAATGTGAGTGAACATGAAATAGATGGTGTGCATAGGATGGAAATGAATTACAACGCATTATGAGGCCGAAAAAAAAACAAGGAGAATAGAAAAACCTTGAAAAATAAATCGAAAAAAAAACCAAAAAAAAAAGAGTTTATCTTACAAATGCAAACACTTGCACATATATTTATGCCTTTTGACTTTGAAATTTTTGGAAAGATGAAAACAAAATATTGAAACAAACATAAATTGGAAACAATTACTAATCAATGAACCTAATAATTGAAAATACCAAAGAATCATGATTAAGCTAAGCAAACCAAAGCAGTCAAAAATAAAACAAAAACAAAAAAGGATTATTTTTGTGTTTAAAAACGGAAACCAAATTACTTAAAACAAATGAGTGACTGAGCGAACAAATGGGATTGTGTAGAGCAGCTGATAATATATTGTATTGTATTATTTTACGAATTTTATCACCAACATTCATTCACTTCAATCACTTGTTTCACTTCATTCACTCATTGGCTGAATCAAGACAGGGGAAAAAATGAAGGAAAAATCTGCATGGCAACATGCAAATAAAAAATCTGTTTTCATTTCATTTTTATTTTATTTATGCTTGACATTCTTTTGCTACCAGTTTTCCTTTTTATTTTTGTGGATAAAAAAAACGAAAAACAAATCGAATCGAATTTTACGTTTCTTGGTATCGTAGTATCAGTATCGCCTTGAATTGTTGAGGCATGTAATTCTAAGAAATTAATGAAGTGTAGAAATCTTTTCTTATTTTCTTTCAACATTTTTTTCGTTCTGTTTTCTTTTATTTGCAATTTTCCTTCATTTTTTGTCATCATAATAAATAATATGAGTTTGATATACAGCAACAGCAACAATAATAATAATGCCAGCTATTGCTGTTGCTGATAATGGAGATGATGACAACGATGACATCGATTTCAGATGACGAGTGTGCTTACGCTTACGCTTACAATAATATTGTACAACAATTTCTTATACTCACTGAACACACAAAACGAAGAAAATCTAAATTTTCCATTGAAAGAAAAAAAAAACAACAATTTTTCAAAAAGAAAATCAAAAAAAAACCTGAACTCGAAAGTGCATTGAGGTCTATAAACAATTTTATGCTACAATACTATACAATATTTAATCCAATTCAAGTTATAAAAAAATATTCGCAATAAAAAATAAAAAGAAAATGAAATGAAATGAAAAAAAATTAAAATTGCTACGAAAGAAAACTAGCAGGAAGAAAAACAGAAAAGTTTACTTTAAACAGTTGAAATAGCCAGCATAGAAAATGATACACTAAGCATACTTTGGGTTCGAAAACTTCACACTAATTTCTAAAATCCTAAAATATTTCCAATTACATGGCCTTTTTAAATGCGTTTCTGGCGATGCGACTCTAACGAACTGAAGCACTGTCGCGTTTGTGGTGCCTGCAATCTACGAGAAATCGAATGCCAGTAAGCTAATTCTGTCCGTTTGCAAATTAAATTGTTTCTTTTAAAGCCTATTACTGCGATAAACTTTGGTATGATACTCGTTGTCATCAATTCCAGTTTCCTGTCCAGCATCTGGCGTACACCCAGATGGTTTTTTTGGAGATATATTAATGCCTTACAGCTTCCATCAATGTATTTTGGTGATTCATTCTCATTGTCACAGCATCTACCAGTTGGGCTCGAGACAACCACCATTCTAAACAATTGTACGCTGAGCCTGCAATGCATTTTTAAAAGGTCGGTACATTATTTTCCCAACAAAAGTTTTGATTGCCTCAAATCCACTTGCTTTGAGAAGATTCTTTGCCTCTTCCTTTTGTTAAGCAACTCCACTCTACATAAGGGTTCTGGCCAGGCGATGGTGTAGAAGCGCCATCCTGGCAAACTTGTCTGTTTGCTAATTGCTGAAAATTCGCACATAACCTAGAACCCAATAGAGGGTAACCTAGCGTATTCAGTATCTCCAGAAAGTACCATACTATCTTCAATTGAATACCATAAGAGCCAAGTGCTTGAATGGTGGCTTGACTGTCAGATAGTATTGCTATGTTCGGTTTTTTATACATCATATCCAAGTTGAATTGATCATATCTTTCGATTACAAGAACTTCAGCTTGGAATATATCCGCGGATTATTTCATGGGTACTGATTATTTCATTTTGAGACTAAAAACTTTCGCTCTTGTTCCATGATGCGTTCTTTAGCCATCCGTATTACACAAGATAGTCCATCTTTTATGAACGTATGCAGCTTTCAGTTTAATTTTTTGTACCAAGTCTCGATACGAAGCACTTTCCAAGAATTATAAAGTCTATTGGTTCTGTCTACGGTACAATTAAGGAGAAATCTGTCAGCCATTCGACTCTTTACATACATACATAATTGGACAATACAGCCCTTCAACCATCATTACGACCTAGTTGCTACCACCACTTTGTTGTGTGTTTTACACATTATTTTACTCTCGCTGCTTTTGCCAGAAATCTGCTGAGAGAAAGTCACCGCAGAAGTATTTTTTCGTATTTCAACGATGTTTACATTTATAGAAATTTTGAGAACGTGAAGTCATGAACATTCAAGAACTTTCATCAGACTGTTTACTTTGCCATATAGAGGCAAGGAAAAGCAGGCGACTGAGTTAGTGAAGTTCAGTCAGTCTTGTGTGAAGACGCGGTGCGTTTAAAGAGAGTAATCGTGGTTTGAAGATCTCCGTTACAAAGATCTGTCGAATAATTGTCTAGTAATTGTTATTGTTTATGCAAAGGGTGTAAGCAGAGAAATAACAAAGAAAAGCATTTGTTGTTGTACACATATGGCTGTGAACAGTGGCATACAGAATTGTACGAACAATAGGGAATTTTAATTAAAACTAAACACAAACTTATTTTTATTTTATTTGCAATCTACGAGCTCATATTTTAAACGCTTTTAAAATGTAAAAACGTAACAATATTTTCCAATAATATTAATTTAAATTGTCAACAGCATTACTTCAAATATAAGCCACTGTGCCGCCAATAAAAAAAAAACTTTCCATTTATAAACGAGAACACAAAATTTTCAAAGAAATAAATCATGGAAATGCAAGAAAATTTCCATAAAAATATTTATGTTTGAAATGAATTTATTCATATTTACTCATATCTACATGTACATGTACATATACATATATAGATAGATACACTTACATATATCCATATACATATGTATGTGTATATGTGTGTAATAATAATAATACAATATTTATTTAAAAATTTCACAATATTTCTTCTCTTTATTTCTTATCAAAAGTAAATTCCCAGCCATTTGTGGGAAAACTTATGATTCGTAAGAAACGGAATTTGAGTTTTCCTTTCCGTATACGTATGAGTACATGTGTATTGGGCTCTCTTTCTCTCTCTCTCTCTCTCTCTCCATCATTTTTATTTTACTACTCAAAATCCAGAATCCAGCCATTTAACTAAATGTCCACTTCACAAATATAAGAAAAGCACACAAAGCGAACGTTAAAAAAAGAAAAACTGATTCCGTTTTATTTACAGTTTCCTTATGAGTAACCATTTCCATGCAACAAACACACACTCAGAAACACACACATGTTCAACTTAAAATCTTTACTTGCTTGTGTGTGTTGTTCCGCTCTTCGCTGCCTGTTGGTCAGTAGTGGTAGCACATCAATCATGTTTTATTTTCTGCTTCCAAGTATAGTACTTCTGATGGTCAACTGAATAATGCGAATGCGATTGAGAAGAACTACTCACAGCACAACAAAGTGGCCAGTGTTTGATTCATGTGTGACTGATTTTGTTGTCCATATATTTTTTAATGCAATATTTATGTTTATGTGTGTGTAGTAGTAGTAATAGTTTATCACTTGTAAGCAATATACAGTAATAGTAGGGGATAAACCAGAGATGGAAGTTGTTAATTTACATTTTTTCTTCTTAAATGATAATGTTTTCATTGTTGGTTACAACAAAAACACAAATTGAGCCCGTAACGGTAAGGGAACACTAATGAAGACGTAAAGAAAAAACAAATAAATTGTTAAATTGATGATTGAAATTAATATACAAAGGAAGGCAGATAAGTGAAAGGCAATTATAAAAAATATAAGGTGTTTTGGAAAAATATTCCACGGTGATAATGATTTTAGCTCAAAATTACGTACTTACTTACTTAGTTGGCCATTAACAACCCGATTAACGGATTTCGGTCTGCCGTAACACATCCTTCCAGGCGCCTCTGCTTCTTGCGCACCTACACCACTTGGTCACACCAATCGGTGACAGGGCTTCCTCGATTTGGTCCTTCCAACGCAAACAAGGTCATCCTCTTCGCCGACTTTCCAAGATCCATGCATCAAATACCCGTTTCGTCGGACCATCCTCCTTCATGCGAACAACATGGCCGAACCAGCGCAGCCACTGGATGTTAATACGCTGCACAACGTCCTTGTCGTTGAGGAGCTCATACAGCTCACTGTTGGATCGAATGCGGAAATCATCGTCAACTTGCACTGAACCGAAGATCTTTCGTAGGACTTTCCTCTCGAATACTCTCAAGGCTGTTGCATCAGTGCTTAATAAGGTCCATACTTCTGCGCCATAAAGAAGCACGGGGCAGATGAGCGTCTTGTAGAGTATTAGTTTTGTCGTACGAGAGAGGTCTCTGCTACTCAATTGCCTATTGAGACTATAGTAGCACCTATTGGCAAAAGTGATCCTGCTTTTGACCACCAGACTGACATCATTTTTGGTGGTAACAGCGGAGCCAAGATAAATAAATTCCTTCCTAAATCGAAAGTATAGTTACAGGTTAAAGTTGTTAACCAAAATTAAAGCTGTGTTGACTATAGCTAAATTTAAAGCAATGTTTTCATGCATCGGCTTCACGTACAGTTTATGGAGTCAATAATCGTGCCTTTGTGTGAAACTGTTAAGCATATGGAGGAGATCGTACTTGAAGGGTGGGTAACCAGATGTCTTGGAGGCATTAGAAGCTTGGAAAAATCACCACTAATACCATAACAGATCGTGATGCTGAATCTAAACAAAATTAGACAATGTCAGAGAGAGCTTTAGTTTAGTTAAGTTGAATTGTATGAATGTACAAATAAACTTCTCTATCCGCATTGGCATAGGGTGTAAACCTCTACCCCTTGGATTGTTCCTTTTGCTTTATATCCTGTTTTTTTCCTGGCATTTTTTATGTCATAATTAATGAACACTTTACCTTCTCTTGTTTCTGTTTTTATCAGTTTATTACACGCTAATAGTGTTTGTAAGTAGTACATTGTTGTCGTTATAAATCTTTATGTCGTATTTCATAATGAATGAATAAATTTAACATTTCTTTCGCTGCATAAGAATACAATATTCTTGCACTGTGTTAAAATGAAATAAAAAACGATAAAAAAATCTCTCTTCCCCTATAAAAGGTATGACAGTAGAAATTTGATCGACTTTCGCCATGAACATGGACTTGTGACTGACTGAACGGTTGCTTGACAAGCCAATCCTAATGAATGCTGATGCATAAATATTCATCCAAAAAAAATTGTATTGAGTAGAGAAGTGATTGAACCAATTGAGTTGTAAATTTATCTTCTTAAACATTTCATCCAAGAGGTATACCATACGTAGTAGGGAAGGCAGCCATTGGAATGAGAGAAGCACAAACGTTAGGTAAATACGGAAAGGGAAAGTAGATTTTAAGTTCATAAAATAGTATCAGCAAAATAAATTTCAAGTAAATTTATCACACTTCCTCATCTTCATCTTCTTCTTCTTCTTCACCATTATCACATTCTTATTTATTCTTATGTGGGTTATATGAACAAGAACAACAACACCAACAGCTATAGCAACTGCTGCGACATAATGGTATCAAAAAAAAAGGAAAAATTTGCGAACGAAAAAAAAATTTTATGAAAAATTGTATGAAAATATGGAAGAATATGGCCACGAAAGAGAGAGAAAAAAAGAAAGAAAAGTGGAAAGAGAAAAATATTAATAAGAATACTTAATAAAAATCAAACGAAAAGAAAAGGAAAAGCTACTGGCAGCAGTAGTGGAACATGTGTTAACCTACGCCGCAAGAAAAAAATAATGCAGTGAGTAATATCAACAGAATAGAGAAGAGGGGCAGGAAGTAGATATCTTTTGATGTTGATGCTGTTCTGATTTGAAGTTAACCCCCCCAGTTGACAAGAAATCGAACACAATAGACTTTCATGAGGCGCTACGAGTATTAAGACAAATTTTTTGTTAACCAAGTTATTTGAGTGAGGGATTATTGTTGAGTTGATAATATCCCACAACGGGGGCTTAGGCTGCAACGGTATACTGTGACTAGATGCAGTTTGGTTCTGATCAAACTCACTTCTAATCTTATGGTACAAAAATTTAATCGCTTGTGGGTATAAGCACATGATCCATCAATTCATATGATGAATTAATTATTTATTATAAAGCATACCAAGCAGAGATCAGCAATAATCAGGAATCGAATCATACTCATAATTTCTGATACTTATACGCGCATTCATAATTATTTTAATATCATGGAACCTCTACTCATATTCAAAGTTTGAAGTACTCATCATATTCATACTTAACAACATGTATGATGTTGTTGATTTCGACTCTCCATAACTCAACATATACACGAATCACAAAATGAGTATAATTCGCGTGCGAACACTAAAATACTCACTAAAAGATTGTGTGTTTGCTATGCTTGCTGCTCTGTCTTTTTCGCTTATGTGTCTGTTTTTTTTTTTTTTCAAATGCATCAACAACTACGACTGTAAATTTTTATGAGTGATTCTAGTCACTCGAATCATTTATAAGTATTTCAAGTATTTTTCTAAAGTTATGAATCTCTAAATGAGTGGGCTTCTGAATCAAACATATTTCGAATGGTACGAGTTTGATGTCAGCGTTGTACGCATAGTCAGTGCAACCTGTACTTATAAATCAACGTTGTTGTGAGTATGAATGAATCAGAGTACATAGTTAAATTTCAATATTGTTGACTTACTTATATTCAAAATTTCATGAGTGCTTATGAGTAGCTAAGAAATGCCTCTCTGGTACCAAGGGAGACGTTACTGCTGCCTTTGGCGCTATTGAACGAGAGTCTAATAAGATAGGTCTGACATTAAATGAAGCCAAAACGCAGTATATGTTGTCGACAAGAATTGGATACCAGATTACGAACGATAACTATACTTTCGGCATAATCTCAGTGAATTTTTTAATCTTTGCTCCATCGTTACAGCAAAAATGATGTCAGTCTGGAGATCAAGTATATGATCACTCTTCCCAACAAGTGCTACTATGTATGATCTCGGTAGGCAATTGAGTAGCAAGGACCTCTTTTGTACAAAAAAACTTATACGATAAAAATCGCGCATTTTCCCCGTGCTTCTTTATGGCTCAGAAGCATGGGCGCTGTTAAGCACCAATGTAGCAGCCTTAAGGGTATTTGAGAGAACAGTCCTGCGCAAGATCTGCGGTCCAGTGCGGGTTGGTGATGATTTCCGCATCTGATCCAACAATGAGCTGTATGAGATCCAGAAAGACATAGACGTTGTGCAAGACACAACTGCAATTGAGCTGGTTAGTAAGAAAATAAGTAACTGTGGTGTAATCTGGAAGTCATATACTATTTGTGCTGGTCCTGGTCTCAGAGCAAAGTTTTCCGGGATCATGGAGAAACACACGGGTTTTTTCAAGCCGGAGTTCTATGCCGCCGAAAGATCAATTTCACTTGGACTGAAGATACAAAGGATAGGTCATCATGTGGAAATACACGGTAATGAACATCAACAGATGGGCTTTTGGTACATTATTTGCAACTAAACTTAATAAATTGAGGTTGATCCGTGTTCGCCGCGGCTTATGTCAATTTGCAGTAACTTGATCACGACCATTTCCTAGCGTAAGAGAAATGCTCTTCACACGCAGTCGCCATCAGCTTTAAATACAAGTGACCATGACGGTTTATTTGCATGGATCCAACGAATTTTATTTTGCATGCATGGTATCTTCGTCGTATTCTTCCTTATCTTACTATTTTCTCATCTCATTTCTCATCTTACATTGTACTACAATAGCTCCAACGTTTGCTATATCTCTTTGCTTACAAGCAACGCGGCTTATTGTATTGTGTGTAGTGGTAAGAAATCGTATCCTCCGAAATCTAATATTCCACTGCGTGAACTTTGTATGATATTCGTGGCTAAATTGCATCCTCTATATATGGAGCAATGAACGTACTCCTTTTGACTTCGATAATAGCTTTAAATCGGTAGTAGCAAGACATTCTCGATAGTATCGTATCATTTTTGCAAACACCATCACAAACAGAATTGACGCGGCAAAACTTATACAGCAATAGGGCATAAATATGTTCTAGTTTATGGCAAATCTTTAATAATTTTCTTAGAGACTGTAAGGAAAATGAGAATGTCATAAAATATAAGACAAGTTTTTATGTCTTACAGATAAAAATGTGAAGAGAAAAAACCGAGGCACGGGAGAAAGATAACAAGAAAAAAGAAGAAGGAAAAATAATAATAAATAAAGTATGGCAACAAATAAGATTTTTATTGTTTTTCTCCTACTCCTCCTCGGTCATGATTAAATTATGACTGTAATCAACTACTGGTCATAACAACACCCAAGTGAAAGACAACAATTTCTTGTGAAAGACAGACAGCCTACAGCCCACAACCACCCAATTCTGTTCTTCTAAGTACGTTGCGTCAATGCGTCAATTAGGCCCTGAATAAAAGAAACTGTTAAGTTGTGTTAAGTTTTGCTAACCAAGTTGATGACAGTCGTCTCACTGTGATGCTTTGTCGTTTGTCTTATGCCACCTCCACCTACTCCTCCTCCTTTGTGTAATCATTTAAATTTAATAATAAAAAATTACCAACTAATTTGAGAAACTTATTTGCCCAACAATGTTAAGCAGGCGTTATATTCCCCCTCTTTCCCCCTCCCCTTTTTGAGAAGAAGACTTTTGTAAAAGAATATTTAATGCTTTAGTTTGTTAACTTCTATGGAAACAACAAATTGTGTCTCATAATAGAAGATAATTTGTGAATTTTTTGTTTCTGTTGGAAGGCGTGCAGGGGTTAAATTTTACTGCTGGTGGTAATAAAAAAGGGGTGTTACAGTTTCAAAAACTGTACCCCGAATGAAAAACAATTTGAAAGTCAAAATTATTCAACACCATTAACAATTTATTTCTGTTTATCTCTAATAATTCATTATTAATGGCTCAATTTTATTTGTATTTAAACAAATTCCCTTAGACAGACAGTTATCAGGGGTAAAAGGGTTTGACATAAAGTGGTGGAAGATAAATGAGTTGGTTAAAGAAAACATTTCACTGCGCATTATTAGAACCTTGTTTTAAAAATTAAAAAGGAATTTACATCGTCTTAGAAAATTTTCTCAATATAAAGCTTTCAAATCTTCACGCAAACCATTTCCATGCAAGTAGCTTAGTTTTAATTAAAATTCTTTGTTATTCGCACAATTCTGTGTGCCACTGTTCACAACTTTGTGTAAACAACAACAATTGCCCTTTGCATAAACAATAACAATTATTAGACAATTATTTGACAGATCTTTATAACAGAGATCTTCCAACCACGATTACTCCCTTCAAACACACCGTCGTCTGCTTTGCCTTGCCTTTTATATGGCAGAGTAAACAGTCTGATAAATGTTCTTAAAGGCGAGCGTTCATGACTTCGACTTTTCTAAATCTCTATAAATGTAAACATCGTTGATTACATTTATTATTGTAGTGTTGTTGGTGTAGTTTTTGTTTACTTGTTTACCATTATTTTTATGCTGGTGTTTGTTGTTATATTAAGCAGTATGATAATTTGTAAACAGGTTTGTTCACTGCATTGTTTTGTTTTTATAGCTTTTGTTTATAATTTTTATGTAAAGAGATGTAAAAGCAAAACACCAGTACCTATATTTTTCATATTCTTAACAGTATGTAGAATCACCTTTACTGGGGATTACTTACTTGTGAGGTATGTCCGTCGGTTAAGCGTTCTCTTATAGGATTTCTACGCAAGAAATGCTCAGTTCTGGTTATATTAGGGTGTCAATTATTTCGGTCTAGTTTCTGTACAACAGGCCTAACTATTCCATCTTGCCTTGGACAATGAATACAGTTTTTGGGGAATTACTTGCTCCTCTTTAGAGATATGCATAAATTTAATTGAATTTTCCATTGTGCTAGCTTTTGAAAGCTCGTCGGTTTTATTGTTATCTTTGATGTCACCATGTTAAGGAACCCATATGTATGTGACCGTCCTCCAGAAACACTCGACATTCTTCAATAATCTTAGAAGAAGTGTACACTTTGCCTAGGCATCTAATAGCCACTTTATGTATGTATATCATCATGCGATATACTCTGACAGTCCAGCGTCACTCTCTATAGCCATTATTTTAGTCTGAACGATACTATTTTCATTTGTAAAGTGCAACGAACAGTCTATGATTCAGATGTGCTGAAAATATTCCATATCCGACTTTCTTCCGTAACCTTAATCCAGCGATGGAAATTTGGAAGACGTTCTCTGAGAGAGGTAAATCATTATCAAAAAGAAACTATCCGATATCTTCGCTGTAAAACCAGATTCGAATAAGAATCGTGTAGTCGATACTCAAAACCATACCCAAAATTTTGACATGCCCATAGCTTCTATACTGCGTTAGAATAGATAATCTCTTGTACTCATGAAGTGTGCCAATCTATCTTACTAAAGTGTAAGTAGCGGAGATCATCAATGAATCGTTCTTTCGCTACTCATAAATACTCAGGAAATTTTGAATATAAGTGAGTCAACAATATTGAAATTTAACTATGTATTCTGATTCATTCGTACTCACTACAACGTTGATTTATAAGTACAAGTTGCAGTGAATATGCTTACAACGTTGACTTCAAACTCATACCATTCGAAAATGTTGGATTCATAAGCCTACTCATTTAGATTCAAAACTTTAGAAAAATACTTATAAAACTTTTAAATGATTTGAGTCTCTCGACAGTTTCAGTTGTCGTTGCATTTACAAAAAAAGAAAAAGACACATAAGCAAAGAAAGATAGAGCAGCAAGCAGAGCAAACACACAACCTTCTAGTGAGTATTTTAGTGTTCGTATGCGAATCATACATATTTTGTGCTTCGCGTATATGTTGAAATATGGAGAGTCGAAATGAAGCAGCATCATACGTGTTGTTAAGTATGAATATGATGAGTACTTCAAACTTTGATTATGAGTAGAGAGGTTCCATGGTATTAAATTAAGTATGAATGCATATAAGTATGAGAAATTATGAGTATGATTCGATTCTACTCATCTTTTTTAAAACTCAATACTGATCCCTAGTTAGAATAGATAATCTCTTGTACCCATGAAGGGTGCCAATCTATCTTACTATAGCGTAGGTAGACTTTAATTCTATCGTTTGTAATGCGTAATCAATCACAACTTTAAGGATACCGCCGTAAGAAATTTCTGTGTTTTTGTAGTGGTAATCACTCTAATCAGGGTATAAATTCGATATTCTGCTATTACGTAACCCTTTAAGTTAATATTTTGCAATTTTGCATAGTCAAAATAGCTTACATAGGCATACAGTTATGCATACATACACCCATACATATACAGAGTGAAAGAGATACAGTATTTAAAGAAAGAGAGCACAACATACATACACAAATAAAAGCATTAAATTTCTTACATTCATTTTAATAAATACCAGCAATTACTCTTTCACTCTCTCTCTCTCTCTCTCTCTCTTCACTGATTTGTTTATGGGGTAATATTTATTTATAATTTCATAGAAAACAATATGTTAGTATGAGTATTTATTTTAGATAGCCTCTATGTATGTATATATATATATGTGTGTGTGTATGCGAGTAGGCATGTATTAGTGTGTGTATTTAAGTATTTGAACATTGAAATACTTTATTATTCATAATTATTAATGGGTCTCATTGAATGTTTAATGTGCAATAAATTAGAAATTATTGAGGCAGTTAAACTAATTAAATTGTTCTCTCTGTTGTTTGAAGTAATTTTATGAATTTATATACACACACTTGCACATGTACATACATACATAGCATACATAGCATACATAGCATACTTAGTATACATACGTAAATAAATATTTCGAAATACATAGTTTGTTGAAAAAGAGAAATAAAATCTGAGTAATAATAAGAGTTTGAAACTTTTTTGAAAATCATTTTGTGTCCTATAAAAAGTATTCGAAGTTTTCATTGCTGAAACAAAAATTGTTTATAAAGAAAATCAATTTCATGCTGAACTTAAGCTATTTCTCGCTTTTGTGATCTCTAGGCGAAGAACTTGATTTAGTTGTCCTGTTTGTATTTTTGGTAAACGTTTTTACAATAAACATTAGATTGAGCCCCTCTTAGGAATAGGAAGTCCGGATCTCTGCTTTCGCTATTGGTTTTTGACAAAACTACCGGATGTATTCTACAATTATAATGGTTCACACCAAAGGTCAGCAATGAGTATTCAAAAAGATGAGTAGAATGGAATCATTCTCATAATTTCTGATACTTATACTCGCATTCATAATTATTTTAATATCATTGAACCTCTGCTCTCATATTCAAAGTTTGAAGTACTCATCATATTCATTCATACTGAACAACACGTATGATGTTATGGATTTCGATTCTCCATATCTCAACATATACACGAAGCACAAAATAAGTATGATTCGCGTACGAACACTAAAATACTTACTAGAAGGTTGTGTGTTTGCTCTGCTTGCTGCTCCGTCTTTTTTGCTTATGCGTCTTTTTCCTTTTTTTGCAAATGCAACAACTAAGTTTGTAAATTTTGATGAATGATTCGAGTCACTCGAATTTGACTGAGTAGGCCTATGCATCAAACATATTTCGAATGGTATGGGTTTGATGTCAACGTTGTACGCATATTCATTGCAACCTGTACATATAAATAAACGTTGCAGTGAGTACGAATGAATCAGAGTACATAGTTAAATTTCTATATTGTTGACTCACTTATATTCAAAATTTCAGTAGCAAAAAAAACAATTAATTGAAAAAAACGATAAACTGATCTCTGGTTGAGAGTGAGCAAGATAATTTAATTCATGTAAAAGATAAAAAAAATAATTTGCTTTCTGCCACATCACCTCCCCTTCCACAAACAACTACTTTAATATTTTTATAGCCAACAAGCAAGCATTGTGACATTTTATCAAACGCATAAAATATGTTTATTGTGTCATATAAAAAGTAACTGTGGCGTTATCACATGATATCGGGCACTACACTAGTTCCATTATTTTAAACAAACAATTGTACGAATATGAATATGATGAGTACTTCAAATTTTGAGTAGGAGTAGAACAGATTCCTTGACATTAAAATAAGTATGAATGCGGGTAAGTATCAGAAATTATGAGTATGATTCAATTCTACACATCCTTTTGAATACTCATTACTGATCTCTGATACAGACTTAAAATATTACGGATGCAAATTACGCTGTATTTAAATTTAGAATGAACAATTTATTTGCAATCAGCATATGTGGCGTATGATCTATGTAGAGGGTTTTCAATACATTCATCATACGCCACGTATGCAGATATTGTCAGCCACATACAATGACTATATTTTTAGAATCGTTTTTTAATTATTTTTTTTTTAAATTCAACAATTATGAAATTGAAAAATAAAATCAAATTTTTCAAATCTTATTACCGCAATTTATAATTTGAATTTGAATGTATGGAGGTGATGTGGCAGGAATCAAATAAAATTTTTTTTTATGTTTTTTATATGAATTAACTTAGCTTGCATGATATGAAATGAAAATGTTTTCACTCTTAACTAAAGCATGCTTTCTCATATAACGAATCTTTTTTTAAATTTGATTGCATTTTACTGTGTAGCAGGTCTTTTGACATAAAAAAAAAAAAAATATGCAAAACAATTATGGAATAAGTTTTTCAATCATTTCCATTTAATTTTTACATAAGAAAAGAGGAAAATTGTGTATTTAGTTGACTATTCCTTCTATTATTTCTATATGATGTTGTTGTTTTTGTCTTTGTTATGGTTTTATTTTAATATTTATTTCATGAGAATTTCTAAGAAAAACCCACTTGAAGAATTGCTCAAGAAATAGAAGAGAAACTAGCAAACAAAAAAGAGGAGAATACCAACAATATGTAGAGAATATAAAATGCAAAACTATTCACTATTTCCTCCATTAAAATGTAAAAAAAAAAAACAACAAAAGAAAATTCATTTAAAATAAAACAAAAATACTACAAAAAATAGCAAATAGAACACAGAAAATCGTAAAAATAATACTGGAAAGTAAGAGTAAAACTAGAACATGTTCTTCGTTCGTAGTAGCATATAAAATAATAAATTATTCATGCAACATTTTACAAATGTGTACGAGAACTCAACTTCACATTAAGACAACAACAACAACAACATTCAACATTTAACGTTCTGCGAAACGAAACTGAAGAGACTTGATTTCTATTTTGAAACGCTAAGCATAGAGCAGCAAAAAGCTGCGTAGCATAACATGGCATTGCACTGAACACTAAATTTCAGATTCTTTCTTACTGGCTGACAAAGCAGAGATATTATTTAAAATGTGTTTTTATTTTGGAACATTTTATTTGCAAAGCAAAAAATGCACAACAAAAAACAATAGAAGAAACGAAAATAGTTAAACGAAATTAAATTCATAAATTTAGCAATAAACAACAAGTGTTGCAATTTATTTCATTTGCATTTTATAATTCCATTTTAACCCCCTCCCTTATTTCTCTTTAGAATAGAATGCAATATACAAACTAACATTTTTTTGGATATTTTATGGTTACAGAAATAAAGCGAATTTCCTTAATGAGTTGTGTTTGTAAGAGAAAATTTATTTCCGTTTTGAAATGTATTGAAGCAATAAAATTATGGACCGAAGTATTATACTTAAGTGTTGTTGCTGTTGTTTCTTAATGATTAGACGTCGCCGTGGTTTACATAGTAGGTTGTGTGTTGGCTTATTAGACAAAAGGCCCGAGTTCAAATCCCAGGTCGGACATCAAAACGAAAATATGAAAATATTTCTTCGGCGATTTCCTCTCAGCAGATTTCTGGCAAAAAAAAACTCTGAGAGTAAAAATTGCCATGAAAAGTTTCTCAAAAGTCTGTCGTTCGGAGTCGACTTTAAAAGTTATGTGTGTGAACACCCATAATGATAGTTATAGTACTCACAATTATACATTTCTTTTCCTACATTACTATGTACATGTAACTTTTGACATATTTGGTTCGACTGTACCATTTACTTTATATTATTATTTTTCTTTCCTTAAAAAACCGTTTTAATTGATCATGCACAATCTTGTTTTCGTTTGTGGTAACCATAATTATTTATTCTCTTTTCTACATACATGTAGCATTTAATACATTTGGTACAACTGTACCATTTATTTGATATTATTCTTTTCGTATTCTTTTTTAAACAAACATGATTGAGCATGCACAATCTTGCTTTCTTTTGTTATGGTTTTACATAACAACCGTAAATGCATTTGTAGTAAATGTATGTACATAATTGTTTACTTAGTTACATGTAAAGAAAATTTAGAAAGAAAAAGCAAGAAGACATAATAAACAAAATCAAACATGATCATGCATGCACGATCATGTTTGGTTTTGTTCGTTTACATTCAGCTATAAAATCGGTTACAGAATAATTAAAGGATGATTCTTGATCTAGTGTTTGAACAGAAAGCATTAAAATAAGAATTGTGTTAAATGATTAAAAATAAGAATTGTTATTTGTGTGTTAAATAAGAATTAAAATAAGAATTATTAATTAAAATTGTGTTACAAAATACTAAAATAAGAATTGTTAAAAAGTCGTTAATATTGTATTAAATATTAAAAAACCAATTGTTATAAATGAAACTCTTTATTTGTGTTAAACATTAAAAACATTAATTAAAACTATTAATAAAACAATTAATTATTTCTTTAAATAAATAAAGATATAAATACAATTAAATGAATTTGGTTTTACTGAAAAACTAAATAAACATAACTTTTAAACTGTACGTCCAGGCACTCATGTATAAAATTAACGCACACAACAAGAGTGGTGTGAGAAGCTAGGACGTTGTACAATGGTCAATTCGACCTCCGCGTACTGTACTTATCACAGTTGACAAGTACACGTCCTCTAACCTAACCTAACCTTCTTTATGAATGGTAGAAATGAAAAAGGCAAAAGATGGCGAGGAGACCAACCATAGGGTCACATTCCTATTGGCATACAACAGACATCAGCAATGAGTATTCAAAAAGATGAATAGAATCGAATCACACTCATAATTTCTGATAATTATACGCATTCATACTTATATTAATAGCATGGGACCTCTACTCATATTCAAAGTTTGAAGTACTCATCATATTCATACTTAACAACACGTATGATGTTGTTGATTTCGACTTTCCATAACTCAACATATCAAGTCAGGTCGGAGTGGTAGCTCTGATATCACAAAGCTCACTTGAGTACGTATAGCGGCCCGTTGTGACGCCACAGGTGAACGCAGTCCTTGTACTGACCAAGTTCTACCAAAACCAGGGAAGAGGAAGAAGTTGGTCAGTGCAAGGGCTACCCAACTCAACATATACACAAAGCACAAAATAAGTATGAATCGCGTACGAACATTTAAATACTCTTTAGAAGGGTGTGTCTTTGTTCTATTTGCTGCTCTGTCTTTTTTTGCTTATGTGTCTTTTTCTTTTTTTGAAAATGCAACAATAACTAAAGGTATAAACACCTAGACGACAGACAACAGTTCGGCAGTTCGACAGAAAATTCTGCCAACTGTTTTTTCTGCCGTATGCCGACTGCTTAAATTTTTTGAAAGCAGACCAGAAAAAAACGTTTGGCAATAATTTTCAAATTTGAATGTAAATATATTTTTCAGTGTTGTAACCATCAGGTTTTTTGTAAGCAAAAATAAACTCACTTTTGAAAAAACCGCACACACAAAACATTTATCAAATGAATTCAGATACAAAATTGAATCTATAATTCTATTTTATTTATTATGAGTGCATGGATTGCTTTTTATTTCTTAATTTTAGAATTGTTCTTTCTCTTCAATAATATAAGTATTTTTAACTGTTTTCTTATTATGATTTTATGTTGTATTGACATCAATAATTTGCTTTTAGCTGCTCACAAAGAAAATAGTTTAATTTGGGCAGAAACTGCTTAGGTTGTTGTCTTGGCTTTTTCTGTTCTGCCTTCATTATAATCGTTTTCATATAAACATGTGTATTCTAAAATTGGCAGATTTCTGTTATCAGTCGTCTGTCGTCTATGTGTTTATATCTTAAGACTGTCAATTTTGTTGAATGAATCGAGTCAGTCGAATCATTTATAAGTACATATTATAAGTATTTTTCTAAAGTTATGAATATGAATGAGTAGGCTTATGAATCAAACCTATTTCGAATGGTATGAGTTTGATGTCAATGTTGTATGCATACTCATTGCAACCTGTACTTATAAATCAACGTAGTGTAGTTAGTATGAATGAATCAGAGCACATAGTTCAATTTCAATATTGTTGACTCACTTATATTTAAAATTTCGTGAGTACTTATGAGTAGCGAAAAAACGATTCATTGCTGATCTCTGTTGTACACCTAAGCAATCAAGTGGAATTGCAGATAAGCTCACCATATAGATAAGCCAATGGATTAAAAGGTGTAATTCTTAAAGGAAGTAATCCTAGTCTAGTAGATAGTGTGTTGGCTTATTAGACGTGATGCCACAGTTCATCAAAACGAAATATGGAAAAATATTTCTTTGACGATTTCCTGTCTGTAGATTTCTGGCAAAAACTCTGAGAGTAAATGAAAATTGCCATGAAAAGTTTCTCAAAAATCTGTCGTTCGAAGTCGACTTTAAACTCTAGGTATTGCCACTCATTATAAAATTAACACACACAACATAAGTGGTGTGAGAAGCTACATCGCAATCTTTACTGAAGGGTTGTATGGTCTGGCAGTAAATATGGACCAAACCAAGTATATTGTTGTCGACAAGTGGCGACATGCGACGTCTTGAATCCAGATCACGGCCAATAATTATACTTTGGATATAGTCAATGAGTTTGTTTATCTTGGTTTCCCGTAAAAAAATGTCAGTCTAGAGATCAAGCGTTGGAGCATTCTTAACAAAAGATTTGTTTCATATATAGAGACGGCATGAAAAAAGGCTGTAAAATGCCTAAGATATCGCAGCAACTGCAAAATATTTTGAAGTTGTTCTAGTGGTCTGTAGTCGACAACCAGTGAATTCAATTCAACGTTTGATTTTAGATTTAATTCCACCAGAATTATAGCATCCTTGTGTTGTATACAGCAAAGAAAAATTTTCAAATTAAAATTTTATTCTATTAGAATTGTAATTGGAAAAAAATTAAAAAAAAATTGTCAATTACAGTTTGAAAATATTTGTGTGGCCTAAGTTATTATTTAGGGCATTGAAAACTTTATAAATTAGCATTCAGTATCCTTTTTGTAATGAAAAGTGTCTTAAAATATTTGAATTTCATTTCCATTTTCAATTAAAGAAAATTATTTATTTCCTGCATTTCTTACAATTTCTATGATACCTTAAGACAAGGCGTTTCTATGACAAAGTCTTACAATTTATAATTGAAACAATGTTTCTGGGATTCGTTATAAAAGCCTGCCTACCTATCTACCCACCTAAAAACCTAACCTTTTAATGATAACCATAAATAATTACAAAAACTTCAATTTCGACAGCAAAAAAAAAAACGAGAGAAAGTGAAATTAAATCTACATTGCTGCCATAACTGTTAGGTTCTTAAGCCAAATGACAGTTAAATGAACGCCCTACATTTCAATGAGTCACTAATGAAACCAAAAATCCAGGCAAAGTCAACTTAGCATATCTCTTCTCCAGAGAGAGGCAAATGTTTATAGGGAAATATGCCTGCCCCCCATTGATATTTAATACATTTCTATGCTGACATTGAATGGCTTTTTTTTTTCAAATGATATTCTCTCTCTTAGAAGAGTAAAGTAAAACACACACACATATACACATATGTATACATACATACACAACACAAACAATAAGAGAAAGCGAAAGCAAAAGGAATATCAATGTTAGTATGGCAGTTGTATTAGGTAAATGGAACAAAATTACCGTATATATTCCATTATACATATTTACCACACACACACACATACCATGTACACAACTGTGCTTACATTAACACATTGCTTTGCTACCTATAAATACATTTGCAGCTACACCTACAGCTGCAAACATCATGAGACCAGCAGCACAAGGAAAAGACTTAAATTTGTATGCTTAAAACGGTAACGAAAAGATTGAGAGAAAGAAAGCAAAAAAAAAAAGGAACAACCAAACGAATGGAAGAAATTGTATACCCGATAGAACATGTAAGAAGAAGAAGAAGTAGAAGAAAAATTATTGTATTTGCCTGAATGAATGCCTTGACTGTGGCAGTGTTGTGCCATTGTGTTCGGCTCGTACTTGAACTCAGCAGGTGTAGTTGATTAAGTGACATACGGTTTCAAATCATTGCCATAAACCCACTACTTATAAGCATGCAAATATACAAACAAACCTACACACACATACATACATACGCCCACATATGCCGTTATAACATATACAACAATGTTTGTACGTTGAAGCATTTATATTTGCTGCTCGTACTTGATCTTTGTATGAGTATTTATAAAGCAATCGAGAAATGGTTTCAGCATGTCATTGTTGAATTTCAAGTATTCAAAATAAAAAGAAAATGGCAACAGAAAAAAACGAAAATATTTATTCAATAGAAGAGAGCAAAGTGCAGAGTTAAAGCAACAGAAAAAAGAAAAGAATAGAAAGAGAAAAATAAAAATAAAAATGAAATTGAGAAATTGCAACAACAAATTTGTAACATAAATTATAAAATATTGTTATCACAAGTAAAATAAATTTTTAACATTTAATATAAGTATCATGCACACATGCACACAATACACACATGCAATGTAAGCATGTTTGTGTATATGGTATGCTGCTGTCAATGTTATACACTTGCTACTGCTGCTATAAAGGCAATATTTTATAAATGCAACGGCTGCTATAGCCAATGCTACTGTTGCTACTGTGCTGTTGCTAGTAGGACACAAACTAAAATGTCACTTCAATAGATGTTTTAGACTGTTAGAAATGTCACACTAAATCGACTTCGATTTTGAACCGGAAATGCATACAACTATTTGAAAATGTCACCATTTGCATTTGAAAAAGTAAATTCTCTTTAAGTCACATTCAAATTCTCTCTCACATACTTATAAATATACTAACACACACACATACATACACATGCACCCAAACGTTCACTTATGCTAAAATGCAAAGAGGCAAGAGCAAGAGAGAGAAAGAGAGAGAAAACTATTAAAATTTACATTTGAAAAGTTGCAAACTTTCAGTTGAACAATAAAATGTTTAACCCTCTGGTAACAAAACCAATAATAGCTGACAGTTAATGTAATGTATTTATTTATTTATTACAATACAATTACAAATTATAAAGGGTACGCCATTTAAAAGTTTAAATTTAAAAATGCATTCAAATAAAACTGATTTGAAATTTTTCCAAATTTATTCATCGGTTGTGAACTATAATTGTGCCAGTAAGAAATGGAAATGGCTGGCCTTAAAGTGCCTCATTAGAGCGGATCAATTTTCGTTTACGTTTTCGAGTGCATGGGGTCGTATCTCGGTAATGGCATTACGAACGTCGGCCTTCAAATACTCAATTGCTTCTGGTTAGCCGGCATAACACTTTTCTTTATCGGTGCCCCACAGAAAATAGTACAACGGTGTCAAATCGCAGCTTTGTGGCGGCCAATTGTCACCAGCATTTCGGTTAATTAAACGGCTTTCAAACGTTTGACACAATAAATCGAATGTGGCATAAGATGTGTGGCAAGTTGTACCATCCTGTTAAAATCAAACATCGTTCACATCAGCACCACGAAAACCGGGTACAAGGAAATCGGTTATCGGATCGTATTTCGGCAATGACAGCACGAATGTTGGCCTTCAAATGCTCAATTATATCTGGTTTGTTGGCATAACACTTTTCTCTCAACGTAACGCGTGAAATGTTCAAATCTTGAGAACGATTGAGAGTTAACGTTGATGGATTCTCTCTCACGCACACTCTCAGTCACAGCTTCGAAACCAGTTTTACGAACTTTAGCAGTAAACTTGAGTATACCGGGCAGTGTTGGTCCTTCTCTGCGACCAAATTTTGTACGATATTTTCGTGAATTTTCAGACCAATTGTTTTTGTTTTTTTAAATAAATTTTTATTAATTCTCAACGTTTCTCGAGCGTATATCGATTCATTACGTTCAGTGGCGATAATATACTGAATTTTGTGACAGAATAGAATGACATAAGTATTGCTAAATTCGAAATAACTGGTGGTTCAAATTTAAACCGATAGATGGCCCAACCGATAGATTTATATATGAGCTGATCATATGCTTGGTGTAGTGTAATAGACCAGAGTCTCTGGTGGGAATTAAATCCACGACCCTCACGCTAATAGTCTAGCACACTACCCCCTAGACTAACAGGGCACCCAGGGAGAATGTTAAATTATAGTTAATTTGTTAAAATTTAAATCGGCAAAAGCTTATCGGTTTAGGGATACATATTAGAAGCCATTCTCTTCAATCGATCGACATCTCGATCACTTACAAAGCGTCTTTCTAAGTATTAGTCTCGTCAATAGATTTAAAAAAAGCATTGTCTTCAGAGTAGACTTACTGGTCATTATTTATTTATTTACAGTGACCTGCGTTAGCCGTATAATCAACTTTTGTTTTAAAACTGCACATCCACGACAGCTGTAAAGCTTAAGGATCATTAAATAGCGATTCGTATTGCTGTTGTAGTTACCATACTCTATTAGAGTAGTGTGTTGGCTTATTAGAGGTGAGGCCAGGGTTCAAGGCTTAAGTCAAACATCTCCAATAAAACGAAACATGAAAAAATATTTCTTCGTTGACTTCCACTCAGGAGATTTCTGGCAAGTTCTCCAAAAAAAATCTGTCGTTCGACGACCACTTTAAACTGTAGATCTCGCCACTTTTGGATAAAATTAACACACACAACATTAGTGGTGTGAGAAGTTAGTTCATAATCCTAACCAAAGGGTTGTAATGACCAAATATGTATGCATTGTTGTGAACTTAAAATGAATACTGAAGACCAGTTTTTAAAATATGCTGTCAGTTCAGAGAGGTCTCGGAGTAGCTAATCTAACTGCACGGACCGCTTGAGATTAATTTTTGTGGATTTTCTTAATGTTGCGCGTCCATGACGGAACCTATCACAAGAAGTTCTGAGAAGATTGCTGGCAAAAGTAATAACTCTGATCTGCATGGGTCGCTATCCGATTTTTCCAATTCACTTTCCATAAGAATAAACTGGCAAACCTTGGTCTTAGTATACTCGTAGTTTAATAGCTTTGCGGATAGTTTTAAACCTTTTAGAGTTTTTGAATGCTTTTGTTGTGACGAAAAAAAGTAAAAAAAGAAAAAATAGACAAAAATGCTTTTAATATTTGGAATAGATTGTGAAGTTTCTAAACAGATTTGTCTTTGAACCTGTTTTTGCAGCCAAACATGGGTTAAATATTTATGCATTTCAATTTAATACAAACCCATTTACTGGCTTTATGCGATTCCTTCTCACTTTTATTGCAAATTTGCAAATGTGACAATGAAGAAAAGGGGAATATTTTAAACACAATGTTTTCATTTTCTCTGTCTCTCTCTCTCTGAATGAAAATGTCTTTGAATGCTTGTAACTTAAATCTTTTAGTAGGTATCACATGCACATTTCTTTGCATGTGCATGTTGGCAGCATTTATTTAAATCGCCTGCTTGCATGCTGGCTGCTTCTTCTCCTACAACAAAGACGTGAGTATAGCTGTATGTAATCAATTGAAAATTTTGAAATGTTTATTTAACATCTACGACAGGTTCTGCTAACAAATAGCAGCCCTAAACTCAACTCAACTCGGCAATTTATTTTAATGTTCACCCCTTTAACCATTTGCATATGCCACATACATACACCTACACTCATACATTGATTTTACTGCTATAAATGGTGAAATTTATAAGTGTGTGTGTGTGTTGTGAGAGTGAGAATTTTGTATAGACAACAACAACAACAACAATTATTTTCAGCATTACATTACATAGGTAAAACTTAATGTTGCCTTCGAAATTGCACACACAATAAAATTTCAAAACAGAAGTCGATGAGCAAAAAAATAAAGAGGCCACAAGAAAAAGAAACCTAAACGTGAAGAGTTGAAAGAAAAGACAAAAGGAGAGACGAGAGAAGAATTTAAAACAATTGAAAACTGCATCAATTGTTTTGTTTTTGTTATTCTATACTATAAAATTCAACCTCAACTTAACAGAGGTGTGCATTAGAGTATGGAAAACGAATGAAACAAAACAAAACAAAACGAAATAAAACGACAACCACAACAACAACAACCAAAGTGAAGATGAGTTTTGAATTGAATTGAACGGAATTGTCAGAAATGAAATGCAATTGAAGTGAAGTGAATGAATGGCAACAAAAGAAGCATTTTTAAAATTGAAAATTTTGTTTTTATTGTTAAACGCTCTCCTTACAATTGGATTGCAGCGCATACAACCTTAATGCTGTTGTAGCAAACGTTCATTTAATTCTCATCATTCTAACCTCACGTGCATGTTGTGTGTGTGTGTCTGTGTCAGACAGAGCACTTAACAATTCGTCTAAAAATTTGTTGGTAGTGAATTGAGGGAGTGTAGGTGAGTATACTGCCATGTACCATACACTAGTCAAGTAGAATTAGAAAAACAAAATTGCTGTTAGTATGATTGTGCATGCACAAGCATGCCTGCTTTCTTCAACAAGATTTCAATGTTTTAATGCTGATTTCCGTATTGTTCCTTCAAATTGTTTTCACCAGCAAAAACAAAAAACAAAAAAAAAAGAGAAGAGAAGAGAAGTGAAGCAATATTTTCCATTTTCCATTGACTAGATGTTTATGTAGAGTTGAATGACAAAATGACTGCCACTGTCTAAATGATTGACTTTAAAAATGATGCACACACACACACACAGTAAAATAAAGGTTTTCTAAATGAAATCCATCTGTCTGCCCTGTCCCTTTATTTTCTCTCTCTGTTTCGTTGGCATGCATGCATGCTGCTTCCGTTTATTTGGCCTGCTTTCTGTCTTCTTCTTCTTCTTGTTTTTATAGGACATCGTACATAGTTGCTGTATAATAATATTACTTTACAACACACAATTTTCATAAAATATCATAGAACTTCTAAATTGTGTTCGTTACACAGTAATGGTTGTAATAGGTGTCTGCTACAATTGAGAGAATATGCACTTAGAAATTCAAACTCCTATCAACACAGTGGTTTGCAAAGGATAATGTATGCTGAGATATATGCTGGTTGATGAGCATTCTACAACTAATATTGTTAAAGAAATTATACAATTTATTACTAATATTACTAAAAGTCTTAAGTCCAATCCAACCAATAGTAGGGGAAATGTCTTATTTAATGCAACGACTAGGCGTAAGTCTACCTTATAACAAGCGAGACTTGCATGAAACTCTGGTAATTTAATTGGAAAAATTACGTTTGAGTTCATACAGTGTTAGGAAAATAGGTTGCGGCAGATAGGAAAGAGGGAGTGGCGTGTACGGGAAAAATAACAAATTAATGTTGGCTTTCTACTCTTATTCCATTTTGTTCTTAAATTCGCCGTATTCTAATAGGTACTGTGACGGCTTATTAGATATTAGACCTAGGTTCAAATCCCAGGTCAGATATCTTCAACGAAAACGAAATACGAAAAATATTTCCTTGGCGTCTACACTTTAGCAGATTTCTGGCAAAAATTCTGAGGATAAAATAAAATTGCCATGAAAAGTTTTTCAAAATTCGCAGTCGCAGCGTGTTTGTCTCAGTCGTTTGACAATACCGACTACATTCTATCAGCAATCGTCTTATGAATCTCCTGTCATTATAAACTTGATTGTATAGGACCCTACGTCAAGAGTAGAAAACGATTTAAACTAGCAAAAGTGTTACAGTGATTGGAAAAAGTAAATGAAGCCTTCTGTAACTAGATATGCCTACGAATTAACGAGAAAGGTTGCTTCCATAGCTACCTAAGTACTAAGTGCCTAAAAATGATCAAAAGTTGATTTGGAAATATAATATGAACCCATGTCTGATATGGTCGCCAAACAATTACACGTTGAAATATAGAGAAGTAGCTAACGACACCAGTTTTAAATTTTCAACAAAAGCACGGAGCAAAACTCTATTGAGAGCCATGAAAGTTTTAGCCTTACCTAATCATTGATGGATTGGGTTCTACATTCGACGAGTACTGTCGCAACTTGTTCGACTGTACACGCTTAAGCTTTTCGCAACGGGTTCCGTATATACATATATGGCAGTCACTTGGTGCACAACAGCAACTGATGATTCGAGTGACTCGAATCATTCATCAAAATTTATAGTCTTAGTTGTTGTTGCATTTGCAAAAAAAAAAAGGAAAAAAGACGAAACATAAGCAAAAAAGACAGAGCAGCAAGCAGATCCAACACACAACCTTTTAGTGAGTATTTTAGTATTTGTACGCGATTCATACTCATGTTGTGCTTCGTGTATATGTTTAGTTATGGAGAGTCGAAATCAATAACATCATACGTGTTGTTAAGTACGAATATGATGAGTACTTCAAACTTTGAATATGAGTAGAGGAGGTTCCATGATATTAAAATAAGTATGAATGCGAATAAGTATCAGAAATTATGAGTATGGTTCGATTCTAATCATCTTTTTGCATATACATTGTTGATCTCTGTTGTGAACCCACTTACTTGACCAATTGTGCGATTCGTGGAGTAACAGTTTTTAGGACTCATCGATATTAAATTCTTTACACCTTCTTTTAACCAAAATTAAGTTTGAAAATCATTCAATATTTTCCATGTCAGCCACTACGTTTTATTACATCGTATAACACTTTTTCATATCGTCCAAATACATGCCGAAAAACCACTGTTGGCAACATTTTTGCAGAGCAGATGTCTTATGGAGGAAAGCCAGTAAAATTCGCTGATTCAACTGAAATATCATTTTCGTCTTTGTATAATATTTCCAATTTCTATGACTATTTCTATGGATTTTCATTTCTATTCATTTCATCATCATTTTATTCCGCTTCCTCTTTAGCATTTCTAAACTATATTTGGAGTGTTTGCTTCCTGTTGTTGTTGTTGTTGTTGTTTCTTTCGTTTTGTATTTCGTAGATTTCCTTTCCTTTTATTTCTCATACCAGCAGTGCTTAGCTGTCTGTTTGAATTTTCTTTCAACCACTCACTCTATCACACATTTTTGAGATGCGGTTGGCGTTCATCTATGTATTAATATTGGTAAGTGTATAACGTATGTGTGTGTGTGTGTATATGTGTGTGTAATAGAGTGTATTTCATTCATGTTATTTGCATATTTATGAGATGTATTTTCAAAATGGATGATGATGTGCTTCTTTTTGTTTCTGTTTTTTGTTGGTAGGAGTTGTTGCTGTTATACTGTTAAGGATGTTAATGTTGTTAGCATTTTTGTCACTGTTGTTGTTATTGCCAATGCTATTAAAGAAATTGTAGAAAAAGAAAAAAAACGAGGAAATACAGAAAGGATTTCATATGTAATACTCGTTACCCAGAAGCATTTCAACTCTTGCAGCATCTATTAACTGGAGGCGACTTATATTGAGTCAACAGAGAGTAAAAGCAAAGAAAAAAGAGTTCCATTTGAAGAGGTAATCTCACCATGAATTTTAGTACTATTTTTTAGTACTATTTGATCCTAAGCGTTAGTCGCCGGGAGATTTTATAATCTCTTATATCCTGTCTATTTGTCTGGTCGGTCCCAAAGGAGTTTGCACCCTTCTCTATACCTTCTTCTGGTCTGATCATATGCAGCCTTACTGCCCCAAACAGCCTCGGAATACAAAACAGTAACGCACAGTAACTGTCCAGAAATTTAGACTTAAACCAATCTCGAGTTGACTTGGTAGACATAAGTTTCTAATTTTATACACTGATTTCATGACTGTTGAGGCCACCGTAGTCTATTAGGTGGTGTGTTGGCTCATTAGACGTGAGGCCTCGGTTCAAACTCCAGGTCAGACATCAAAACGAAAACATGGAAAAATATTTCTTCGGTGACTTCCTCTCAGCAGATTTCTGGCAAAAACTCTAAAAGTAAATAACATTGCCATGAATAATAGTCTCTCGAAAATCTGTCGTTCGGAATCGACTTTAAACTGTAGGTCTCGCCACTCATGTATACAATTAACACACACAACATCAGTGGTGTGAGAAGCTAGGTCTTAGTCCTGACTGAAGGGTTGTAATGACCAATTATGTATGTATGTATGTTTTCATGACTCACATTCCTCTTACCTCACTTAAAGGGGTGCTAGATCATAAGCTTAGGCTACATAAAACGCATGCACTTTATCACAATAGTTTTGCAACCATTGAAGTGAAGCTCCTCGGCACTGACTAGTACTCAAATTAGAAACCTTCTAAGAGTGATTACAGGTTGTTGTGTAATAGCGTTTAAGGCGAGAGAGGACTTCAGGTTTCATAAGAAATTAATTGCCATTCTTGGAATTGCTTTGTGGGTAAGCTATGAAGCATTCGCTTTTGTCCTTTGGTTTCGTCCTTCTTAGACATCAGAGTGGCAACCATTTTTAGTTATTTTAAATCCATTTTCTGCTATTCTCCATAAAATGAAGTGTGGAATGACTCATGTTGTCAATTTCTTAATATTGGCCTTGCTTGCCATGTTTGTTGTTATAAAATTTTATTTACGATATTGATTCGGATGAGGACAATAGGACTGTAAAATTGTATTTCTATTTCAAACATCCTTTCTTACCCTTGAATAAAATCCTTTTGTTCCTTTCAATAGCGGGTGCTATTTTTAACAACAAACATAAAGAAGAACGTAAAAGACAAGCGGAAAGTCAAAAGAAAACATGACAACATGACAGGCGTATAAAGTGAATCCTAACAATTGGTGTTAAAATGTGTTTTAACTTGGCTTTAAGAAACTTATTCTTCTCTCATTTTCATCTCTAATTTTCAACCCGTAATTCTATTTTCGCTTTTGAACACTGAAGGTCATTCTTTTGTGTTTATTGTTGGTTTGTGATTCGTACTGGCATTGAATCTAATACTGTTGGTTACACTCTTTCCTTTCTGTATTCATTCCTTGCTTTACCTGATGGTTTACATTTGTTTTCTCTTTTAATTTTAGCCACACGCTTGACTGGAAAAATACAGAGAAACTGTTAGGTTTTCAAGTCACTTGATATCTTAAAAAAGAAAGGATTGAGTTCATAAGGAAGAGCAAAACGGAGAACCAGAAGATGACACATTTTAATGTAAACAGGAAGACTCCCATTAAAAAAAACATTACCTTTATACATATTGTTACGAAAATGAAAAATCTAGATACTGGTGTTTTGCTTTTTCATCGCTTAACATTAAAATTATAAACAAAAGCTACAAAAACAAAACGATGCAGTAAACAAACCTATTTACAAATTATCGTACTGCTTAATATAACAACAAACACCAGCATAAAGAAATGGTAAACAAGTAAGCAAAAATACACAAACAACACTACAATAATAAATGTAAACATCGTTGAGATTTCAAGAAGACGAAATCATGAACAT
Organism: Sarcophaga caerulescens; assembly: GCA_927399465.1. Lineage (NCBI taxonomy): Eukaryota > Metazoa > Arthropoda > Insecta > Diptera > Sarcophagidae > Sarcophaga > Sarcophaga caerulescens. Next base: position 109,801,802 of record OV656872.1, on the reverse strand, counting down.
TCGCCTTCAAGAACATTCATAAGAATGTTTACTTTGCCATATAAAAGGCAAGGCAAAGCAGGCGACTGAGTTAGTGAAGTTCAGTCGCGGTGTGTTTGAAGAGAGTAATCGTGGATTGAAGATCTCCGTTACAAAGATCTGTCGAATAATTGTCTAGAAATTGTTATTGTTTATGCAAAAGGTGTAAACACAGTAATAACAAAGAAGCGCAATTGTTGTTGTTTACATCAAGTTGCGAACAGTGTCACACAGAATTGTTCGAATAATAAAGAATTTTAATTAAAACTAAGCACAAGTTAATTTTTATTTTATTTGCAAACTACGAGCTCATATTTTAAACGTTTTCAAAAGCTAAAAATGTATCAATATCATGGCCGTAGAAAGAGTATTCAGTGCTTTGCCATTAACAAGGAAACATTTAAATATGCTTTGAATATTTATATGGACTTCTACACGTGCCTCAACTCAATGAGTATCTGGGTATGAGAGCCTGTATTCAAATGTGTAATCTCAAAACAAAATGAATGTGATTTATTTTTGGCCACTTATTTGTTTCTGGTATTCTTCTATTGAATCTTTATTTCCATTGAATTCCTTTCAGCCTATTGTCTATAAATTTCTTTGATATTTTTCCCACTTGTAATCATTTTAGGATATGTCAATTAGACTAGAATAACTTTTTCAGTTGAGTGAAGCTGTCCCTGTTCTCATAGGAACCGTAAAATCAGTTCAAAGGGGTGAGATTGAAAAAATTGTTTTAAGAGCAAAAGCTTTAACTTTTGTGCGAAACTTTTAGCCGGAAAAAAGTTAAGTGTTTGGGGTCCTAGAATAATTAATGCAATGTCTAAAAAGTCAAATAAGACCTAAGTTTAACTTGGACATCTGCTGTGTATGCGCAATAAAATTTGTACAATGGACGAGATGTTATCACCATGTGTTCATCATCACTTTTGGTTTATATTTAATCGATATCAAATACGATTTATAATATCGGGTGTGCCATCTATCGATTTAAATTTGAAACATCGGTTATTTTGAATCTGGCAATACTCATTCCCTTTCATTCTACTCTGTCACAAAAATCAGTATATTATCTCCACTGAACGTAATGAATCGATTTACGCTTAAGCAACGTTGGGATTTATTGGAAATTTATTTCCAAAACAACGACAATTGACCGGAAATTGCACAAAAATGCAATTCACAAATTGCAATTCACAAAACGCAAATCACAAGTTGCGGTAACAAGATTTGCAAAATTTAATTTAATTTTTCTTCAAGGATTATTATTTAAGGATTATTGAATTTAAAGAAAAAAGAATTAAAAAACAACGATTCTAAAAATGTAGTCATTGTATGTGACTGACAATATCTGCATATGTGGCGTATGATGAATGTGTTGAATACCCGCTGCATAGATCATACGCCACATATGCTGATCGCAAATAAATTGTTCATTCTAAATGTGAGGTGTAATTTACATTCGTAATATTTTAAGTCTGTATAATGGTTGGTAGTTAAAAATATTTTTGAAATTTGCATGGAGATAAGTGCTGTCATATCGTACTTTTTTTAAATAAATATCCCAGTAGCCCAAGATGCTATTGGCCGTTTTTGTCTTGAGCTGGAGGTGGTATGCAGAGATCATCAATGAGTATTCAAAGAGATGAGTAGAATCAAATCATACTCATAATTTCTGCTACTTATACGCGTGCATTCATCCTTATTTTAATATAATGGAACCTCTACTCATATTCAAAGTTTGAAGTACTCATCAGATTCATACTTAACAACACGTATGCTGTTGTTGATTTCGACTCCCCATAACTCAACATATATAGACGAAGCACAAAATAAGTATGATGAGAAGGTTGTGTGTTTGCTTTGCTTGTTGCTCTGTTTTGTTTTCTATTTTTGTAAATGCAACAATAACTAAGACAGTCACTCGAATCATTAAAAAGTATTATAAGTATTTTTCTAAATTTCTGAATGAGTAGGCTTATGAATCAAACATATTTCGAATGGTATGAGTTTGATGTCAACGTAGTACGCATACGCATACACATCAATGTTGTAGTGAGTATGAATAAATCAGAGTAGTTTAGTTTCAATATTGTTGACTCAATTATATTCAAAATATCATGAATACTTATGAGTAGCGAAAAAACTATTCATTGGCTGATATCTGGTATGTATGTATCAAGCAAGCATTTGTATTTGTATATTAAATTGAATTTTGAATTGAATTTGAAAAATTCTTAAATTTATTTTAAAATATTTCCTTCCTTCCTTCCTTTTTTATATTGATCGGTTAGTCTATTTAGTAATATCCCGTTAACCATGTGTTCCTATTTGTAAATATTTTGTTTTATTATTTTGGTTAAGCATGAAAAAAGGAGGCAAAAAGAAAATCCTACTATTTGTTACCATTTTTCCTCATACTATTCGCAAGGCATAAAACAGTACATCATGTTTCGACAATCAATTGTCCGAAAATGTTTTGAAAACGTTTCGAAACCACTTGACACATATTGATGTGTGTTGGTGTGCATCGATTTTTACCAATTTTTTTCCAATTTTTCTTCTTCAGATTTATCTTTTTTATTTTATTTTTTGATTTCCAAAGTATAAAAAAAAGGAGTAAAAACGTATAAAACGTGACTTTTTGCCATATTCGATGAAAAATCAAACTTCAAACGCATAAACACACACTTATGCCTAGGTTTGTTGGTCGGTATATGCATATAATATATGTATGGCTTAAGTGTTTATATTGCTATTGTTATTGATGTTGTTATTGTAGCCATTTTGTTTGTTTGTTTGTGGTCGTGCATGCTTTGAACATCTGTCAAATTGTAACTGATTGACGCTTTTTTATTTATTTTTTTATTTATTTTGATATTGCTTTTGTTGTTGTTGTTGTACAATATAATTTAAACGAGTGAAAGCTTTTTTAAGTTACGCATATGCATCATATACAGTGAGAGACAAAAGTTTGTGAAAAGCGAAGATAATATTTTAGAAAATGGAAATGGTGTTTTGCTTTCACATCATTTAATTGTAAACAAAAGCTACAAAAACAAAAACAATGAACTTGTTTACAGGATAAACAAGTTAACAAAAATATACCAACAAAACACCAGTATATAAAAAGTGATAAACAAGTAAACAAAAATGCAACAACAACTCTGCAAGAACAAACGTGGACAAAATACACAAACAAACAATAATGTAAATAACATGTTTACATTTGCACAGATTTCGAGAAGGCGAATTCATTCGTCTTCAAGAGCATTTATTATACTGTTTACCATGCGATAAAAAAGGCAAGACAATGCAAGCTACTTAGTTAGTGAATTTCAGTCAGTTTTGTGTGAAGACCCGTTGTGTTTGAAGAGAATAATCGTGGTTTGAAGATCTCCGTTATAAAGATCTGTCGAACAATTGTTTTTGTTTACGTAAAGAAGAATAACAAACAAAGCAATTGTTGTTATTTACATCAAGTTGTGAACAGTGGCACACAGAATTGTGCGAACAATAAAGAATTTAATTAAAACTAAACACAAATTTATTTTTATTTGCAATTTACGAGCTCATATTTTAAACGTTTTTAAAAGGAAAAAACGTAACAATATCAATGCCAAGCTGAGATTATTCACATACTCTCAAGAGATTATTGCATTACCAATCATTCAAAGATTAAGGTAGGTCCGTCTGACTACTGCTGCATAGATCAGACCTTTTTGCAAGTATAGTAAGCAAGTAAGGACATTGTCATCTTAATGTAAATGATCAGCTTCCAGTTAGTCAATCACTGCTAGCCAACATGTCCCACAGATCAAGAGGCAATTTAACATTTAATGACAATACGAAAACCTAAAAAATTATTGAAACTCCCAATATATTACAACACATGACATTATTGGATGATGTAGGGTATCTTAATTTCATTTCTGATTGGCAGAAAAAGATAGATAACAGAAGCTTGGGCTTGGCTTATTGAGAAGAGAACGCCGTAAGAATTTTTTTTATTATGGTAGAGAATTAGAAGGTCGTTACAGCAGAGTAGACATCTCGGCACAATTTTGTCACTCACTGCCACAGACGTTATTAAAGGCCAGGGGTGGGCCTTTCATTAAAAAAAATTAATTGTGTGTCTGCATGGTATGAAGTTAAAAGGCATGTCATTTCCCACATACATATTTACAGAATTCACTCAGACACACAAAGTGTTTACTGTCTGCCAGAATAAATTTTAGTCTCAGCGACACCCTATACCTACTAAAGTAAAACAAGAATGTCTACACTTTCAAGAAATTTAAAAACATACTCTCTCTGAGAAATCATTAAAAGTTGCATGCAACATTGCTTAGCAAGTGTTTAGGTGTAGAATTTCCTTCTTTTTTTTTTGTTTTTCAAATTGCGCGTATCATCGTTAAATAAAGATTTACATTTTTATTGTGCTTAACCAAACTGTAGCCATGGGGATTTGACGCTGTATCAAATTATGTATTTTTCCCTTGTAAATTTTAAATGGATTTTGCCCCCCTTTTTGATCATTTGCCAGAGGTTTGCCAGGGTTGCTATAGTTTCTTCAAGTTGAATTTTTAAAATTTTTTTTTTTTTTTTGTTTTGTAACTTGACATGTTACAATATTTTGCCTTGAAAAGTGTAACAGAAGAACTGCTTAAATAAACATCGAAAACTAAAACAATTTGGGTTTATTTACACGTTCAACTGTGGTAAATACTTATGGGAATTCATTTATTTCTTAACTTAACTTTTAAAACGAAAACTGTTTGGCAGGAATATGTTCGGTTTGTTTTTTTTTTTTTTTTTTTTGTTTTTTTTGTTTTTGCTTACATGCCTCTCCATTTCAAATTTGCAACAGTTTTGCGGAACCCCATCACCATGTGTGGGTATTTAGAGGGGTTACATTCCCACATAGTTTTTGGTTTTTTTTTGGATTTTTTGCTTTTTTTTCTGTTTTGGAAAGTAATTTGTTATTCACTTCTTCTCGTTTTTTCCTTTTTCCATTGGGAAATTTTTCAGTTTTTTTTTTTTTTTTTTTTTTGTTAGAGAAAGAAATCATTTTTAAATTGTAAAGATTTTAGGCCTTAAATTCCAGATCAAGTTAGCAACAAACCAAAAAGGAGTGAAAAGTATGAGGCTCAGTTTTGTATATGGGTAATAGAGAGACACTGAAATTGTGTATCATAATTTCCCAGATGTGGGTAGATGAAGTCGCCGTAGCCTAGTAGGTAGTGTGTTGGCTTATTAGTCGTGAGGCCACGGTTCAAACCCCTGGTCAGACATCAAAACGATTATGAACGCATATTTCTTCGGCGACTTGCTCTCAGCAGATTTCTGGCAAAAACTCTGAGAGTAAATAAAATTGCCATGAAAAGTTTTTCAAAAATTTGTCTTTCGGAGTCGACACTAAACGGTAGATCCCGCCATTCATGTATGAAATTAACACAGACAACATTAATGGTGTGAGAAGCTAGGTCGGAATCCTGACTGAAGGGTTGTAATGACCAATTATGTATGAATGGGTAGATCAAGGGTAGACACTTTGTCCTTAAATGACTTTTATTTTGTAGTTTAGTCACATGATTACAAAATTGACAATAAGCAGACGGAAAAATGTGCTGCGTTAGCCACAGTTGTTCACTAGCACCAACTCATTAAATTTTTTCCCAAATAGCACAGGTACGCCCCAAATCAGAGACAGAAACTGCGGTCACCCCACCTCAACCAGAATTTGCATACTATAGAGATATTGTAGATAGTTCTGTTGAAAAAAATCCTATATTTGCCTTATGCAATCCTCTTTTCTATAGGGAAACGTCCCACATTAAGCCCATGGTTATTCTCGGTCGTTATTATCCTTTCTTGTACCCAACTGATGCCACAAAAGACCTCAATATAGTCCGCTGGGAACAGTTTTCTCATTAATCTGTCAGCATTTTTAGTTTCAGCGTTACTGAAATTGAGTTGATTGAGTAACTCAGACTATTCTCCTGCCCTTTAAGATATTGTTCTACATGACTATACGAAAATATAAATTCGCGAGCATCATTAAAAATCCTATGGGGTTTCCTTCAGCTTGAATGACACTTGATTGTTTGCTCTTTGAGACAGAGATTCTTGTTCCATTCCCAAGATTTCTCTTGTACTTCTCTGTAGTAAGTGTGCAGGCCCTTGAGATCAATAAAAGACTTAAGCTCGAAATAGCCAACCAGTCACGGAAAGTAACGGAAGAAAATAATGCAAATGCTTACCGAAATTCCATTAGAATTGGGTAATCGTTCTCTTTGTCATTCACATGCTAGAAATAAGCATACGCGTCCGTTTCTTCCCGTGAACGTTTGGCTAATTCTAGCTTTAATTGTGAGGTACGTTCAGCTAATTCTAGCTTTAATCGTAAGGTATGAGCGTAAGGTCACTTTTATTTTTTTAAATTTCGACAGAAGAAGAGTTTGATTACATCGATGTTTTTGTTAGCAAAAGTTGCTTCTTTAGCCTTACAGTGATACTACGGAATGTCTGAAAATAAACACAGCACTGGCGAATTTCTTTCAATAAATGAGATATGATAGGAACTATTCACCTTAGAACATAACATCCATCAGCAAAATATAAAAAAAAAATTCTGCGAATATTTGCTTGAACCTAGTCTTTGGTTTTTATGTCTGAATGCAAATTTATATGGATGCAGAAGAAAAAAATTTTAGAAATGAAACGATTTCTTATCAACAACATGCACTAGAGAAATAGATCTACAGTTACCATAAAGAGAAATAAGATGACATAACTGATGCCTAATTGGCTGAGAACTTAAAAAGCCCGAAATAGCCAGCAGTCGTTGTATTCTTTCTTGAGTGTTACACATAACATATATATGTACATAATTGGTCATTACAACCCTTCAGTCAGGATTTCGACCTAACTTCTTACACCACTTATGTTGTGTGTGTTAATTTTTATACATGAGTGGCGGACCTACAGTTTAAAGTCGACTCCGAACGACAGATTTTTTGAGAAGCTCTTCATGGGAATTTTATTTACTCTCAGAGTTTTTGCCAGAAATCTGCTGAGAGGCAGTTGCCGAAGAAATATTTTTTCTCATATTTCGTTTTGATGCCTGACCTGGAATACGAACCCGGGCTTTAAGTTTAATAAGCCAACACACTACCTACTAGACTACGGCAGCATTCGAAATTTCTTAGTAAGTTCCGTACAGTTTATTACTATTTGTAAATTATTTTAATCATTCTAATCACCTTAATTAACCTTCTCTAATTAGTATCAAACTTTCTTTATAAAATTACCAAAATATTCTCCAGATTTATTCGTCAAATAAATCCCTCTCTTCCCTTAAGCATAGCGTATTAGTTTTAACTCAATTGCTCAATATTTAATAGAGTATATTGGAGTAAGTCAACCCTCATTTTCTAGTTGAATGAATCTTATCCCAGACCCAAACCCAATCCCAATTTCAAAGCCAATGCCAATGCCAATTATCAATATGTATTACAAGTTTTCATTAAACTTATTAAATATTTAAGGGAACATGAAATATAACCGAACATAATACCGAAGTAATATTAAATTAACTTTTTTGTTGATAAACTCTTACAACAGGATATAAAAATTACCATATTTAATCAAGTTTCCAAAAAATAAAACTGAACTGAAGATGCCTAACCGCCTGTCTGCCTGCCTGCCTGTCTCTTCGAACACACCAACAGCAACAGCAAATTTTGTAAAAGAAAATTTTCTTCTTCTCTATTCATGTATTTTCTAAAATTTTTTTTTTTTGGTTTCTTTATAAGTTTGTTTTTTGGGAAATATTTAGCCTACAAACAAATTAGAGCATATTTTCTGACTGAAATATTAAATGCAAATTAAAGTATACTTTTTGACATGACCATAAAGACAAAACGGTTTTGCTTTTGTTGTTGTTATTAGTATTGTGTTCTATAATTTAAACAAAAAAGGAATAAAATTGAAATTGAAAAACTTTCCTATGCAAAAAAAAAAATATATAAACAATGAGAAGAAAATATTGAAAACAAAGCCAAAAAGAGGAAAACTTTTTCTAACCAAAAATTCACACCCTGAAATTAGCCTTTTGATTGTGTGTCCGAGTTTATCTACTCCATTCTAATCACTGTTATTAGTGTGTGGGTGTATTTTATGTTTTAAGCAAAGTTAAAGCATGTTTCAAGGCTTATAACTTCTAATAACTTAAAGGCTTTAATTTGAATGGTTATACTTTGCAGTCAAGGATTAATAGAAGATTTCAATGGCATCATAACAATGCGTACACTGCAAGGAGTTGTAAGGACACGATTGGAGAAAATATTGTTTTGTACAAAGAGTTTAAATGAAAGATTTCAAAACCAACGTATTGCTATGAAAGTAAACAAAATCTAGATACTGGTGTTTTGCTTTTACATCGTTTAAGATTAAAATTATAAATAAAAGCTACAAAAACAAAACAATGCAATAAACAAACCTGTTTACAAATTATCGTACTGCTTAATATAACAACAAACACCAGCATAAAAAAATGGTAAAAAGGTAAACAAAAATACAACCACAAACAATACCACAATAAATGTAAACATCATTGAAGATAGAGATTTCGAGAAGGCAAAGTCATGAATGTTCGACTTTAAGAACAAAGCAGGCGACTGAGTTAGTAAAGTTCAGTTAGTCTTGTATGAAGACGCGGTGTGTTTGAAAAGTGTAATCGTGGTTTGAAGATCTCCGTTACAAAGATCTGTCGAATAATTGTCAGGAATAACAAAGAAAAGCAATTGCTGTTGTTTACATTAAGTTATGATCAATGGTACAGAGAATTGTGCAAATAATAAAGAATTTTAATTAAAACTAAACACAAATTTATTTTTATTTTATTTGAAATCTACGAGCTCATATTTTAAACATTTTTAAAAGGTAAAAATGTAACAGTATTAAAAAGAAACCGAGGAAATAAAGAAAGAACAGTTAAATATGGACGTAATGAAGCATTGGTACAGTAGCATTGACTTAAAAGAAAATCGGACACTATACATTGTACATAATTGGTCATTACAATCACTCAGCCAGGATTACAACCTATCTTCTCATACCACTTATGTTGTGTGCGTTAATTTTATACATGAGTGGCGGGACTTGCAGCTTAAAGTCGAGTTCGAACGATAGATTTCTGACTTTTTGCCACAAATCAGCTGAGAGAAAGTCGCCAACGAAATATTTTTTCATTTTTCGTTTTGTTGGAGATATCTGACCTGGGTTTTGAATGTCTAATAAGGCAACACACTATCTAATAATAATAAACAAGAAAAATTGGCCACTTTGACCACGTGAAACCCTTTTTGATGACAGAGTTCTTTAACTCCTCTAACACTGAAATCATGCTGACCTACTGATATAGCCGTTTGGCATTGTCGTTTATAATTTTTTAGTTTCCTCTACTTTTTCGTTTTACTTTGAAAGCAATTAAAATTAAAAAACTAAAAAAACAAGCAACAAGAATTCAAAACATTATTTATTTTCCATTTTCAAATGCAGCATACCTGACTCAAAAGAAGAAAAAAATAAGAAGAAGGAAAATCCATTTAAACATCCACCTTAAAATGAACGTTCATACAACATTTGTTATCTTTGCTGAACAAAGTGCTACTTTAAGTTTTTAGTTTTTATTTTGCGTGTTGTTGTTTTTGTTGCTTTTTATCTTTTATTATCATAGAAATTTGCAAAAAAGCAAGAAGAAGAAGTAACAGGAAACAGTATAAAAAGGAATTCATAATGTGAACAAAATTTATCATCATTCTCCGTTTATGGAGCGTGCAAAACTGAAATGAACTGAATGAACCGGTAGCAGGCAGCAGGAAAACAGGGACAGAAACTGGTTCAAAGGGGAAAAATGTCTTAAAACCTGGATGTAGTAGAGCAAGCATAAGATATTTATTTGGTAATAAAACTATACATTTAATGGGTATGGTTAACATATACACATATGGCCGAAAAAATAAGTACACCTGCTTATTATTCATAACAAAACATATAGTAAAAAAAAGTCATTGTTCTCCGGAGTAGACAAATATTGTTTCAAGACTAAGAGGAAGTGGCCAAGGTCTTCGTTCTACAGCAGAAACTATGAATCATGCTTTAAAGCCTAAAAAACCCGTCGAAACTCGCGGAAGAACCAAAAAGAAACTTCAAAAGCAACAGATATCCGTATTGTAACACTTGCGAAGAGGGACCCGTTTGTGTCTTCAAGAGCGATTTCAGCAGAAATTGAAAATGTAATTTCATCGGGAACGGTTCGTCGTAGACTACAAGAAGCACATATACCAGGATGGATAGCCAGAAGAGTTCCTTAACTTAGATAAAAAAAAATTAAAGAATAGATTGGCGGTTGCAAGAAGTTATTCCGGAGCAGACGGTAAAAAAAATGGCAAAACATTTTGTGCAGCGATGAAACAGAAATTAATTTATTTGGAAACGACTGTGCTCGGAACGTTCGACACCCTAGGGGTAAGAAATTCCATGTTAGCTTTACAAAACAGACGGTCAAGCACGGGAGTGGCAATGATATGGTCGTGGTATGGTGTCGGTCCGATACATTAAATTACCAACGCTATGACCAGATTCCACTACAAAGGTATTTTTGAAAAAACGATGTTGACCTATGCTGAGGAAAGTATGCCTCTTAGATGGACATTCCAGTAGGATAACGATCCGAAGTATACTTCTAAGTTGGTAAAAGATTGGTTCCAAGATAATTAAGTTGCCCTTCTTGACTGGCTAAGGCAATCTCCGGTTTTAAATCTAAAAATATAGGATGTACTTATTATTTTGACCATATGTGTACATACATATACAATCACAGTCATGTAAGTGTGTATAGTAGATGAGGAAATATTTGTTAAAACCATTAAACTTATGCTTTAAGATGCCGTCATTAGGGAATTTTATTTTATTTTGTTTTTGTTTTTTTCATTTTTGTGGCGAAATGAATTAAAGTCAGTAGAAAACAACACCGAAGATAACAAATTAAACAACCATAGCGTTGGTTGAAGTATTTGTTTAAATGCCTTCAAAAAGAATGAAAACAAAAGAGAGAGAGAAAGAGAGAGAGAAAAAAGAAGGAATTTCTTTGCATTCCATTTTAAAACTCACCTTAACAACTACAACTACATCTACACCAGCACACCGGCCTTTTATGCATTTACACTTACACTTGCAAGATATTTTGCTCGTTGCACTGTTCGGTGTACAAGAAACATTTTTTTGACTTCATCGTTTCGAGAAAAATGAAGGAGTTTACCCAGTGCAATGCAATTTTATCGCATTGCATCGCATTGCTTGAACAGTGATAAACAACCTTTTCATTGTTTCGTGACATTTTGCCAACAAACGAAACATTTTTTAATGAATCCACTCAAGGTTGGTGATGGCGACGGCGACGGCGAAGCCGTTTGAAGACATTTTCGCGTGACATATGACAAGCCTTGGTTAATGGAAGGTGTTTGCAAAGGTCACATCAGTTTTGGTGGGAGTTATTTTGTTGAATTTGGAAAAAAAAATTTGAATACAAATGATGACAATATGAATGTGATTGATGACATCAAATATTAAATGAAAAATACATACCCTTTTCTGTGGTACAAAGGTTAGAATGTGTTAAACACTCATTTTCAATTAAAAATGAATTTAAATTCGCGTTTGTATTTGAATTCTATAACAGCCTTTACATATATTACAAAATTATGAATAATAATACCATCCCTAACATTAAATTAAAAAAAAACCAACTCAGGGGTTTAATATGAATATTTAAAGAATGTTAACCCGCTGTTTTACATACATCATGGATATTAAAGGGCCTCTATCGGCTTTACAACAGAACTGTATTACTTCTCCTATTGGTTAGTTTTATCGTGTCCTCTCCTTTGCCTACATGGGCTGTAATACTAATCTCACAATGACTTTGTGCCAAGAATGAAAGGGACATCACAGAAAATATTGTTACGAAAATGAAAAAATCAAGATACTGGTGTTTTGCTTTTACATCGCTTAACATTAAAATTACAAACAAAAGCTACAAAAACAAAAACAATGCAGTAAACAAACCTGTTTAGAAATTATCGTATTACTTAACCCATTGAAGCCTGACCCCAGAATCCGTGGTCCGATTTCGGTGAAATTTGGCACAAATAGTATTGGGAGTATTTGTATTGATATGAATATTTTTATTTTTTTTTTTAAGTGTCATGGGGGCCTTTGTAAGGCATGGGTTTTTTCTACCCACTTCGGCATAAGTGTGTTGTAAAATAAAATTTTTTTCTCTTTATTATATATAATATATATATATATATATATTATAGACAACATAGTTAAGCTATTTTTGAGAGTTTTATTGAAAATAACACGTTTGTGACAATAATAATCCTGACAAGAATGATAAATTTTCCAAAATTACTCCATTGAACGCTGCACTGAATAAAAAATGCATGCAATTTGGCATATTTTCTCATAGTCTTTCTGTGGATGAATAGATGATCGCATATTATGGTTGCCATTTGGCTACAAATATTGGGTGTTGGCTTCTATACAGGATATTGTTATTCCTTTATCCCATATGCTGTCGCTTCTGCTAAAAATAATGCTGACTACGGCCTTGGAGAAAACGTGGTACTACGACTATTAGAGGATATTTCAGATCCAAGTCAATATAATGTTACATTCGACAAGCCATAATTTATTATGTACATTATCTCGAAAAGATTACTTTGCAATAGGTACTGTTCGAGATAATCGGATCAATCACACATTGCTGGATTATATTAAATTGATGAACAACCATACATAATATATGCATATAATCAGCGAATGGGTGTGGTTGACTTATTCGATAATGGCGTCTACAATTATCGTATTCTAGTCCGCGGAAAAAAGTGGTATTGGCCATTACTCACTAACACTATTGACGCAGCTTTGGTAAATGCATGCAAACTACACTGCTTGTGCAGGGGATGTAAAGGTTTGCCACCTATGTGCCAACTCGATTTTTGGGTTAGCGTTGTTGAAGCGGTTGTAAAAATTCGTGAAAATCGACGCCGTGATGGAAAAGTTGTCACAAATGTGCAGCAAATAGCAAAACACACTGACAAATTTGACCACATGATTGATAAAATTGAAAAACGGGCAATGTGGTGGGAAAACAGAGTACGGTTGTCCAAAATACAGTTTGAATGTGCATCCAAGGGATTCTTTTGCACAATTTAATGCCGGAACTACCAAAAATATAAAAAATATAGAAAAATAAATGATTTGAAATTTCTATTTGAAATTAATTTTTAAAAGTTTTATGAAAAATATTTCATACCAATGCTTAAGTGGGTATATTTATACCCATGTCATTTAATCACACCTGTAGATTAGGTAAGTAGACCAATTCAAGTGAAAGTATTTTTATCGGGTAGAAGATATATTATATTACATTGCATCTCACGGTTTTTCTGAAAATATCATCCATACATATTCCACAGAAGTTCATTCTACAAAATTTTGATTTTGAAAAATTCGTGATCTTTGACCTTTTTTTTTTGTCATCCAAAACATGTGAATATAATGACTTACTAATTTTTTTTTTTAATCGTTCTATGTCTGTTTTATTCGTTCTTAAAAAAACGTTTGGGCTCTCGTTTAGTTGGGTCAAGATAGAATTTTTTAAAAAAATTCTTTTTTTGGGTATTTTTCTATCCATTCGGCGTTAATGGGTTAATATAACAACAAACATCAGAATAGGAAAAATTATAAACAAGTAAAAAAGAAACACCAGCATCAAAAATGGTAAACAATTAAAAAAAAAATATACCGACAACACTACGATAATAAACATAAACAACGATGTTTACATTTATAGAGATCTCGAGAAGGCGAAACCACGAACATTCACCTTCAAGAACATATAAAAGGCAAGACAAAGCAGTCAACTGAGTTAGTAAAAGTTCAGTCAGTCTTGTGTGAAGACACGGTGTGTTTGAAGAAAGTAATCGTGGTTTGAAGATCTCTGTTACAATAATCTCTGTCGAATAATTGCCTAGTAATTGTTATTGTTTATGCAAAGTATGTAAACAGAGGAATAACAAACAAAGCAATTGTTGTTGTTTACATCAAGCTGTGAACAGTGATACACGGAATTGTGCGAACAATAAGATTTTTAATTAAAACTAACACAAATTTATTTTTATATGCAATCTACGAGCTCATAATTTAAACGTTTTTAAAAGGTAAAAACGTAACAATATGTTGCTTGATTGGGGCGACAACTGAAGTGGGATTTAAACCCTTAACCCTTATGTATAGCCTGAAGGAGATCAATTAATTTTATAATTTAAACAAACTCGTTGTTAAAATTTTTTTTTTTCGTATGTAAAACTATCAATTTCACTAAAATTGAATTGAATTTGAATACTTTAATGAATTATTCAATTTACTTAAAAGTTGCTTCTATATAAAGTATAAAATTTAAATATTTTTATGGTCAACTGTCATGGTTTATTTTCTTTTTTCCCCGTTTTCATGTTTCTGTTTCATTTAAGCCAAGAAAACTTAAAATGAGATAAGAAAAGGTAAAGAAAACAAAAGGAAAACATAAAACTTGACACTGCTAACGTTCTTTTTTAGAACAAAAAAGAAATTCTTTTTTTTTGTTTTTAAAATCTGTTTTAAGTTCACCTAAAGAAAAATGGAAAAAAAAAGAAAATGAAGAGAAAAATGCGAATTCTAATCTGCATTACAAACCACACTACACTACATGCAACACTTGACAGCACTAGGGCCAATTTTTATTCAAATTATCTGAGAATACATTTCGCTTTACTACACCACTCCCCCACAACCGAATCTGTTTAACATATTTCACAACGTTTTGTTCCTTAACGTTGCTGCACTATTTCCATTCCGCCCCCAACAGAAAAACTACACAAGAAAGATATGTTGTCTGAATAGAGCTGAGCTGGGCCAAGCCATTTAGGGGTCGTAGAATGATGATAATGCTGATGGTGTTAGTGTAGCCTGGTGAAGGTTTTGCACAGCAAAGGTAGAACATCACTTGTTTCAAGCAATTTATCTTTTATTCTGTGAGTGAGTAATTTATGTACTTTTAGTTCTTCAACGCGACTTACTTTACGTTTACGTTTTAACCACAGTTATACACAGTTATAGACGACATACTGACATATGTATGTACGTTCTAACAACTGTTGTTTGGTTGGTTCGCTCATAGAAAATACAATTCAATCGTGCATTTGTTCATTCATTCATTCATTCATTTCATTTTGCCATTCATTCGTTTTTGTTTTCGAGCAATAAGAAATATTAATGGAGAGGAATATATACCCGCATCGGTTTAACCATAACTATGCGACTACAACTGTTTATGTGTGTATGTCTGTATGTGTTAGTTTGAAAAAAACATACTTACATGCGACTGTGGTAATTTAGTTCATGCTCACACTCATTTGATTTCAATATATACAGTACGTTCCAATAAAAAAGCAACGATTTGTAGAAGACGATAATCGAGAATATTTGAGCTATGAACTTAGTACCTATAGAGCAAAAGCGGAACAAAAAATACCTACTGGAACTTTTTGAGATGATATCGACAACCCTACATCACAACAGTATAGCAAGAAGAAAGGCTGTCTTAAAGAATCTCATCTCTTGAGCAATGTGAGCATCTCTTAAGTATTTCATATCAACGCAGAAGAGAAACAACGATGACCATTAGAAGCTGAATAACATTGTGGATGAATTTTTCTCCAGAAGAAGGGAACATAAACGTTAGTATCTTAAAAATTTCAGCCTAACGTTATAACGTTTAAGATATGAGCTCGTTGATTGCAAATAAATTAAAAATAAATTTGTGTTTAGTTTTAATTAAAATTCTTTTTTATTCGCACAATTCTGTGTGCCCTTGTTCAGAACTTGATGTAAACAACAACAATTGCTTTTCTTTGTTATTCCTACGTTTACACCCTTTGCATAAACAATAAAAATTACAAGACGGAAATCTTCAATCCACGATTACTCTCTTAAACACAACGTATCTTCACACAAGGCTGACCGAACTTTTTCTGACTACATTGCCTGCTTTGCCTTGCCTTTTATATGGCAAAGTAAACAGTCTGATGTTCTATCTCTATAAATGTAAACATTGTTGTTTACATTGTTGTTTACATTTATTATTGTAGTCTTGTTGGTATATTTTTGTTTACATGTTTACCATCTTTTTATGCTGGTGTTTGTTGTTATATTAAGCAGTACGATAATTTGTAAACTGGTTTGTTTACTGCATTTTTTTGTCTTTGTAGCTTTTGTTTATAAGTTTAATGTTAAACGATGTAAAAGCAAAACACCAGTATCTAGTCTTTTATCTTAAAAATTTCCGCTTAACGGTACATGGTTGAATATTTTTGTTGCTTACTGTTCGAATGTTGGGCCATGTAGTTGCATATTTGGTCAAGCGTTTGAGTTATTTTTGGTATTTTGTACAGTTAGCCGCACATAGAGTGCCAAATAGAACCACGTAGACCATAAAAATTCCAATGCACCCAATGTGCGCTCAGTGCCAACACACCTGTCGGTTTAATGGCCCCGTGCAAAACTAAAATTTTTATAATGTTGGAACACACTCACACATATACACACCGCCGTTTTTCATTTACACTGTACAGCTGTACAGTAAATTTATGGGATGGCAAACAAATAAGTACAATCGGGGGTGTGTGTGTGTGTGTATGGCAGTTAAGCAACTGTACTAGTCTCTAAGTTTTTATCATGGGTTTGGATAAGAAAAGCGTATGGCAAGGTAAACCCTCCTTTAATCCACTTTGCAATAAATTTCAGCTCAGCTTTAAATAGTTTTTAAAAGCTTTTGTTTTGAAAATTCGAAATACTACAGAGTACTTGTGTGTCTGTGTGTGCGTGTGTATGTTTTGTAGGTGAAATTTACAACTTTTGTGTGTAACAGCCTACTATTGTAACAATAACAACAACAATAAATGCTACTCTGTCTCCGACTATTGCACAACATACCAGTGACAGTCAACAATTTTTTCGTTTTTTTTTTTTTTTTTTTTTGGGATTCATTCTTAAAGAATGACACTTTGTTGGCATGTTGAACTAAAACGAATAAACGAACACACATGCAATGCAATCGGGAAGAATGAAGAAAAACAACAACAACAAATACGGAAAACGAATTGCAAGTTAAAACCATAAACTGAACGACGACTACGAAATTGACGGACATACAGGACTCGTCTCTGTTGAAATGGTAGAAATGGGAGTTTGTATGCCATGCCAGAAACTAGTTTTGTTGTTATTGCTGTTGTTGTTGCTTTTTCTATTTTCATTTAACGTCCATTGTCATCATCAGGTCACACAGTTGATGACAATAATAATGTTAGCTTTTATCCTTGCATCATCTCCTACTACTTTGTCACTCTGTCTCTCTCTCGCTCCAGTTAAGTTTTGCTTGTATAACTTGAAAGTGAACCATTTTGATCTCTTGTGCTACTCCACTCCATCCGTTCAAGTATAATTTTTATGAAAATTAATCAACAATTGTGTCGTAGTAGAAGTAGAAGTAGAAGTAGAAGTAGGAAAGGAAAATTGTTGCAACAAAATTTCTAGGAAAAGACAACTAACCAGTCAGTCGCATAAGAATGAAAATTGAAAATGAAATTTCGAATTTCAATAGCAACAGTTGAAATTCGAAAAAATGTGAGACAACGAGGTTTAGTTCAGTTTAGTTCAGTTTAGTTGACCTTTTTGGTTTGTTCTACAGTACAGTACCGCTGTACTAAAAAGTGCTAAAAAGTATACCCCAGTATTTGTGGAATTTGTGGAAAAATTAATGGAAGATACTTTTGATAGGAAGCCTAAGATCTTTCTTTACTAATTAACAGACTTCAGTTATATGAATGAGTAGATACATGTGATGCAAGGCGTAGTAGAAATGAAATCTCAAAGTTTGCTTATATTTTTCAATCAGTTTTCAACACAACCAAATATTGTAATGCTCTAATGATTGGTATTTTATTTTAAAAGTTCTTTGCGTCAATTGTGTTCAATAAAACTTTTCCAATTTCCTTGGTGAGGGCTGAGGATTAACTACCTCAAACACTGAATGATTTGGGTGCTAATGGACAATGAATCATTTTACCTTTGCCTGCTTCAAGACCCAAACATAAATTGCTGCCTTGTCATTTAAGGCGTCCAATAGTATATGTGCGCCTGTGGGAGAGCAAAAAATATAAAGCAGTGCTACTTGTTCTCTTTAGCCAGAGTAGACGATTCTTAACCCTTGGATTTCGAGAGGATTCTGTCATCATTTAAGCTTCACATGGATATATTTCTAGCTATCTGCTGTCAGAAGTCGATGTTAAACTTTACGTCCCGCTTCTCATGGATAAAAAAGCGTCCAGTTGCTTGAGTACGCTGACGACATGACATCACAGGGCGTACCAAGCGAGCTGTTACTGCTGCCTTTAGTGCTATTGCATGGGAGTCTACTAAGATGAGTGTGGGAGTAATTGAGGGCAAAACGAAGTATACGTTACCGACAAGTAGGGACATGCGGCGTATTGGATCATAGATAACGGCGATAACTATACTTTCGATATAGTCAAGGAATTTATTTATCTAGGCTCCGCCGTTACCATCAAAAATGATGTCAGTCTGGAGATCAAGCACAGGATCACTCTTGCCAACAGGTGATATTATGATCTCAATAGGCAATTGAGTAGCTGAGACCTCTCCCGTACGACAAACCTAATACTCTACAAGAGTATGGTGCAGAGGCATGGACATTATCAAGCACTGATGCATCAGTCTTGAGAGTATTCGAGAGAAAAGTCCTACGAAAGATCTACGGTCCAGTGCGAGTTGGCGATGATTTCCGCATCCGATCCAACAGTGAGCTGTATGAGCTCCTCAACGATATAGACGTTGTGCAGCGTATTAACATCCAGCGGCTGCGATGGCTCGGCCATGTCGCTTGAATGGAGGAGGATGATCCGGCGAGACGGGTATTTGATGCGGGGATCTGCGGAAATCGGCGAAGAGGACGACCTTGTTTGCGTTGGAACGACCAAATCGAGGAAGCCCTGTCATCGATTTATGTGACCAACTGGCGTAGGCACGCAAGAAGCAGAGGCGCCTGGAAGGTTGTGTTAAAGCAGGCCGAAATCCGTTAATCGGGTTGTTAATGACCAATTAAGTAAGTAAGTAGGTAAGTCTCATGGATAAAATTAACATACACAACATGGATGGTGTGAGAATCTCGGTCGTAGTATTGACTAAAGGGTTGTAATGATGAATTAAGTAAGTAATCTACTATGAACTGCCTGTCTACGGCTAGACAGGAACTAAACCATCTGAAGGAATCAATCTGCTAAAGTAAAAGCCGGCTCTAGACCAAATCATGTCAATATTTCTAAGAGAAAATGCTTAAGGCGTACCTGCAAAAACGATGATAAAATCGTGTCTTTTATGAACGAAAGAGAATCTTTCATTCGCTGCAGCGAAATTATAAAGAAAAACAATTCTAAAATACCAGTCACATACATACATGCAAACATAATTGATCATTACAAGTCTTCACTCAGGATTACAACCTGGTTTCTCATACCACTTATGTTGTGTGTGTTAATTTTTATACATGAGTGGTGGGACCTACAGTTTAGAGTTGGCTCTGAACGACAGATTTTTTTGAGGAACTTTTCATGGCAATTGTATTTTACTCTCAGAGTTTTTGCCAGAGGACTACTGAGAGAAAGTCGCCCAAGAAATATTTTCGTAATATTTTGTTTTGTTGAAGATGTCTGACCTGGGTTTTGAACAGTGGCCTCGCGTCTAATAAACCAATACACTACCTACCAGACTAAGGCCAGTCAGCTTTAATTAATTAGGTGACTTCGAGTCACTGGCATGGAAATGGTTTGCCTGAAGATCTAGAAGCTTTAAATACCTACGGATGGCAATGAATATTTGCTTGTGAAACTTGTTTCTTTTTGGCCTCTCTATGTGTGCTGCTTTAGAAGAAACAGAAAAATTCACTTCTTAACAATAGATTCATTTTCACTACACCTTCATTAGAACCATTGCAGAATATTTGTTATGGCTTTTTGCCAAAAAAGAAAACTCACATGCAGCCAAAATCGATGAACGAAATCTGGCATTTATACACAGCATAACTGTAAAATACGAGCTGTAACAATAATAATAACGATTTAGCAAAATCTAGAGAGAAAAAAAAAAAAAACAAACAAAAAATAACAAGAAGTTTTTATTTGGTTTAGATTTTCAAGCCTACGCATTCGATAATACTACAACCACCAGCAGCGGAGTAAGTTTTGTGATGACCTTTAGAAATCGGCATGCATTCGGTCGACTGTGCCTTATTATGTTCTTGAAACTGTTTCTGACATTTTTAGGTGCACACAAGCAAACGAAAAAAAAAGTGCAGAAAACTACTTAATGCATGCATGTGGGGATGTGCATAAAAAGAGAGAAGAACGGAGAATATCAGCCACGACTGTAGGCTATAATCGATTTAATGGACTTAAATTCAAGTAAAATGTGTTGCAATAACTCTAATACTACAAAAGAACAAAAACAACAACAACAATTATGGCACAGAGTCAGACAAAAATACTGAAATAATTAAGGGCAACACACTATGTATAGGCGACTTACCTTACATACTCATTACACAATTGAGCACAAGGTATTGTTGTAAATATCATTCGAAATTATTCTCCCCCACCTCGTACATACTGTAGGGCTTTCAAAAGCATCATAAACTTTATGTTACCATTGAACTGACGCCATTTGGACAAGTTTTAACTCAAGGCTATATTGCACAAATTGTTTTAGGTTTTTTTTTTTGGAAATATTTTTCCCAATCACCGATAAAACTGTTCAATGAAAAGCTCAGCATGGAGCAACGTTTGGATTTGAGTTTTAATTTGGTTTTCTAAAGAAATTCTTTCTTTAAACGCTTGATGTTAATTCCAATGAATTTTGTCATGTGAAATGTTTTGTTAAAAAGGACAGAATATGAAGGAAGTTACGTTTAATAATGCGAAAAAGCTGAGGTCATGGGCTTACATCAGAAGAGAGAGAAGTGTTAGCTTAGCTTTGGAATTGTTGATGGACATCAATTATGTCTCTGATTAACCAAGACAGCCACCCATGTTTGAATTAACTCAATACTAATGGACATAGTTTATCCGTCCATCCTTGTCCATGAATGACGAGGTTTTCTCAGAGAAATTTTGGATCATTCAAAGGTAACTCTTGTATGGGTTCTGGTACAGAGGGATATCATTTGAAATTGCATTGCAAATTAGCTGGCCAAGGCCAGTATGGAGCTCGCAGTCTCCTACATGTTATAGGGTATAGATATTCCAATTGCCTCAGTTAATTTGGATATTATCCATTCGTTTTACAGGGAAGCTTAATCTCATTGGCAGCAGGAAAGTAAGTGCAATATTGATAGATTCTATTGGGCACGTATGTACAAGTCGAGGACTAATTTACTTCTGTACTTAAATCGCATGGCCAGTCATCGCACAATAGCGATTCATACTGGCCACTGTCATTTTGGCGGACATGAAGAACGGCTTGACATTCCAACGAATTACTTCCTTAGGAGCAGTAGGTCTGAGAAGGAGGAAGAGACTAACTTTCATCTCATGTGTCAGTGCCCTGATTTTGTCACAAAGAGACGGCGCTTTGTGACCTTTCATTTTTTGCTATATTTGACAGAGCTATCTATTATAAAGACTCCTGCAATAGCAGGTTTTATTTTGAATTCCAGAAGGTTGCCTTTAGAGAATGTTTGATCCGCCGGTAGAATTGATTATGGCATCAGAATGGGCCTAAATACTGTCCTTTAAGGAAGAGATTTGGGTTCCTTTATCTAACACATCCTAATCAAGACAGTCATATTGGAAAAAGGGGCACAAACCATGGATTATAATTATATTTTTAAGAGCGACATGCTTATAATCTTTGTACATTTCAAATAATAACACCCAGTGACTGTTTCAATTAAAATTTCATACAGAAAAAAGTCATTTTTTAATTGTTAAAACTTTGATGAACAAATTAATTAAATCAACGTATTCTGTTATTGATTCGTTAAAAAAGGATTTTCAATTTTCGTATTTTGATTTCCAATTTTTTTATTTGCCATCAAATAACAATTATTCACTCTTAATTGTTAAAAAAGTTTTAATATGTGTTTACAGGAGCAGAAATGATTTGGCAATAAATTCAAAAACTCAAACTCATGATTGTGTCATGAAAAGTTGATTTTTGCATTAAAAAATTTGTCCTACAAAACACAATTAAAAATTTTTTTAGTAATGATATCAATACACCAGCATATACTACAGGATTTTTATTCTTTTTTCATTTCGTTTTATTAATGTCAACTTTTCTAATCTCATTTTCATTTTATATGCTGCTGCATTCATTGCCATTCAAAATCGAATGAAAGTTTTTCGAACAACTCAAGGACATGCTTGATGTACTGGGTAGATGAGGGTGCACAGAAAACAATAATACAAATATGCATAGAGAAAGAGGCTGAGGGCTGAAGTGTACATATAGAGGACATATGTATTTTAAGGTTTATGGAAAATAATGGATCATGTGAAATGTATTTGTGGTGTTTAGGAAAATTTTTTGGAATTAAATTGGTTAGGATTGGAATTCTAGGGTTTATAAAGATTTTTGGTGGCTTTGTTTTGGTAAATTTTTAGGTTTAGAAGTTTCTTTTGTTGATACTATCGTGTGGGCCATTTACCGTTTTAAATTTGAACCATCGGTTATTTCGAATCTGACATACTTATGTCATTCTATTTTGTCACAAAATTCCACTGAACGTAATGAATCGATTTTCACTTGACCAACGCTGGGATTTATTGGAAATTTATTTCCAAAAACAAAGACAATTGCCGTGAAATAGCAAAAATCTAAGAAAAAACTCATATTTTCGAATGATGCTTGGAGGGTACGTTAATAAGCAAAATTGCCATATTTGGGAAGAAGCCGTCACGAAGGACTGTTTGGTGCGGCCCATATATCATTGAAAATCATGACGCATTACGGTCAATGGAGACACCTATCGTACCATAATAACCGATTTTTTTGTATTCGCTCTTCATGTTAGTGATGAGAACGATGTTTGGTTTCAACAGGATGCTGCAACTTGCCACACATCTCATGATACAATCGATTTATTGCGTCAAACGTTTGATGGCCGTTTAATTAGCCGAAATGGTGATGTTAATTGGCCGCAAAGAAGCTGCGATTTGACATTGTTGGACTATTTTCTGTGGGGCGCCATTAAAGAAAAGTGTTATGCCGACAAACCAGAGACAATTTAGCATTTGAAGGCCAACATTCGTGATGTCATTGCCAAGATACGATCCCATTCACTCAAAAACGTAAACGAAAATTGGTTCGATCGTGGGGCCAGTCACGGCAGCCATATGAATGAAATAATATTCCATTTCTAGTAGGCTTATAAGACGTACGGCCCGGGTTCAAACCCCAGGTCAGACATCTACAACAAAACGAAAAATGGAAAAATATTTCTTCGGCGACTTCCTCTCAGCAATTGTCTGGCAAAATCGCAGAGTAAATGAAACTGCCATGAAAAGTTTCTCAAAAATTTGTCGTTCGAAATGGATTTTAAGTGGTGTAAGAAGTTAGGTTGTAATGATCAATTATGTTTATGTATGTAGGATTGCGAAAGGACTCTACATCCTACTTTTTCACATGACCTGGATCTCCAATTGAGGTGTAAGCCATTATTATAATCGAATCTATGCGGTTTTTTCGTTGTAAAATAATTATAGAAAGCGAGTTCAGGTATCGTATAGTCAATAGGAAATATAGAGCTTCTGCTCATTTCCAGTGTATATCGAAACAACAATTGAAAATGTATTCCACTTTCTTAGTTTCTGGACGACCAGAACGATGACATTTTCTGATGTGCTCTAGGATCGTGCAAACCATTCTTCATTCAAAATATAAGCAGAAGCTGTCATTAATTAGCGTTAACTGATATGTGTGCTGTCATAGCCATACGATGTTAAAGAAATACCGCGTCTACTTTTCATATCACCCTATAATCAAAAAACAAGAGTAGATTGTTTGTTTGTTGGTTTTTTGTTTGTGCATTTTCACTTTTAATGACTTAAATTGTATTTACAAATACGCAAACACACGCATACATACATACATATTAACATACAAACATACATAATGTGATAAAGTTTTGTTTAATAGAATGAAAAAGGATATGCACGTGTGTCTGTTTGTGTGTGTATGATTATTAGAAAAAAGGGAAATGTAATCAAGACTTACGGTTGTTAAAATTCAATATGTTTTTTGGAAAATTGGTCTTATTTTACTCTTAGGGCCATTTACCGTTTTCCTTTCAACTCTCTCTCTCTCTCTTTCTGTTGCTCGGTTTCTCCCTCTATGCGATTGTAAGATAAGGTAGTGAAAGCAATAATGTCAACAGCAACGTTATAGTAATCAAAAGCAGTAGCAGCAGCAGCAGTAGCAGCAGTAGAACAGTTTAAACTGCCTTCGGAATATTTTAAAACAACACAAGAAGGAACACATACACACAAACACACACACATATTGAACATTAGGAAAAGAAAGTTTTTCCATTTGGGAAGTTAAAAAGGAAATTATTATTACAACATCAATAACAACAACGAAAAAAGTTATTTTAAAACAAAAAAATATTAGAAAATTATTTTCCAACACACACGCATACAAATACGTATGCTCATACTATATAGTAATTTTCATAACAAATTTGAGCAGATGTACGTGTGTAAGTGTGTCTATTTCTATTACAATACTTAATGAATTTAAATGTTTTTTTTTTTTTTTTTTTCAAATATCGACCCTATACTCATGATCTCTTATACCTACTAATATATGAATATTAATTTTATTTAATTATTTATACACACACGCTTACACTTCTATACATTTAGTAACACACACACATATACGCTATATTTACATACGTGCCAGTGTAGCAGAGTATGAATTAAATGAGCCGAAACCATATCATTACAGTTTTAATTGAATTTATTTGTATAAAAAGGGATTAAATTGATTATTTTCATATTGTAAAAATTAAAAGAGACACACACACATACACTCAGGCAGAGAGAGAGAGAGAGAGAGAGAGAGTGAGGAAGAGTAACAGAGAGAGAAAAAGAGCCAAAGTGTTATTTGGTTTTTGGACGACACAGGTACATATGCACACACAATTTCCTTTTTTATAGTGATGAGCAAAACTAACAAACGTAACAGAAATACTGTGTGGATCAGAGATCAGCAATGAATCGTTTTTTTTCGCTACTCATAAGCACTCATGAAATTTTGAATATAAGTGAGTCAACAATATTGAAATTTAACTATGTACTCTGATTCATTCGTACTCACTACAACGTTGATTTATAAGTACAGGTTGCCATGAGTATGCGTACAACATTGACATCAAACTCATACCATTCGAAATATGTTTGATTCATAAGCCTACTCATTTAGATTCATAACTATAAAAAAATACTCTTATAATACTTATAAATGATTCGAGTGAATCAAAATTTAAAGCCTTAGTTATTGTTTTGTTATTGTTTATTGCAAAAAAGACAGAACAGCAAGCAGAACAAACACCCAACCTTCTAGTGAGTATTTTAGTGTTCGTACGCGATTCATACTTATTTTGTGCTTCGTGTATATGTTGAGTTATGGAGAGTCGAAATAACCATCATCATACGTTTTGTTATGTATGAATATGATGAGCACTTCATACTTTGAATATGAGTAAAGGTTCCATGATATTAAAATAAGTATGAAGGCGTATTAGTATTATAAATTATGAGTATGATTCGATTCTACTCATCATTTTGAACATTCATTGCTGATCTCAGTTTTTGATGTACTCTCTTCTAAGTTGACTGTCATAAATACTATCTGACTTCAAACATTACGACTAACTCTCATAATTTTAATCCTAATATCGCTCTCTATTGTCCCCTACTGTATTCAAAAAAATAATTAAAAAATGTGTGTTGTTGTGTATTAAAAGAAAAAAAAAAATTGTAAAAACAGAATTAAAAATAAATAAATAAATGAATGAATATTAAATTAAAGTTTTATGTGGTATAGATTGTGTCGAGTAAATTATTTTCAGCTTAAATGTTTGTTGTTGTTGTTTTTTTTTTTAATATTTCCATTTATTTTTAATTTTCAATTCTATTTTAAAATACTTGGACAATAAAAATAATTTACAATTTAAATAGTTTTTAACAACAACAGCAACAAATTCTATCAAACAATTGCAAAAAATTTTAACTCACAATTATTAAACCATTCAGTGTGAATTATTAAATCTCTTTGGACATTTTAGAAATGCATACACTGTGAAACAAAAGTAGTTGCACATAAGAGATCAGGAATGAGTATTCAAAAAGATGAGTAGAATCGAATCATACTCATAATTTCTGATATTTATACGCATTCATATTTCTTTTAATATCATGGAACCTCTACTCATATTCAAAGTTTGAGGTGTACACATCATATTCATAATTAACAACACGTATAATGGTTCTGATGTTGTCGACTGTCCATAACTCAACGTATACACGAATCACAAAATAAGTATGATTCGCGTAGGAACACTAAAATACTCACTAGAAGATTGTGTGTTTGCTCTGCTTGCTGCTCAGTCTTGTTTGCTTATGTGCCTTCTTTCATTTGTTGTAAATGCAACAACAACCAATGCTGTAAATTTGGATGAATGATTCGAGTCACTCGAATCATTTATATGTATTATAAGAAATATTTTTCTAAAGTTATGAATCTGAATGAGTAGGCTTATGAATCAAACATATTTCGAATGATATAAGTTTGATGTCAGAGTTGTACGCATACTCATTGCAACCTGTACTTATAAATCAACTTTGTAGTGAGTACGAATGAATCAGACATAGTAGTTATATTTCAATATTGTTGACTCACTTATGTTCAAAATTTCATGAGTAGCGAAAAAACGATTCATTGCTGATCTCTGTTGCACATACATAGACAGACACCTTGTAAGGTTTTTTTTGCTCTTCTTGAGAGTGCAACAAAATATTTTTTTGGTGATTATTTCAAGGCCATATTATCCGTTTTTATTATTTTTTTTTTTTTTTAAATAAAACTTTATTGGTTTTTCTTTTTTTTTTTTGTCTTTTTAATCTTTATGACCTTATTTTTCAAGGTCTTTTATATTTAATAAACTAAGGATTAAAGTTATTAAAACAAAAAACCTTGGAAAAGACAAACACAAACAGAAAACTTTTGCCAAAAACCTCAAACCCCTTCATTTCATCCATGGCGACAATTTATTCAAAATTGTATGCATGCCATCCATCCACGGCTGAGAAGCGAAATGGGTTGAGAATATTTTCTAAAAAAATAATTCCATCGCTCAAATCATTTGTAAAATTGATTTTTCAGTTCATTAATATTTAATTATGTTTCCGCCTTTTATTTTTTTTTTTTTCGATTATTTTCATTTTATATTCCCTAGAATTGTAGTTGTTCTCATTGGTTTTTGGTTACTTTTTATGTTCTTTTTTTTTGGAGGGAAATTTTTAGTTTAAAATAACCCAACAATTGTTTTCAAATTTCAATGAAATAAAGTTTCTCGAACATTGCGTTTTTTTTGTATCTTTTCTTGTGTTATTTTATAACAATTTCCTTAAATTTTATAAGGCCTGCAGACAAATTTTTTTTCTCACAGAAGTTTCTTTTGGAAATTAAATTATTTGTCATGCCTTAATACGATTACCATAGAGACTAGAAGGAAAACGAATTTATTTAATCAGAATTTATACAATGAAGAAAAATTAAATTATAATTCAAATGGGGTCCCATTTGTATTTATTTAAAATAAAAACCAGGGTAGTAAATACTTACTCTACCACCACACTACCTACTCTACTACGGTGACATTAACTTACATACATAATTAGCCATTACAACCTTTTATAAAAGATTACGACCTAGTTTCTCACACCACTTATGTTGTGTGTGTGCTAATTTTATCCAAAAGTGGCGAGGCAAACAGTTTAAAGTCGACTCCGAACGACAGATTTATGAGAAACTTTTCATGGCATTTTTTTTTACTCTCAGAGTTTTTGCCAGAAATCTGCCTGAGATCAAGTCGCCGAAGAAATATTTTTTTGTACTTTCGTTTTGCTGGAGATTTCTGGCCTCATATCTAATAAGCCAACAGACTATTTACTAAACAACAGCGACAACATCGTCTTACTTACTTAATTGGCTTTAAACACCAATTTCGATCTGCTTTTACACATCCTTTCTGGCCCCTCTCATTTTCGCCTGCCTTTATGTTCTGACACGACTTCCTCGATTTTATTATTCTAACGCAGACAAGATCACCTTCTATGTCGACTTCCGCTAATCCTGTCTCACCGGAGCATACTCTTCCATCCAAACGACACTGCCGAGCCAACACTCAGCTGGTGGATGATAATGATCTTCCTAACGTCCATGACATTGAGGAGATTATACAACTTATTGTTAGAATGGTTGCGGAAGTCATCGCCAGCATGCAATCACGTTTAGGTCCCTAATTTAACTGGGTATTTGGGATACGTTCGACTTAATAACCAGCCATCTACCATATGATATAGCTTTTAGAAAACCTTATTCTTTCTGTGGTCATTATCGTCTATTTTAAACCTCAAAATTTATTTCTTTTGATGACCTCCACTCAACAGTCACATGACAAAAACTCTGTTGAATCTGTCGTTCGAAGTCGACAATAAACAGTAAGCCACGACATTCATGGATAAGATTAACACACACAACCTAAATGGTGTAAAAAACTATATCGTGAACAAAACAGAGAAAGAAAAATAAGAAAATGAAGGCAATGATTTGTGATAGTATTTGCAGTTCTGATGCCTGTATTTGCTTTTAAACTAGGGGTTGAAGTTCTTCTTTTTAATTCTAGCATTCTGAAAGCCCTTCCATCTAAAAGACAGAATATTTCTCTTGCTGATTAGTGGTTCTCGAATAAAATTGAACCCTTTTCTGTAATCTTCTTCTGCCTCAAAATAAAAATCTGCCTCTTGAATTCAAATACAAAAGCAACTCAAATAACCTTCAAAATTAACCTTGATGTGTATCAATCACAATTTAAAATTTGGTTACATTGCTTTACATTGCATGCGCCTGAATATTTAAATCCTCAATTAACGCGTAATACAATAATTTTCAAAATTTAATTCCATGACCACATGCCATAATAAGAATATAAATTTCATTCATTTCAGGCAGGTATTATAGAATATTGAGTGACACATAAATATTGGCAGTTTCACACAATATTTTTTAAGTGTGTACGTGTAGGTGTATGTGTATTTAGACCTTCGCATGAGATCTATTTATATTAATGGTTACAACACAGCAACAGCAACAATGAAAAAAAAAAAACAAAACCAAACTGCATATATCACTTTACATATGCCATTATTTGCATTAGTCTAGCACACACTCAGCCGGTTATTTTCAAAAGCCATTGTATATATGTGTGTCTGTTTTTTTTTTTCTAAGCATTTCTATGTATTAGTTTAAATAGTTTATAAAATTTGTGGCCACTAATGCTAAGTTTAGTGTAAAATACACACGGATAAACATGTAAGTATTGGTGTAAGTGTAAAGTGATGCAAATTATATAATGACTCCAACACAATGGCCAACGAAATGACCAACAAACCACCAACCACGCTATACACACACTCTATAAATATTATAATCATTTACAAATACATACATACATATGTACATATATTCGTATAAATAATAACACATACTCTAATACATTAGGCATACATATACGTTCACTGTGTGTGTTTGTGTGTGTATACAAATG
Source organism: Sarcophaga caerulescens (assembly GCA_927399465.1). NCBI lineage: Eukaryota > Metazoa > Arthropoda > Insecta > Diptera > Sarcophagidae > Sarcophaga > Sarcophaga caerulescens. Next base: position 109,771,702 of record OV656872.1, on the reverse strand, counting down.
TCATTATTTTTAGCTGAGAGAGCGAACCACTTTTCCATGTATGAGTGTCAATTGAAATTGTGCGTGTGTGTGTGACCACCAGTAATGCACCGATTATAAAGGCTGTATGCATTACGAGTACATTCAGCATGCCTGCCTAATGCTAGTGTTTCCCAATATTTACTCTCCATTAATTTACTTCTATATGGCCATACGTATGTATGTGTTTTTCATATATGTTGGCATATCTAATAACATATGAGTACCTAATATTTTATGTTTTTTTATTTCACTCTCTCTCTCTCTCTCTCTTTTTTCTTTATGTTTCGCTCTATAAACATAATATTTTAATTGTTGTTTGTAGTTTTATTTTAAAAACAAACTCAAACTCTCTGTAAAAAAAAAACCAAAAATAGCAAAATGGTTGCACTGGCATACATACCTATGAACGAACATCAATATGCAATGCCTTTCATTCATTTATTTAAGAATTCATTAATTATTCATACTCTACTACCCGTGCATTAATACCTGGGCACAGTTGTTAGAATAAATTTGTGGTAAAATTTTACAAAAAAAAAAAAAAATTATCAAATAAATTAAGAAAGAAAATAATGAATAAACAAATCAATATGCATAGCAGTATAGTATTTAATAATTTTATTGGGTGAGGGATGCAGTAATTTTATCAGTATGATAGCTAAGGCATCTTATAAGTTTTTAAGGAAAATGATTTTGAAACATAAAGGGTTTTTCCGATTATTGGCGTGTATGTGAAAGATACGAATAGTTTTTACTGTGTTTCTTTTAACAAAAGTTGAGAAATCAACCAAGAACTTTGCCATTTAAGTACATAATATAATTTGTACATTACAATCCTTTAGTCAGGATTACAACCTAGTTTCTCACACCACTTATTTTATGTGTGTTAATTTTATACATAAGTGGCGGAACCTACGGTTTAAAGTCGACTCCGAACGACAGACTTTTGACAAACTTTTCATGGCAATTTTATTTTATTCTCAGAGTTTTTGACAGAAAACTGCTGAGAGCAAGGAGACGAAAGTAATATTGTTTTCATATTTCGTTTTTGTTCGAAATGTCTGATGCTGAGGCTTAATCCACAAGGACATCAAGGTTAATTTTGAAGGTTATTGGAGTTACTTTTGTATTTAAATTCAAGTGGAGCTTTTACTTTTGAAGTGTGTCAATTAAAAAATAGTAAAATTTACAAAGAAGGTTTCACTTTTATACGAGAATCATTTATTAGCAACAGAACTATTCTGTCTTTTAAATTGAAGGGCTTTCAGAATGCCAGAATTAAAAAGAACAACTTCTACCCGCTTGTTTAAATGGAAATACAGGCATCAGAACTGCAAATACAGGGTGGGGCAAAAGTCACGAAGGCGTTTAATCGTTTAATCGTTCTTGGGAATCTCGTGGCTTTAGTTCTTGCACTAACTGCAGCTTGTATGGGAAAAGATGTAAATTTCCATTTAATATTCTGCGTAAAGACCGCCGAGACATTTGCAGCTCAGCAGAGCGCCTTCGAGTTGATGTTTCAGCATTCTCCTCAACACTCTCCAGAACGCGTTGAATATTTGCTTCATTAATTACAGAATGTGGTCTTCCGCTTCGTGGAAGATCCCTTACTGAGCCTTGTTCCTGAAAACGTGTCACTAATTGATTCTGATGGTGAATTCCGCACATTAAAATGACGACGATAGGCTCGTTGAGTTTGAATTATTGATCGATGATGTTCAAAATAAAGTTCTATGATTTTGGTTCGCTGGATAACGTTGTAACCTTCTATAATTAATCTCCCAGATTTATTTTACAAGTCCTAAAAAGAAAAATAAAAAAAATTAAATTAGAAAAGTTATTAATTTTTCAAATCCCTTCGCGACTTTTGCCCCACCCTGTATTATCACAAATCATTTTCTCCATTTTCTTATTTTTCTTTCTGTTTTGTTTCAGAACCGGGATCACGACATAGTTTCTTACACCACTTAGGTTGTGTGTGTGTTAATTTTATCCATGAGTGTAGTGGATAACTGTTTATTGTCGTCTCCGAACGACAAATTCGACAGAGTTTTTGTCATGAGACATGATAAGAGGATGCCATCAAAGGAAATACATTTTGAGGTTTAAAATAAACAAAAATGACAACCAACAATTCTAAAAACAATATCATATGCCAGATGGCTGGTTATTAAGTCGTACGTATCCCAAATATCCAATTAAATTAGGGACTTAAAGGTGGTTGCATGCGAGCAATGATTTCCGCATCAATTATTGTCTATTAATGACATTCAAATCTACTACCAACTAAACTACGGCGACTACATGAATAAACGAACTTATTTGGATTGAAAAGAAGTCGCCGTAGTCTAGTAGGTACTGTGTTGGCTAATTAGACGTGAGGCCACTGTTCAAACTCCAGGTCAGACATCAAAACGAATACGAAAAAATATTTCTTTGGCAATTTCCTTTCAGCAGATTTCTGGCAAATCCTATGAGAGTAAATAAAATTGCCAGGAAAACTTTCCCATAAATCTGTCATTCGGAGATGACTTTAAACTGTAGCACCCACCACTCATATATAAAGATTAACACACACAACATAAGTGGTTTGAGAAGCTAGGTCGTAATCTTGATTGAAGGGCTGTAATGAACGATTATGTATGTATGTATATATTTGGATAGAAAAATATTTCCAGCATCATATTCTTCCAATAATGGCTACCATATGAACCGATTCTTTATTCAGGATTCTTTTCTAAAAATCAGCTCTTCGCTGATAATAAAACGAATTACATTCTGTTTACATTTAAGCTGCCATGGGAAAACTTTGGATGCGTTATTGCTACCAATCTTCTTATTAAAGGTGGTTGTATAGAACAATAATAAATTGAGCTTTAGCCGTCTTAATGGAGCTACTTAAAGTTAGGGAGATAACATTCCCACCAACTACATGAATGACATTTTATCTTCTTTCCTTAATCCAATATTGGATATTAAAATTTATATTAAAAAAAAAAATTCATTAAATTCCATGTTTTCATATATTTTAGATTACATGAATATAACTACAACTAGTACATGTGTATGTAGATTAAGAGTATTGGCAACATTTATTGTATTTATATACATGCACAGTTACAACACGAATTTACATTTTTCCCTATCAGGAGGAATTATTTCAGTTTTTATTTTATGAATAACAACAACTACACACACAGCAGAAATATTAAAAAAAAAAATACAGAAAAATAAATGATAATCATGAACACACAAATAGAAAAACAAAACAAAAACTGAAACAGAAACAGAAACAGAAAAAAAGCAAAAACAATTTAATAAAAAAGAAACAGAAAAACATGGAAAACTTATTTAAAATCATATACATACATATGTATATGTATATGTATTTACGTATACATATGTGTGCATGTATTTACAGTACATATGTAGAAAATAGTAATGCCCTACAAAAGAAGACAACACAACAGAGAAATGAAATGAAAAAAAGAACGAAAATAAACACACAAAGCGAAAATAAAAAAATAAATGAAAAACGATAAATTTAATAAATAAAATGAATTTCGCTGAAAATTTTCCTCCCATTTTTTTTTTTGTTGTTAAAAGGACACATAAAACAATAATATCTGAAAAAAATTACAAAAAAAAAAACAACAGCAAATAGAATAAATCAAGGAGAACATTAGTAAAGGGAAAACATTTTAAAGTAGACAACTCTACACAACTCTCTCAGTAGCCATCAGAGATCAGCAATAAGTATTCAAAAAGATGAGTATAAGAATCGAATTATACTCATAATTTTTGATACTTATACGCATTCATACTTATTTTAATATCATTGAACCTCCTCTTCTCATATTCAAAGTTTGAAGCACTTATCACATTCATACTTAACAACACGTATAATGTTGTTGATTTCGACTCTCCTGTAACTCAACATATACACGAAGCACAAAGTAAATATGATTCTCGTACAAATACTAAAATATTTACTAGAAGGATGTGTGTTTGCTCTGCTTGCTGCTCTGTCTTTTTTGATTATGTGACTTTTTTCTTTTTCTTGTAAATGCAACAACAACTAAGACTGTAAATTTTGGTGAATGGTTCGAGTCACTCGAATCATTTTACTCGAGGCACTCGAATCATTTTACTCGAGTCACTCGAATCATTTATAAGAGTATTACAAAAGTATTTTTGTAAAGTTATGAATCTAAATCTGAGTAGGCTTATGAATCAAACATATTTCGAATGGTATGAGTTTGATGTCAACGTTGTACGCATACTCATTGCAACCTGTACTTATAAATCAACGTTGTAGTGAGTACGAATGAATCAAAGCAGATTCTTTAAATTTTAATATTGTTGACTCACTTATGAGTGCTTATGAGTAGCGAAAAAACGATTCATAGCTGATCTCTGGTAGCCATTGAACTTCTTATATTACTCATGTAGTAGGCGTTAATTTTATCCATTAGTTTAAAGTTGAATCCGTAAAACAGATTTCTGTGTTTTTTTATTGCAATTTTATTTAACTGTCAAAGTTTTTGCCAGAAGACTGCTGAGAGAAAGTTGACGAAAGAAATACTTTTTTTCATAATTCGCTTTTGTTCGAGATATTTGGCCTTGGGTTTGAACCGTGGCCTTACGTCTGACAACTAGATTATGGCCACTTCATTAAATATATATTATGTAGTACATAGGGAAATTTAGAATGTATTCGAGTTTTTTATTTTACAAATTTTAAATAAATTATTGCACTATTTAATATTAAAACGTACAATAAATTTTACTTGAATATTCTCATTTTAGCAAATACTTTTCTCAGTCAAAGATCGTCTAGGCAGAACAGAGGCTCACGCCCTGAACATAGCATGCGATAGGTCACGTCCAAAGGTTCTGAATGTGAACCCTGATAAGACCGAAATCTAATAGTTCGGGCCTTCATAAGAAATACCGATGCCAATTAATTTGACATTATTCTGAGCTAGGACGACAGTAAAAGGAGGAGACTATAGACTCGAAATGCAGTCTGGTCAGTAGGAGTCAGTAGTGCGGTGCATATCGATGGAATAGTTATTTAGGAACAGGTAGTACGAAGATACCAGCACCTATAAAAGAATTGGAAACAGTACTCTTAATTCAATCAATAGAGATACGTGTTCGATATGAGGCGACTCTTTCAAAGTATAACCTTCAGGCTAGGGGTGAATAGAACAACCAGACACAACCATAAATCGTATCATCAGAGTATAATTGGGACACTGGGCGGATTCTTGTTTAACGAGAACCTTGATTAAGCGGATCCCTCACCTAGAAGGCCGTGGGGGATTTTCGCTACAAAGGTGGCTCTAAATATGGAGATACGATTGAACTGGAGAAACCAATTTTTGTCTTCGGCTAAAGAACTCCAATACGGTACGAAGGTACGTGCAATCAGGGATCTGGGTTCCTTTTTGACACTGAACATCTTATATAGAAATCATTGAACACCTTTCGCTTTTAATTAACATTTGCTGCAGGAATTACATGGAAGAGATACGTATTTATATACAGACATATTTAAGTCCCTGAGACTTTCAAATTTTATTGGCATTAAAAAAATTGAAAAATTGTATTCTTTCCATTGTGGGTACCGTCTTTATCATTAACGAAAAAAAAGAAGAAGGAAGAAGTCTGTAGAAGAACTGACATAGGGAAGAGTTAAAAGTTTATAAAATAACAGAACGTGCACATGGTGAAATCATTAGAACAGCTAGCCAATAACGGAGATGAATTTCTCTATGTCAGTAAGTCTAATAGACATAAAAAAGAGGACTACTAAAGTAGCCCTAAGTAACCTCTGAAGTTCAGTCCCCACACACACAGAAATCTGCTAAAAATTAAAATACAGATATCATCCTAAAAGCTCCTCTTTTCAGTATCATGATCCATTATGTTTTAAAATGGCTTAGTCTACGTGGAAGGGGCTGTCCATTCCTAAACTACTGGAGGATGGAAACACCTTACAACGACTTCTGTAGAAAATAGAACGACGAGATAGAAGAAGAGACTACAAAACATCATCTTTTTTTGTGGGAATCAATGAAGTTATGGCTGAGAGTTGCCAACCAAGAGTTGTAATTATGTGACGCATTAAATTCAACTTACCTGAACCTTACCTTACCTTACATACAACTGGATCAAGCAGATCTGAATCGACTTAATATAGGCGGTATATTTCTTAATGGAATGCGCATATATTTTTGGTTTACGTGAGCAGCTTTCAATCAATAAAGAAGCAATTTGTTGTTCTCAAATCTGTATTTCAAATGTTTTCCTCTTTTGGATCTCAAAATACTCTGTTTGCTACACCCTTTACGTTTGGAAAACAATACTAATTCAACTCACTAAGCCCACACCTATACAAAGCGTATTAATACACTTCTACTCACACACTCACACTAATTCCACTCACTATTTTTATTGTGTATGTAAGTGTACTTTGTTGGATTCTCTCTCTATATTCTGGTTTGTCCTTGTCACACATGGAAATTTATTATCCTTTTGTATTTACAACACGAGCTTTTATCGGATTAAACGCTAGGCTGGTGGAGGAGAGCGATAGAGAAAGAGTGGAAAAATAAAGGTATAAATGTGACAACTAAAATAGTAACAACAACACCAAAGAAGAAAAAGAAACTAAAAAAATAAATAAAAAATAAAGTAACCATGAATTATACACATGTACACACGTTTACAAAACAAGCATGATAAATATAAGAAGAAGCATAAACAAATTATTAAAATCATCCTTACAAGGGACACACACACACACAAGCACACTTGTACCTTTACACACATTGTTTTTTTTTATGGATCCAATTACTGTTGCCCGTCCTCAGTTATAGCCAGCCAAACAATACAACGGCGGCCACAATTATTTCACTTTCGACCGTTTGTGGGACCTTGTTTACACTGACAAACAAGGGAAGACAGCAAAATGAGAGAATTTATCCCTTATTAGCTGACAACACCACATCACAGTTGATTACTCTCATAAGTAACTTTAAAATAAAGGACTTCACAGCTCACATTAAAAGCTCCCACACGTTCTCTACCTGACTGAATGACAACTATTGCCTGGACAACAAGGCGAGCTGAGCATATTAAGTCAAATGGTACGTATAATCCGTGTAATTTGTACGCAGTATAGTTAAGGCAAACGAATAATGTATTGTTCAATGGAGTGAGCGAAGGAAAATATTTTTTTAATCCAATAAAGGATTATTCCTTTCCGATAATTTAAGAAATATTTTTTTATACTAAAGAAGTGAAAGAAGTCATTTTTATGGTCTTCTATTTAAGTTAAATTTCAAAGTTAATATGCTCATCAGGAGCAAAATTGACAAATTTTTTTTCGATTTCCATAATTTCAACACCCTTGGCTCAGACTGCAACAGAACGAAATAAAAAATATTTTCTGGCAAACACTGACAGTAAAATAAAATTGGCATGAAAAGTTTCTCAAAAAGCTGTCATTCAGAAGCGTCTTTAAGCTGTAGATCCAGCTACATATGGACAAAATTAACGCACACAACACGGTTGATGTGAGAAGCCAAGTTGTAACCATGACTAAAGAATTGTAATGACCAATTAGGTAAGCAAACGCTAGCATATGTCATATGGTATTATTCTACAGAGTTCTCCATATCCTGGCAGCTTCTATTAGTAGCTAGTTTCTCGTACGGGCTGTATTAACGAGATAGCTTTTTGAATATTATTCGTTATTCATTATTCTTATCGTTTTATATTCCATTCTAGTTCCTTTCGAACAGTGACATCATCCGAAGTCCCCGCAGTTTAGTAATAGATAGTGTGTTGGCTTATTAGACGTAAAGCCACGGTTCAAACCCCAGGTCAGAAATCTCCAACAAAACGAAATATTACGAAAATATTGCTTCGCCGAATACCTCTCTGTAAATTTCTGGCAAAAACTCTGAGAGTAAATAAAAATGCCATGAAATGATTGTCAAAAAGCTGTCATGCGGATTCGACTTTAAACCGTATGTCCTACCACTCATGGATAAAATTAACACACACAACATAAGTAATGCCCAACAATTTATAGGAGAAACTTAATATTATAAAATTTCTAGTCTGTTCAACTAAATTTCTAATCTATATAATCTATAATCCGGACTTAAATTATTACCTTGGTTGTCTGTTTCCAATATTTTGACATGTTTTTCGATTTTAAGCTATGCTTTTTCGTAAATGGCGAACGTTTCATAAAATATATGGTACTACAGTTAAATGATATTCACCACTTGTTGCCTTGCCATAACTACGGATTTCTATTTAAAAACAAACATTCTTAGTTTTCCCAAAAATTTCTAACGTGGCTGCACTTGTATTTGGCTTCGAAATTCATAATTTAAAGTCATTTCAACCACACTGTATTTATTATCTGTATTGTTGTTTAAATTGCATGGGGTACGTATGAGTAATAATGCTGCTACGAACCTCAATTTAACATTACTTATACAACACGGTGTACGATATACAAATATATTTGCTTTGCTTTGAAGAAATCTCTTCTCTTCATTACATGGAATTACTTAAATAACCTGCAAAAAAATTATAAAATTTTTCGTCCCACACTGCTATTGGACAGCCAAGTGGCAAAAGTTGTTCATACACCTTTAACGTCATCATAAGTGAGGTTAAGTAAGTTCAAATAAACTGAACAAAAAAACATAGAAAAAAAAATATGTTTGAACGTTTGTTTGTTTGTATTTATGTGTTTGTTTGTGTTTGACTCACTGGCTAAATATTTTTCACTACTCATCTCTGCTGCTGCTACACTTTATACTCTTTGTTATGATTACGGTTTTAGACGGTTCGGAATATATTCGTACAAAAAAAATCACTTTTAAACACACACACATACACAGGCACATGGATAAGTGCGCCGCAAATGACTGACGTAAATAAATGAAAAATAAAAAAATAAAAGGAGGTAAAGAAAGTGTAGAAGAAAAGTGGGGGTAGTGAGTGAGAGAGTGTGACACAAGGAAAGTTGAAAGAAGTCAGTGTTGCGTTTTGCATGATAACAAAAAATTAATGTGAACTTGTTTTGTGGCTTATTAAGATTTATGATTTTATATGCATAAACACTACACACCAACATACCACCGCACACACACATACACTGGCATTCACTGCCATATATAAATCTGCACAACAATAGCTTTAAACGTGTATGTAAATATGGTAAAATATGCTGTAGATATCGGGTTCTGCATTAGCACACACATATTATGTGAATATAGTACATATACAGGCACACATGGCGTACCGACATTCACACATACATATTAAACCTGCATATCATCAAACCATTAACCAAAAATTATTGTACAAAATATATATGAATTGTTGTTGTTGGTTTTTCTTCTTATTTTTTTAGATGCAAAGATAAATGTGTGTGGTTTTACTTGACAGCGAATTTATGATGCCCTACTGAACAATATAAAAAATCGTATACACACTGTAATGCCGTGTAAAATGTATAATTCGTGACCTAGAGAAGTGCATGCCTCTCAAAGACTTTGCATTTGCATAGTAGCTTAGATGGTTAGTCGGTCAAGTGGCCGCCTACAGTCAGGTTGTCATTGGTATCAAGTACAATACTCCGAGGTCAAAATGACCCATTGTAATATGAGCTAAAGTAGAGGGAAGGAGAGATAACAAAGAAGATAGGAAAAGGGATAGGCACTGGTAGGAAAGGGAGGGATAAGGACGAAGGCCACCTTAACTACTACTATCGTTCTGAGACTCCGTTTTGTATCTTTAAAAAATCATATGAAATACAAAGTACATACATGACCTACATAATTCGTCATTGCAACCCTCCAATCAGGATTACGACCTAGCTTCTCACACCACTTAAGTTGTGTGTGTTAATTCTATACATGAATAGCGGGACCTACAGTTTAAAGTCGACTCCGAACGCCAGATTATTGATAAACTTTTCATGGCAATTTCATTTACTCCTAGAGTTTTTGCCAGAAATCTGCTGAAAGGAAGTCGCCGAAGAAATATTTTTTAATTTTTTCGTTTTAATATCTGACCTGGGGTTTTAACCGTGGCCTTAGGTCTAATAAGCCAATACACTACCTACTAGACTACGTTAGTAGTTAAGAAACTATGTTTAGAGACATTTCTTATGCTAGTCAATGCAATGATCAAAATGTGTCATGGTTTTTTTTTTTTTGCCACATCCATAGAGGGTCTATACTTCTTGTTAACCAGTAATGTACAGCAACATCAGGCAATAATGTGCCGATAGAAAACCTCTTATCTATCAATTTTCACTACCTCTAGGACAAAGTCTATAGCGGTCTAGTGGGATTTCCAAATATATAACAATATTTCGTAATGCTTCACTTTCGACCTGACTGCTCTATATGTTATCCAATAAAAGGCGCTCTAAGCAAATAAAGTCTAGTCTAAACTGCTCTAGTCTAAGCCCAATCCAGTCCAATTTCGTTTTTTACTTAAACACTCACTCATGTTGTATGTGTCAATTTCATCCATGAATGTCAGAACCTACTACTTAATGTAGACTAAGAACGACAAGATCGACAGATTTTTGAGAAAATTTTTAATGGCAATTTTATTTTACACTCAGCGCTTTTGAACACTGCTGAGTAGAAGTCGCTGAAAGAAATATTTTTTCATATTATTAAACACATCTTCCCGTCTAAACAGCCAACACACTAGCTGCTAGACAAGCACAGCTCTACCACAGCATAACTTCGTTCGCTTCACCAAATTTTTGATGATGATTACACTATGCGACAAAATAAAAAAATGAAATACCTCCATCTAGTGACATAGTGTTACTTGGGAGTTTTGTTGAGTAGAACTCAAAAAAAAAATTTTTTTTTTTTATATTTCTTGAACCCTCCAAACTTATTTTATTTAACAAAAACTGTTTTTTTGGACTTTACGCACAAATTTATGAATTACATAAACATTTCTGGACCGATGACCAAAATTTAAACCTTATTAGAAAGGAGAGGGATGGACCTTGAAAACACTTGAAACAATTTAAAATTGTGGAAATTTTTCCACAATATTCCGATCAAAACACATACCATGTAGGTTTGAACCATATGTTAATGTACATATACCATTTTAAAGGCTCATCTCTCCTCTTTTCAAAAAATTTTTAAAATGATTTTGAAAATAGGTTAAAACATATTTGGGTAATCAATAACTTTGTGCGAAAAGTTCAAGAAAACCTTTTATCTCAAATAAAACAAGTTTGAAGGATTCGAGAAATATAAAAAAATATATTTGAGTTCTACTCAACAGAACTCTCAACCTACACTATGTCATTAGCTGAGCATATTTTGACTGTCGCATCGTGTTACCAGACATAGTTTCTTCGAATACGAAACCAGCGTTCTCAGTGCCGCTTAAAAATTAACTTGGACTTCCTGTAGAAAAACAATTTCAAATGCATTGATCTAGACCTTCTTTTCTTAGGCATTTTAGAATTTGTAAAGAAAGAAAATTTTTAAGAGATTTTATAAAAGGGATTTAGGCTAACATTGTCTCATATGCATTCTATATGTCCCACTTGCCTTTCATATTCTGTAGCGTGTTTTTAAAACAAGGTCGACAAATTCTTTAAATAGATTTTTTTTTTTTTTGTTTTCTTTGTTATTCTTGTTATTTAACGCTGGATTCAGTTAATTTTTGGTTTTGTTTGCCACATCACTGGTATGAAGTTGACTTGGTTACTTTGTTTCGTTTCCACTGTGTTAACACACCATGTTCATGCAACAGTATGCGTGAGTGTGTGTGTGTGTGTGTTGAAACTGTCCTCTTTCTCTTTTCGTTGGCAAAATGCTACGCCGTGTCTTATTATTTGCTCTACTGCGACTACTGCTGTCTTTAAAGGAATTTATCATGTCGTTGGTTCAAGAAGTTAATTTTTCGGTTAAATTACAAAACCGGGGTGAAAGGAAACTCTACCATACAGGAAGTTAAGATAACCAAAAATAAAAAACGAGAGAAAAAGATATTTCGGTGCGAGGGGGAATTTATGGCTTTTTTTTATTGTTGGAAATTAAAACAGAAAAAAAGGAAAACAAATTCACTTAAAAGCAAAATGCGTTAAAACGAAGTAAGAAATAAAAACGAAGAAGAAGAAGAAAGAAAATTCTGACAGTTTTTAAATTTATTTTAATAAATTCCTTACAACACTTTTGCTTGGTTACACACGCAGTAATTACATTTCAGTCGGTAGATGTTAGACGGTAGACTGGCAAAGTCATATTAAAGGGGTAAACATGCAACGACGTCTGTTAGTCTGGCCAATAGTCTGGCTATTCATTCATTCGGTTTGCTGTAAGTTTAAATTAATGAAGCATTATGGTTTTTGTTGTTTGTTTCTTTTTCATTGGCACATTTGGTGGTGGTAGAACTTGGCACATTTGGTGGTGGTAGAACTTGGCACATTTGGTGATGCTCGTAGAAGTTTTCATTGTGATGTTCGTCTAAGCTGCTGCAAAACACAGTGTTGCTTAGCTGGCTTACCATTTACTCCAGACATTTGTATACATTTTGCTTTCCTTAATAAGTTGACTTGTAAAATATTTTAAGAAAATCATAATAAATAAGCGTAATGGTAGTCTAGTACTTAAACATTCTGGCCTGGCATTCAAAGGCGGTGTCTCTTCGCAGTTCAAAAAACAGTAACTAAAAAGGAGAGACAACTGGTGACAGTCAGGAAAGTCTAGTTCATTGTCTACCAGCCAGCAACATTATCATGTTATTCTTTTGTCAAAGTGCGTTTCTTCTGTATTTCTAAGAAAATGCTTGCGTTTGCCAAGTTCATATGAAAAAAGGTCTTTGTTAACCGTCTACATCCTTTTTCTCTACGTTGTATTAATTGAAATATCCTTTCGGCATTTTGTTTTATAATACCATATTATGTTGCCTTTTTTTGTTCTGTTTTTTTCTTCTGTTGTTTAATTATTTCTTCTTAAAAAAACAACAACAACATTTAATAAAAAGAAAAATTGTCAAGTATTTTTTACTGCAAAACCGTTCGTTTTTTAAATATCTATCCTGAAATGGTCAACACAGACAACAAGGATACTTACAAAGGGAATGTATTTATTTACATACAACCTTATAAAAACAAATAGAAATTGAGAGAATAAAAAAACTAAAAATCTGGTAAATAACCCAGCAAAATTTATGCGATTGTCTAAGCTAAACACAGAGTGCTTAATTGAGAAGACAAGCAAATTGTTTTTTGATCTGGAACCGTAGCGACATTCACCACACTCGAAAATAAATTCAAAAATTGCGTATGACTTTGAAATCTTCCATTGTCCAAAAGGCGAATACGGCTCCATTTAGTCTTTGGAGTCTCCAAATGATGATGAAAAAATTATCTCGGCCAGAAGATGACATGTTTGAGTTTTCTAAGAAACTGTATAGGAATGGAATTCCTTAGCGGCCATATTGTACTGGTAATTAATACAAATTAAATAATGTATACATGTATACATGGCATACATAATTGGTCATTACAACCCTTTAGTCAGGATTGCGAGCTAGCTTCTCACACTATTTATGTTGGGTGTGTTAATTTTTTCCAAAAGTGGCGAGACTTGCAGTCTAAAGGCGATCCCGAATGACAGCTTTTAGAAAACCTTTCATGGCAGTTACATTTACTTGTAGAGTTTTTGTCACAAATCTGCTGAGAGGAAATCGCCGAAGGAATATTTTTTCATATTTGGGGTTTAAACCGTGGCAACACGTCTAATAAGCTAATGCTCTAGCTAATAGACTACGGCGACTTCTTTTCAATTCAAATAAGTTCGTTTATTTATATAGTCGTCGTAGTCTAGTTGGTAGTAGATTTGTTGGGTTAATAGATAAGTATGGATGTGGAAATCATCGCCCGCATGCAATTACGTTTAGGTCCCTAACTTAATTGGATATTTGGGATACGTTCGACTTAATAACCAGCCATCTGTCATGTGAAATTGCATTTAGCAGTCCTTATTCGTTCTACGGTCATCGTCTTTTATTTTAAACCTCAAAGGTGTATGAACAACTTTTGCAACTTGGACAGCCAGTGTGGGACGAAAAATTGTATACATTTTTTCGAGGTTATTTAAGTAATTTCATGTAATGAAGAGAAGAGATTTCTTCAAAGCAAAGCAAATATATTTGTATATCGTACACAGTGTTGTATTAGTAATGTTAAATTGAGGTTCGTAGCAGCATTATTACTCATACGTACCCCATGCAATTTAAACAACAATACAGATAATAAATACAGTGTGGTTGAAATGACTTTAAATTATGAATTTCGAAGCCAAATACAAGTGCAGCCACGTTAAAAATTTTTGGGAAAAACTACGAATGTTTGTTTTTAAATAGAAAACCGTAGTTATGGCAACGCAATCAGTGGTGAATATCATTTACCTGTAGTACCATATATTTTATGAAACGTTCTCCACTTACGGGATCCTTAAAACAGAAAAACATGTCAAAATATTAGAAACAGACGACCAATGTGGTAACTTAAGCCCGGATTATAGTCAGGGCATGGAATGAATAGATTAGAAATTTAGTTGAACCGATTAGAAACTTTATAATATTAAGTCTGTCCTATACATTGTTGGTCATTACAACCCATCCGGCAGGATTATGACCTAGTTTCTCACATCATTTATGTTGTGTGCGTTAGTTTCATACATGAGTGGTGGGACCTACAGTTTAAAGTCGATTCCGAACAACAAATTTTTTGAGAAACTATTCATGGCAATTTTATTTACTCTCAGAGTTTTTGCCAGAAATTTGCTGAGAGGAAGTCGTCGAAGAAATATTTCCTCATATTTCCTTTTGTTGGAGATGTCTGACCTAGACTACCAACTAGACTGCAGTGACTACTACTGTCTGTCCTGTACGTCATCACCCATGGCTAAAAGTAACGCTTCTGTTAGAGAAAGTATTGCTAATGGCACGAATATTTCGATTGAATGGCTGTCTCAACAATTGGGCTAATTCAAGGGTCATCATGGCATATTTTGCATTTGGATTTTACCTTCATCCATTTCAAGTTCAACTCACGCCACAATTAAACCTGCCTGAGCATTCAGACATGCTGATTAATTGCTAGCGAAATAGGCGTCTACATAAAAAATTGGAATCGACGACTCTGTAATTGGTTGTGAGAAATCGATTGCATTTGCAGAAAGTCGGTGTTAGCTATGCATTTTGGTCTGGTGATGTCATTGAGTTGTATTTTGTTAAAAAATCCCCCTTGTATTTTTTTTTTAATGTGTTTTTTTTTTTTTTTTTTGTTGTAAAGGACAATTGTTCCGCTTAGAAATGGAATATTATTTCATTCATATGGCTGCCGTGACTGGCCTCACAGTAGCTCATTCGATCGGATCAATTTTCGTGTGGCATCACGAATTTTGGCCTTCAAATGTCCAATGGTCTCTGGTTTGTCACCACAACACTATTTTTTATCGGCTCCCCACAGAAAATAGTGCAACGGTGTCGAATCGCAGCTCTTTGACGGACAATTGACATCACCATTTCGACTAATTGAAAGGCCATCAAATGTTTGACGCAATAAATCGAATGTGGCATGAGATGTGTGCCGAGATGCACCATCCTGTTGAAATCAAACATCGTTCACATCAATACCATGAAGGACGGGTATAAAAAAATCGTTTATCAGGGTGCGATAGGTGCCTCCATTGATCGTAATGGTTGCGCCGTCCTCATTTTGAAAGAAATATGGGCCAATGATGCCTCCACCACACAAGCCGCATCAAATAGTTACTCGTAATGGGTGCATTGGCTTCTGTGAGACCCCGTGTGGATTTTCTGAGCCCCACATACGGCAAATTTTGCTTATTAACGTACCCACTAAGATGAAGAAAATGAGCTTCATTCGAAAAGATAATTTTTTTATAATCCTAACGTAGCTCAAGCGTAAATCGGTTCATTAGGTTCAGTGGAGATAATATACTGAATTTTGTGACAGAATAGAATGACATAAGTATTGGCAGATTGGAAATAACCGATCTTTCAAATTTAAACCGATAAATAGCTCACCCGATACAAGCAAAATTAAAATTTTTGTTTTCAATAACTACAAAAATAAAATCAAGTTTTGTTTCACTTGTGATTATCCAGTTTATAAGTTTTGTATCTCTGCATAAGAGGAGTATTATTTATGCGTTGCTGTAATCTTTGAGTTAAAAATCACACTTCTTTACATAAAAAAAAATAATCACAGCTTTTTTGTTACAGTTGCCTGTGCACAAATTTACCGTAAAATTCAGTTGCTCTATGATAATAACAAACGAACAAAAAAAATAAAACTTAAGTTAAGCCCCAAATGAAATATTGACTAGAATAATCATATTAAGTATACGCCTCATGAAATTTTGTAACAACTACCAGCCAACAAACAAACAACAGAACAGCAGAACTTAAAACGGATAAAAACACCAGCACCAAATAAATTATCAACAACAACAACAATTGATGCAACAATATTAAAAGCAAATGAAATACAACCAATAGATTGGATGTGTAGTAATACACATACAACAATAATAACAACAACTACTAGCCTTTAACATGACAAGGACACAACAATGAATCTTTTGAGACTAAAAGCGTAATGCCATCAATATTTTCTCTTTGAGTGTATGTACATATGTCGTCTGTACAAGTGTGTGTATCTCTGAGTAATAACGACCACTACCGTTAGCTGTAGTTTTCTCTTTTTGTTTTTATTTTCATTTGCCTTGTGTTCGGGTTGTGGACGTAATTTCACACACAACTGGATTCAAAAAGAAATAGAAACGTCCCTTTTTTTCCATATTTTCGGGCCATAATTTTGTTTGTCTCAACGCTAAGCGAAAAATGCAAATTTGCCTTCGAAAAAATTGAAGAGAAAAAGTATAGAAACTGAAATAAAATAATAAAATGTAATAAAATATGGTGAAATGAGGGGAAATGAAACTAAAATATGTATGTCGGTTAACCCCTACTGTCTGATTACCCAGACTATAAAAAATTGTTTGTAAAACTGAAAAATGCGGAAGTCACAAAGAATGCCCATATCCTTTTCTTAAGGTTTTTGTCTCTTAACAGTATTTTTATTCTGCTTCGAATACTGAATCACATCAAGTGTTCACTGAAGCCTATTCTGGGTTTCTTCCAACGATTTCAATGTGAGAAAGATGAGGTTTATTTGTCGATATTGATATTGACATGGAACACAAAAGCCGTGTCTTCCCCAAAATGTTTCAAGAAAATGAATTATTTCATGGAAGTTACCATTAAATTTTAGTAAGTATTTGCAACGAATGTTGCAAAAGAATGTTTGGGTATCTCATACTTTGCAGACGAAAGGAGAAATTTAGACAATGTTTTTTATTGCAAATACTGCTTCAACGTATCAAAAAGAATGCTTGAAATAAGTCAACTATTGCGAGAACATGTAATGCAAGAAATTATATAAGAATTTCCACCACTCGGATCAATGTTTTGTCGTTTGTGGTTACCAGAAGACTGCAACTGTCCTCCTATCCAAGTTGAATTGAGCAGATCTTTCGATAGCATAGGCTTCCCCTTGATAGATGCCCGCAAGTTTTCTCATGTGCCTGGAATATTTTATTCTGGCACCGAAATCTCTATACCAGAGTTTCCCTTTTAAGAGATAATGCAGCTTCCAGATCGCCTCGTTGCGAAGCACTTTCCAAAAGCATAGAGTCTACTGGTTCTGTCCACAAGATAGTTAAGGACTAAGTTGTCAGATCTTCCTTAGATTCCTTAGATTTCATGTTAGAATTGCCTCCCATCAACCTAAACATAGTCTCTAAGGCCTTAGTCCATGTGCAGCTGACTTAAAGCCAACAGAACTGCCAGCATGGCTGTAAGACAGGTTGTCATTGCAACTCTACTGCAAATAATCGTACAGAGCTTCCAGCGCCGTTGTAGGACACGTCCTTATTGCTTCTGTTATGCCATCAAACTGCAACTCTACTGCAAATGATGACTAAGATGACTAACTATTACTCAATTGCTTACAAAAAATAGAAAGAAGCAAATTCAAGGCATTGTTTTCCAACAGCAACTTTAAAGTTCTACGAATTATGTAAATAGAGAGTAAGAGATCCAATTTCCCCTGGACTCAATTGATGTCCATGGCTTGTACTTAGAACAACACAACCTTACATAATATGTTCATGGGTTTCATCTTCTTCTAGTTAAAGGCGTTGGTCCTTCTTATTCAAGAGAAATAGCATTTTGGTAAGATATTTCGTTTAGTACAGTCCCAATAGAAAACCTACCACACAGCCAATGTTCGCCTACCGGAATTATTGAGCCTTTTCCTATAGGAGACAACTGTTGCATTGCATGTAGTCCTTTGGAATATCCTGTAACCCTTAAAGACTGTTTCCATCTGTTCACCTCTTTAAATTGAATTCTCCCAGTAAATTTTATAATCATGCAGTGGATCCATAAAGGCTAAATTCCATCGTTTTCAGTTTCTTATTATAAAAAAAAAACTTTCTTTAATATTCGTTAGCCAGACATTGAGAAAGTCTTTTCCCTTGCATGTAGTAACATCAAGTGCCTATAAGGAAGCTCTTTTAAAGTGCTCCAAACCAGAGATCAGCATTGAGTATTCAAAAAGATGAGTAGAATCGTATCATTCTAATAATTTCTGATACTTTAATACTTATTTTAATATCATGGAATCTCTACTCATATTCAAAGTTAGAAGTACTCAGTCATAGTTAAATTTCAATATTGCTCACTCACTTATATTTAAAATTTTATAAGTGCTTCTGAGTAGCGAAAAAACGATTCATTGCTGATCTCTGTTCCAAATATCAGTGCAAGTGCTTAAATTCCTTTGCTGGTATAGCGTACCAAATAAGAAAAAATAAAAACAAAAACAAAAAAACTTTTTCAACTTTTATTATCATAGTAAAATGGTTAAAATATGGTTGCTCACTCATACTCCTTAACAAATTTCCCTGCCAACGCACCCACACAGAGAGATGTGTAGCCAGCGAGAGAACAAAAAAAAACAACAGAAAATCTAAACGTCATATTATAAAATTGAGAAAGAAAAAGAAGAAAACGGGCAACAAAAATTAGGAAATATGGCATAACAACAACGACAACAAAAAACTTTAGTTTAACAAAAATTTTATAAATCTCTGCTCACACTTATACACACGCACGCAAATATTTGGCTTTTTGTATCCTAAGCAAAGTCTACTTGCTGGCAATGGTCGGACATCCTTTTAAAATAAAAACCATAACATTTACTCACCCACCACCAGCATATATTGTACGAACATAGCTTTACTATCTTTGTTACGCACCCACACACATACCCATACATATAGAAATACAGCAAAGCAAATATCATCACTTCTTTGTTGTTTTTTTTTTATTTTTTTTTTTTTTTGTAGTAAACTTATACAAAAACTATCATCAAAATCATTTTGGCATGTGTTTTAAATTGTGTGTGTGGGTGTGTATGAGTAAGTGAATGTTTGTGTGTGTATGGGTATGGGTATAAAAAGATGTGTGAGTTTAAAAATTTGAAACTTCACACTCTACTGTCACGATGGTTTAATAAAAATTAATAAAATTTTATAAATTTTCTATGCGAATGTGCGTGTGTATGTATGTTACTCACACTGTATAATGAAGGGTTAATTGATCAGTCGTTTAACTAATGGTTGCTGATCCTTTTAAAGTTGAACAATTAAAAATCAATGAATATTTGATTTTATTACAAGAGAATCTTATATTTTATGCCTAATTTTGGGTACTACGTACCAGACATCAACAATGAATCCTTTTTTCGCTACTCATAAGCATTCATAAAATTTTGAATATATGTGTGTCAACAATATTGAAATTTAATTACGTACTCTGATTCATTCATACTCACTACAACGTTGATTTATAAGTACAGGTTGCAATGGGTACGAGTACAACGTTGACATCATACCATTTGAAATATGTTCGATTCATAAGCTTACTCATTCAGAAATCAACAACATCATACGTGTTATTAAATATGAATATGATGGTATTAAACGAAGTACGAATGAGTGTAAATATCAGAAATTATGAGTATGATTCGATTGTACTCATGTTTTTGAATATTCATTGCTGATCTCTGCTGTGTACACAGCATTTGGTTTTTTGCAACGAGACTGAATAGTAGGAGTGAGTGCAGCTAAATACTCTTCCCATAGAGGGGACCATCCTGTGGTATATAGCAATAGTAGCTGATAATAAGGCCATCATTTGAACACTCGGTTCATATCGGAATAAATCTCAATAGAGTAACTATGTAGTTAAATTCAAATCAGCAAGGAGGAAAAAATAGGTTCACCATATGCTGCATATCAAATCACGTCGGAGTTATCGCTAATTAATATTTAGGAGAGTTTGCAAGCAGGCGAGACTCCATGTCATTTAACATGAATGGCCAAATGCACTTCTAGCATTACATCAACATTACGTTTATAAAAAAGCCACGCCAGGGCTTGAATATTAGCAACGATAAATTCCATTATGGAAATTGAAGTCGCCGTAGTCTAGGTAGTGTGTTGGCTTATTAGACAAGAGTCCGTGGTTAAACCTTGGGGCTCAGACATCTTGAACAATTACTAGACAATTATTTAACAGATCTTTGTAACTGAGATCTTTAAACCACGATTACACCCTTCAAACACACCGCGTCTTTACACAAGACTGGCTGAACTTCACTAACTCTGTCGGCTGCTTTGCCTTGCCTTTTATATGGCAGAGTAAACAGTCTGACGAATGTTCGTGAAGGCTAATGTTCGGGGGTTCGCCTTCTCGAGATCTCTATATATGTAAACATTGTTGTTTCATTATTGTTGTTTGTGTATTTTGTTGTAGTGTTTGTTGTTGTATTTTTGTTTACTTGTTTACCATTTTTTTTATGCTGGTGTTTGTTGTTAAATTACGCAGTGCGATAATTTCTAAACCAGTACACTGTTTTGTTTTTGTAGCTTTTGTTTATAATTTTAATGTTAAACGATGTAAAAGCAAAACACCAGTATCTAAATTTTTTCATTTTCGTAACAATATGTATGTAGGCTTGTAAGTATTATTATCGAAAACCCTAAAAAGCAAACCTCGTACATTTACTTCAAATTTAGCCTTCATTTAAATTTACAATGAATTATCAATTACCCAACAAAACTATAAATTTAAGTTATTTGCGATAAAAAAAAATATGAAAAATATGAGAGAAAAACAGGAGCATAAATTTACCCGTTAGTCTATGGCAAATACAATATTTCATATGCATTCGTCTAGATATGCAGAAATGGTTTTTTTAAAATATATTTAGTGTTTTTTTTTCTCAACAAAATTTATTTAAAAAAAATAGAAAAAAATTGCTTGAAAACTATAGTTTTATGAACATATTCGGACATCCATAAATCATGTGAGGGATTTATCGTTACAAATACAAACATAGACAACGACACTGTAAGACTACAAAGAGATACATGCGAGTTGTATACTGAGTGTGTGTATGTGAAGTAGATGCATGCGAATAGATATTAAATAAAGTACAAAAATGTACACATACTTACATACATGCATACATATGTACTGTACAGCAATGTAATGGTAGTAATGGCAGGGAACATTTAAATAAAATTAATAATATGGAGAGTGCTTTTATGACCCAAATTATCTGGCAAAACAACAAATTTTATTTACATTCACACACTTAACACGAACAACGATTGAGTGTGTATGTATGCCTGTATGTAAGCATGTGTGAAAAGTCATTAGGACAGTTATTAAATAACTATAAAAGAGATTACATCTACACTTGTACACACACAGTTACACAAACCCATACATCAACTTTTTGTATAATAAATCTACGAAGAGAAATAAAATTTACAGTTTTTCTATAGTCGTTCACCTCTCCCACTCCTCTCTCTCTCTCTCTCACACATTCACAGATTTTGTGCTCTCCGCTTGTTTTTTTTAATGAATATTAAGACGTTGTGCATATTGTTTTTAGTTTTTCAAACCGGTTTTTCTCGCTCCTGAAAAAACGAAAAACAACTAACGAACGTTTCTAATGGATTGTTGTCATGACACTTGGACGTGTGTGAAGTGAATTGTGTAATTTAAACAAACAATTAATCATAGCGAGCAAGAAAGAGAGAGAGTGAGAAATAAAAACAAAAAAACAAAAATTCACTACTTTTTCTCTCCTCTATACCGGATTATTAAAGTAGCCGTTGTCAGCATTTGGTTTAACGTGGCAAAGTTAAATGCCAACAAATGAAACAAAAAAAATGGAATTTTTTTCTTTTGTTTTCTTTTGGCTTTTTGGCATTTAATCTAAAGCGCAAAAATATTTTTATTTCGCATAAAAAAATTTATAAAGATAAGAGGCCAAGCGATAAGCTCAATTATATTACAGTGATAACTACGTCACTTAATTAGTATGGTAGTTATTGTGTAATCTCAACGTAGAAAGCAAAACATGTTAATGACATGTCTCGCACTACGTATCACAGCATGTTGTCAACGGATTAAAATGTTAGAGAAATGAAATTGGAGATTCAATGATATGCCATTGAACTTATGCCATTTAAACGTTTTCAATGTTTTAGCCTAGCCTAGTTAGCTAAATATGTTTTGTGAATCAGAGATCAGCAATGATCTCAGTCTGCTGCCTGAAACTGTGAGAGTGAAAAAAAATTGCCATGAAAAGTTTCTCAAAAATCTGTCGTTCGCAATCGTTTTTAAACTGCAGGTCCCGCTACTTATGGACAAATATTAACGCATACAACACACGGTTGATATGAAAAGCTAAGTTATAATCATGACTAAATGCTTGTAATGACCAATTAGATAACCAAACGCTAGCATCATAACGCGCTTAGCTATCATAAGGTATTACTGCACAGAGTTGTCAACATCCTGGTAGCTATTGCTCCTACGGGCTGTATTAACGCCATAGCTTTTTGAATATCATTCGTTATTCATTATTCTTATCGTTTTGTATTTCATTCTAGTTCTTTTCGAACAGTAACATCATCCGAAGTCGCCGTAGTCTAGTAGATAGTGTGTTGGCTTATTAGAGGTAAAGCCACGGTGCAAATCCCAGATGAGAGATATCCAACAAAACGAAATATTACAAAAATAACGGTTCGGCGACTTCCTCTCTGTAGATTTCTGGCAAAAACTCCGAGAGTCAATAAAAAGTTGCCATGAAAAGTTTCTCAAAAGTTTTCCGTATTGTTGTTTAAATTGCAAGGGGTACGTGTGAGTAATAATGTTCTCTACTCTTCATTACATGGAATTACTTAAATAAACTGCAAAAAATTTCTAACACTTTTCGTCGCACACTGCTTTTGGACAGCCAAGTTTCAAAAGTTGTTCGTACACCTTTAAAAGTTTCCCAAAAATCCGTCATTCGGAGTGGACTTTAAACTGTAGGTCCCTCCACTTATGGATAAAATTGACACACACATCATAAGTGGTATGAGAAGCTAGGTCGTAACCCTGGCTGTATGTAAGAGGCCTTTAAGTAATACACAAAGCATGCCTATCCTGTGTCGCTTTAGATTTCCTTACTTTATCAAATAGACCAAGATTAGATTTGAGAAATATAAATCCGCTGAACCACCCCAGGTTAAAGTCCGCGTCCTGTTAAAAGTTGATGAATATTTAAACTTTATTTAAACATTACTTAACTAATTGTTGATTAGTAAACAATATTGTTACGTTTTTACTTTTGAAAAACGTATGAGCTCTTAGATCTTTAGTTTTAATTAATATTCTTTATTATTCGCACAATTATGTGTGCCATTGTTCACAACTTTATGTAAACGACAACAATTGCTTTTCTTTGTTATTCCTCTATTTATACCCTTTGCATAAACAATAACAATTACTAGACAATTATTCGACAGATGTATGTAACCGAGATCTTCAAACTACGTATACTCTCTTCAAACACACCGCGTCTTCAGACAAGACTAGCTGAACTTTACTAACTCAGTCGCCTGCTTTGCCTTGCCTCTTATGTAGCAAAGTAAACAGTCTGATGAATGCTCTTCAAGGCGAATGTTCATGAAATCTCTATAAATGTGAACATCGTTGTTTACGTTTATTCTTGTAGCGTTTGTTGTTGTATTTTTGTTTATTTGTTTACCATTTTTTATGCTGGTGTTTGATGTTATATTAAGCAGTACGACAACTTGTAACCAGGTTTGTTTACTGCATTGTTTTGTTTTTGTAGCTTTTGTTTATAATTTTAATGTTAAGCGATGTAAAAGCAAAACACCAGTATCTAGATTTTTCATTTTCGTAACAATATGTTATATTCGTGAATACAGTAGAGCTTCTTATACAAATACTTACAAATAACCAAGATATTCTAAAAGCCTTGTATGATGTTTCCATGATTTCCATCATAATTCCTAATTTCCATATTAATTCATAAATAAAAAGACATTCCAACGCTTACGCTTGCATTACTGGTTGTACGGATAGGCTAGGTCTTAAGGACCATGACTATTAAAGGAACTGGAGGAGGATGAGACTATTATTCACTTCCTCTGTATCTGTCACAATGAAATGTTTTTGTAAAGATACTCTATGAAACTTTAAATACAATTTCTCTATTGCCACCACTGTATTGTTGCGATAAATTTGTTAGTTCCCAAACAATTTCCATCAATTAACATATGCTCTCTACCATATAATTATCATAATTGGCATGGTATACAAATATAAAATTTCCCTTAAATACTGTAAAACCTTAACTCTGCGAAAGCCTTAATTAAAACGCTTATTAGAGACTGTGGCAATAATTACGCAAGTTTCGTTCATTCATCGTTTTTAAGTTGATAATTTGTGGGTCTTTGACTGTGTTCATAAGGCGTTGCTGTTGATTGTTCTCAAAATTTATTATCCACCCCTCTATAATTGTACAAAAACTGTGGTGAAACTATGCAAATCTATGGCAGCGTTTAAGCAATTGTTATTGAATAATTGTTTAAACAAATAATGTTTAAAAATTTGGCCATTATCACATAAAATATATTTGAAGTAGGCATACGCCTCTATTTTGGATAGATGTCGTCGTTTATTTAGACTTTTTAATTAAGTCCACCTCCTTCTCCTGTTTCTAAATTCCTCCGCATGCTTTTCAATTCTTTTATTTGTCTGTCTACATAGTTATCTATACGTCCATTTATAGAGTCATTCTATTCATTCCTTCATTCCATATTGACGTTTTCAATACTATTTGAACTCATTTAAATTGAATGAATAACAATCAATAGATTGAATAAAAAAACGAAATAACACACATACACACACACTGTATGTGCATACATATACACATATGTATATACAAATGTGTATAGTTTTTACGTGATTGTTTATGTACTCGTCGTAGCAAAGTAGCGAAGTAGCAAAGAAGCCCTCATTGTATGATACTTTAGCAACAATATGCTCTCAACGCAGTTTTCAAACTTAAATTCGAACACAAAAGGTGGGTATAATTTTCACATTATTTACTATAATAACAACACAGCAACAGCAACAACAATATTATCAACAACAACAGCAGCAAAAGAAAACAGTAACAATAACAACAATAGTACAATAACAATATTGTAACATTTTAGAGTAACAACATCAACAGCTAACATCACTTCAAACAATGACAGACAATGTAAAGGAATGAAATCATTTGATAGTGTAGCCTCAGTTTGATTAGAAATCTCTTATCTCTTTGGGATGTGGTAGGCATAACTAGTTTAGGAAAGGCCACAACCAGAGATCAGCAATGAATCGTTTTTTCGCTACTCATAAGCACTCATAAAAATTTGAATACAAGTGAGTCAACAATATTAAAATTTAACTATATACTCTGATTCATTTATACTCACTACAACGTTGATATATAATGTAGCATGATTATACAGTCGTTAATACTAACACAACATTTCATGTATTATTTTCACACGATGTGCACAAGCAAAAGAATATCCAATTGCACATGAGCTGCGGCCACTTGACTCAGTGTTACTGATCGTCGCTGCAGCGCAATAGTAAGGCGCACATTGCGACGGTCATCTGATATTTCATTGACAAAACACTGGCCGCATTGGTTTGCATATTGTGTGGACAATGTATGTTGTTGTTGTATTATGGTTCTTGTGATCGTGTGTGGCTCTCTTCACATTTTACCGTGGGAATTATGAATATTATATAGGGACAGTGGACGCGTGTCAAATAGCACCCACTTGTCCCCTAATAATAAATACACACAAACTAATATAATATCATAGAACATAAGTACAAACCAATGTAATAGCATTAAGTAAATATAGAAATGTATTAGAATTAAGGGGTTGATTTAGGAATGCTGAATCAACCAAAATTTAGTATAAAAGAAGGGATATTTTCCCTAAAGAAATCAATCTAAAAATAAAACTCAACTAGTGCGTGTCAAACCGCATTGATCAAAAAACATATTTTTGTTGAATTATTTTTATAAATCACTACATGGCGATCCTGCCAGTATCTTGGAGTGCTTAAATACACTGCACCCAAGAGTAAGGCAATAAGGTTGGAGTGCATCAAATTCTTCTAGCACCCAACAAAACAAAACAAACAAAAATTGTCCTGACGAGGCTAGCCTTGAAAACCCGTCAGCAGCGAGAAGGAAGATACTGTCTGGCCTAAAGACAGTGGTATAAGGATGTCCAAGGAAGGCCCCAAAGCTATCACCATCGAGGAATACAAAAGAAGAACAAATCCACCAAAGGAAAAATCAGATACACCAACCATCCCGAAGACGATAAAACCAAAACGGCGTGGAGGATACGCAACCAGACTAAGAAGACAAAGGGCCATCCTCCTCAGAATCCTGAACAACAAGAATCCGCCACCGTGGGACGAGGCAACAAGACTCTGGTCGAAGATAGACCAGATAGAACAGCTGTTAAAACAGCACAAAAATAAGTAACAAAAAAAAAAATTTAAAAAACAATTTAGTTTAGCTTAAAAACAAGTGGGGCATCACAGCTGCCCCCATAGGCCAGAAAGCGTTAACCGCTCTTGGCAAACAATTTAAATAATAATAAGAAATAGAAAGAAATAATAAGAAATAGTAACATGGTAAAAACTAAATCCAAAAATCCTGTTGAGGACCTACCAAGCAAAAAACCAAAAATATCTAAAGAAGAATATTTAGTGTGGTTAACAAAATATTGGGCAACAATAGGTATGAATAGGGCTCCGACAATGGAGGATGTTGTCACCAAAATGTCAATAGAAGAGGAAACAATAAAAGCCTTGAGACATTTTAAAGTATAAAAAAAAAAATTTTTTTGAAAAACAAATTTTTTTTTAAAAATAGTGTTATTTAATAAAAATTTAAAAATTTATGAAATAATTTAAAAATAAAAAAATAAAAGAAAATAAAAATAAAATAAAAATATATACATATATGTAAATGGACCTTAAATATTGTTAGAAAATTTTACGAAAATTGAAATGGGTAAACAACAGTCAAAAGTAGACAGGGCTAATGCTAATGTGGTAAATGAAATAGAAGTAGGAAATGAATCAATTAGTCTTTCTAAAATAGAAAATTATTTGATAATAATTGTAGTTATTTTATGTCTCCATTTTGCCTTACACATTTACTCATTACATAGCAGAAGATTAAAGAAAAGATATTTAAGTAGAGGCAATGACCTAGACAAAGTTTAGAAGTATTAATGGAATGGAAGGATATACTATACAAGGTTAGACTAATTAAGGAACATTTCGATCGTTCATACAAATGCCTGAACATTGACAGACCAACAAAAGACGAAACCATTCAATATCACATCCAAAATTTATTAACCAGATTTGAACAAATAAGGGTCGTACTTAACGTAAACTATAATAGATTAACAAGAGGACATCAGATAGCCGCCGACGGATTCTTCTTGGACTTAAGAAACAAACTATTGAAAATAGCAGCCAAGAAAAACATAAAACTTGAATTACCAGATACTCTGCATGAAAGAATAAACCTTGATTTGATTACAAATAACGATATAACTAGCGAAATGTCACAAACATTGGTAGAATTTTTAAATACAGCTTCAAAGCTGCTCACCGAATTTGACGGTAAATCTGAAAACTTGCGTTCTTTCATTGACTCCCTACAATTGGTTGAAGCAATTAAGGGTCAACATGAATCTTCGGCCGTATCCTTGATAAAAACAAAACTTAAAGGAAATGCAAGAAATCTCATAAGCGAAGAATCTACTATTGCAGACATTATCAATAAACTAAAAGTAACTGTTAAAGGTGAATCAGTTGAGGTTTTGTCAGCAAAACTTATGAGTATAAAGCAAAGCAGTAAAACTCCATCTTCATACTGTACTGAGATTGAAAATCTCACAAAATCACTTGAGACTGCATACATATCTGATGGCTTATCATGCGAACTAGCAACTAAATACTCTACACAAGTTGCTGTAAAGGCTATTACGAAAAATTGCTCCAATGATAAGGTAAAACTTATCATGGAAGCAGGCCAATTCAATAACATGAATGAGGCCATTGGTAAATTCGTGAGCAGTTGCACAGAGGCAACTGGACAGTACAACGCGGTGATGTACGTCGGGCAAAGATTCAACCGAGGTAGCTATAGAGGAAATACAAGACAATACCGTGGAAGATATAATTACCCACGTTATAATAATAATAATAGAAATAATTCACAAAGACCTCAAAATGCTTATGGTAATAGAAACCATACAAATAATAATTACAGAGGTAGAAACCGAAGTCACGTACATGTTGCAATTGGTTCGGAAAACTCCGACCATCCCCTAAGATCAAATCAATAAATCACAAAGTGTATAACCTAAATCTCAGCTTGTGCTTCTTTATACGAATTAATGCAAATATTATTAACACTCCAATAACACTACTAGTTGACACTGGTGCCGACATTTCACTAATAAAGTCCAAAAATTTTGACTTAAGTCTAATAAATACATATAAAACAACAACAATTACTGGAATAGGACATGGGCAAATACAGTCATTAGGAACAATATTTCTGGAAATGAAAATAAAAAACTTCATAGTACCACATTATTTCCAAGTGGTACAAAACAACTTTCCTATACCATGTGATGGAATCATTGGTATGGACTTTATTAAGAGGTACAATTGTGTGTTGGATTTTAATAATGAAAATGACTATTTTATCCTACGACCATCCAATTTAGCACACAGTATATCTATACCGATAACTAATAAGCAAAACGAAATAGTATTACCGCCAAGGTCGGAAGTAATTAGACAAATCAGATTTGTAAACCTTGAAAATGATATAGTTGTGCCAAATCAAGAAGTTTCACCAGGCATTTTTATTCCAAATATGTTAGTAAAATCAAGTAATGCATTTATTCGCTTTTTAAATACCACTAATAATATAGCTACAATTAAACAAGATAATATACAAACCGAAAATGTTTCAGATTATGAAATAATTACACAAAACTCAAACAAAAGAGAAGAAAGAGATTCTAAAGTTATAAATTTACTAAAGAAAAATTTTCCTGAACAGTTCAAAACAACATTAACTAAACTTTGTACAAAATATACCGACATTTTTGGATTAGAAGCAGAGGCAATATCAACAAATAATTTCTATGAGCAAAAGCTGAGGTTGAAGGACATGCAACCGGTATACATTAAGAACTACCGTATACCACATTCACATAAACAGGAAATCAATAATCAAGTTAAAACACTAATAGAGAATAATATAGTTGAACCTTCGTTTTCGGAATATAACAGTCCAATTCTATTAGTTCCAAAGAAATCACTTCCAGGCTCGAGCGAAAAGAGATGGCGACTTGTGATAGATTATAGGCAAATAAATAAAAAATTGATATCAGATAAATTCCCATTGCCTAGAATCGATGATATTTTAGACCAACTTGGTAGAGCAAAATATTTTTCTTGCTTAGACTTAATGTCGGGTTTTCACCAAATAAGTTTGGATGAAGACTCAAGAGACTTAACGTCATTCTCAACAAACAATGGTTCATACAGATTTACTAGACTACCCTATGGCTTGAAAGTCGCACCCAATTCTTTTCAAAGAATGATGACACTTGCTTTCGCCGGTTTAAAACCAGACCAAGCGTTCTTATACATGGACGATTTAGTCGTATTAGGATGTTCTGAGAAACATATGCTTTCCAATCTTAGTAACGTTTTCGATCTTTGTCGCAAATATAACTTAAAACTGCATCCAGAAAAATGTTCATTCTTTATGAGAGAAGTAACCTATCTTGGCCACAAGTGTACTGATAAAGGAATACTACCAGATGACAGTAAATACTCGGTGATCGAAAATTATCCGACGCCTACAGACGCAAATAGCGCCAAAAGGTTTGTCGCGTTTTGTAATTATTACAGAAGATTTATTAAAAATTTCTCTGAGTATTCCAGACATCTTACACGTTTGTCTAGAAAAGGTGTACCATTTGAATGGACAACTGATTGCGATTTTGCATTTGAGTACTTAAAGAAAGCATTAATGAGTCCGACATTGCTCCAATATCCCGATTTTACAAAAGAATTTTGTATAACAACAGATGCAAGCAAGCATGCTTGTGGAGCTGTGCTAACTCAGGAATATGAAGGCAAACAGCTACCAATATCTTACGCTTCAAAAACATTTACCAAGGGAGAGAGTAACAAATCAACCATTGAGCAAGAATTGACAGCCATACATTGGGCTATCACACATTTCAGACCATATATCTATGGAAAACATTTTTTGGTTCGAACCGATCACAGACCACTTTCTTACTTGTTTTCAATGAAAAATCCTAGCTCTAAGCTCACTAGAATGAGACTGGATTTGGAGGAATATGATTTCACCGTTGAATATCTTAGGGGAAAAGACAATTATGTCGCAGACGCATTATCACGAATTAAGATAAATGACTTTAAAGAAATAAACAGAAAAGTATCTTCGGTACTAAGAGTCACGACAAGGTCGATGGCAACAAATAAAGACAGTAGTAAAGTAATAAATCAGCATAAAGCAAACAAAATTGAAAAGCCCAGAATATATGTACCAATTAAAAATACTGACGTCAGAAAATATTATAAATTAAAGATTCTTCCTAATAAAAGTTATATAAAGAAAGGAAAATCTATTGTAGCTAACATAAAAATTAGTGATCTGTTTACTAAAGAGAAACTTGACTTAAGACAATTTTTCTCTAGGCTCGAAGAAGTAGCCAGTAAATTGAACATTAATAAACTACAGTTAGCACCAAGTGAGAAAATTTTCGAATTTATCTCAACTAAAGAATTTAAAGATACGGGCAATAATGTATTAAATAAAATTAAAATAGCGCTATTAAACAAAGTAACAATTGTAAATAATAAGAATGCTAAGGCAATTCTAGAGATAATGCTGAAATACCATGATGACCCGGTTGAAGGAGGTCATTGCGGAATATTTAGAACCGCAGAAAAAATTAAAAGATACTACTACTGGAAGAATATGACAAAAGACATAGCTAAATACGTAAAATCATGTCAAAAATGTCAATTAGCAAAAACAACCAAACATATTAAAAGTCCAATGACTCTCACAGAAACACCCATTATGCCATTTGATACGGTATATGCAGATACAATCGGACCATTTCCTAGATCAATAAATGGAAATGAATACGCAATCAC
Organism: Sarcophaga caerulescens; assembly: GCA_927399465.1. NCBI lineage: Eukaryota > Metazoa > Arthropoda > Insecta > Diptera > Sarcophagidae > Sarcophaga > Sarcophaga caerulescens. Next base: position 109,739,794 of record OV656872.1, on the reverse strand, counting down.
AATAATATGTGATTTAACTAAATATTTGGTAACGGTACCAATACCAAATAAATCGGCAAAAACTGTCGCTAAAGCTATATTTGAAAACTTTGTACTTACCTATGGTCCAATGAAGACGTTCATTACAGACATGGGTACAGAATACAAAAACTCTATACTGACTGAACTTTGCAACCTATTGAAAGTTGAAAAATTAACTTCAACAGCACATCATCACCAGACATTAGGTACAATAGAAAGAACTCACAGAACATTTAATGAATATGTACGCTCATATATATCAGTGGATAAAAACGACTGGGATGAGTGGCTTAGGTATTTTACTTACTGTTTTAATACAACACCATCAACAGTACATAATTACTGTCCTTATGAATTAGTTTTCAGTAAAATCCCAAACAGTTTTAAAAATTTCAATGAAATAGATAGCGTTGCACCACTATATAACGTGGATGATTATACTAAAGAAGCAAAATTTAGATTAGAAGTAGCTCTTAAGAGAGCCAAACAGTTATTAGACATAAATAAAATTAATCAAAAGAATAATTATGATAGGAATATATTAGAATGTAATTTTAGAATAGGAGATTTAGTATTTCTTAAAAATGAAATCGGACACAAATTGGATAACCAATATAAAGGTCCATATAAAATTAAGAAATTAGATTTAAGAAATAATGTAACCATAGTGGATAAAATAACTAATAAGGAACAAATAGTACATAAGAATAGACTTAAGCTATATAATAAATAATTTTAATTATACCACTCAATTGGCCAAACGAGTAAAATAATAAATTTTAAAAATAAACATGTTCTTAAACATTTATAAAAAAAAAAAAAAAAAAAAAAAAAAAAAAAAATACAATAAAAAGAATATAAAATTACTTTATATTATTGTATAAAACACTCTTTAACGTTTAACTCATAGCATAAAATCATTGTAGTATAGTTTGTAAAAGAATGTCCATAAAACAAAGTTTATATGAACATTCTTGTAAAGGGTGGAGGTGTAGCATGATTATACAGTCGTTAATACTAACACAACATTTCATGTATTATTTTCACACGATGTGCACAAGCAAAAGAATATCCAATTGCACATGAGCTGCGGCCACTTGACTCAGTGTTACTGATCGTCGCTGCAGCGCAATAGTAAGGCGCACATTGCGACGGTCATCTGATATTTCATTGACAAAACACTGGCCGCATTGGTTTGCATATTGTGTGGACAATGTATGTTGTTGTTGTATTATGGTTCTTGTGATCGTGTGTGGCTCTCTTCACATTTTACCGTGGGAATTATGAATATTATATAGGGACAGTGGACGCGTGTCAAATAGCACCCACTTGTCCCCTAATAATAAATACACACAAACTAATATAATATCATAGAACATAAGTACAAACCAATGTAATAGCATTAAGTAAATATAGAAATGTATTAGAATTAAGGGGTTGATTTAGGAATGCTGAATCAACCAAAATTTAGTATAAAAGAAGGGATATTTTCCCTAAAGAAATCAATCTAAAAATAAAACTCAACTAGTGCGTGTCAAACCGCATTGATCAAAAAACATATTTTTGTTGAATTATTTTTATAAATCACTACAATAAGTACAGGTTGCAATGAGTATGCGTACAACGTTGACATCAAACTCATACCATTCGAAATATGTTTTATGCATAAGCCTACTCATATAGATTCAAACCTCTAGAAAAATCTTATAATACTTATAAATGATTCGAAATTCGAATCATTCTTCAAAATTTACAGTCTTAGTTGTTGTTACATTTACCAAAAAAGCAAAAGAGACAGAGCAGCAAGCAGAACAAACACACAAACTTCTAGTGAATATTTTAGTGTTCGTACGCGATTCAGACTTATTTTGTGCTTCGTGCATATGTTGATTTAACGTTGAGTCGAAATCAACAACATCATACGTGTTGTTAAGTATGAATGTGATGTGTACACTTCAAACTTTGAATATAGTAGAGGTTCCATGATATTAAAATAAGTATGAGTATCAGATATTACGAGTATGATTCGATTGTTCTCATCTTTTTGAATACTCATTGCTGACCTCTGGTCACAACTAACAAATGATTCGTTCTAGAAGATATTTTATCTCGAAAGATATTTGATTTCGTTAAATTTTCCATTTAATGCTAGTGGACTTACGCCATGTGTAGTGTTTCGGTATCGTTAAACGACGATATTGTTGGTGATCTACCTTTTCTTGTTCTGTCTTTAGCTTTTCCAAAAGCAATCTAGTGCTGCATAGTGTCTTTTTTTCTAGCAATATAGTCAACGTGAAGTCATCGTAGTCTAATAGGTAGTGTGTTGGTTTATTAGACATGAGGACACGAATCAAACCCCAGGTCAGACATCTCCAACAAAACGAAACGCCAACTGTGTCTCACCAGATTTCTGGTAAAAACTCTAGTAGTAAATAAAACAATTGCCATGAAAAGTTTCTCAAACAAATGAGTCGCTCGGAGTCGACTCTAAACTGTAGGTCTCGCCACTTAATGGATAAAATTAACACACACAACATAAGTGAGAAGCAAGGCCGTGATCCTGACTGAAGGGTTGTAATGACCAATTATGTTTATGTATGTATGTCGGGCATTGATCAGTATACTCTGTCTTTGAATTGCCAACAGACTCTAAAGCTTTCAACAGAGTGATGCTTAACGTGTAGTTTAAGTATCAATCTTCACTAGGATCTACTTAAGTCGTTGATTGTATTCATCCGCATGTGAGTTCGGTAACTTAAGTAATTGAATTTCAATCAAGTGTTCATGATTTTGGGTATTAATAATAAAAAATGAAAAAAACAAATGATTTATTTAAATATCGTAGCTAAACCCTGAGAAACGAGAGTATGTTGCTCTAATATTACCTTTAACACTCTCAGATATTAAGAGTATTTTTGGAAAATATTATTTTTTCCCTATGCTAAGTTCAGTGACTCTTAAAACATATAAGAAATGTGTTTGACTCATAATACTGAGTTGTGTGAGTGTTTTTAATTAATTTGCCAAGAACAATAATAAGTAAGAGTACATTGAACCGCTAATAAATATTGTATGTATGTCATAAATTCTATCATTCTACATCAGTGTTCTCTTCTAAATTACTATATCCCATGTCATATTTTAGTGTCATAACTTTTATATGACATGCAATAATTTATATGAACCTAATTTTAAATTTCTTTAGAAAAAATTAAATTCAATTAAAAAATTAATCAAAAAAAAAAAAAAAAAACAATGAAATTAATGCATATACTTAACAGTTGATATGGTTATTTGAATCATACTGAAAGATGAGAAACAAAAAACATTTTCGATAAATGAATTGCATAAAAACCCTTGTGAGGTTGAAGTCAATAACCTCATTGCGTATCAATAAATGTAAGCAATACGTTCAGAAGAAAGAACACCTTCGTCAATTTGTCTCACGTTCACACAATAATAGCCATTTATATGGGCAAGTATAACATTTTCTTTCTTAGTTTAAAAGTTGTTAAAAAGTGTTTCATAGTTCTGGTGATTTTCTGGTTCAAAAATAAAGAAATGTTTTACAAAACTTTTCAAAGTAAAGAAATAACTTGCCTATATCATATACCACCATGTAGGGCATGGAATTTAGGCGGCTTCTCTATGATTATAGAAATTCACTGGTAGTCGGCCAAGTAAGCATGATTCTGCCACATTCTAAGCCGACCTCAGGGCAATAAATTCAATATGGTTTATTGACTGTAGCGCTTAAGGTATTATCTACTACTACCTCGAACATTACAACCCCGCATCATCTGAATTCAAGATCGAACCGGAGGTCCTGGGTTTTATTTAATGGATGTGCAAAAAAAAATTCAAGCTCAGTGTTGACGTCTACATTTGCATAATTTTATTTACGTTTGTGTAATCAGAATATTTTTTAAAATTTCCATTACAAATATGTATACATTCTGTTACAGCTCTGCCTTAAACTGGTCTCTCTTAAGAACACTTTGATAAATGATGAATCCATTCTTTACGAAACAACTACAAGTACGAGAATTACTTTAAGAGTGGCGTTCCCTCTATCTCATTCTATCACTCTCCTTCATTCTCTATTTGTGTATGTTTACATGCCTGATAGCACTTGGCCCATAATATACAAACTTATCGAGTCTATTGTCAGGGATCTATACACGCATATGATAGTACACACACATACATACACACAGACACACACAAACGAGAGATGTACAAATAAAACAATCCTAGCATTTAACCATGTTACCGAGAGAGTATACTCGTAAGCGTGTTTATTTCTTTCGAAAATATTCCACCACTTCAAGGTTGTGTACACATAGACCTCGCTAACTATGTCATAACGTTAAGCAAATAGTTTGTCTGTCCGTCCGTCCGGCAGTCAGTCAATGAGTTAGTCAGTCATTCATTGCTTTTCAGTAAGTAGTTATGGACTGTTTTCACACCATTCGCCATTGTGCAAATAAATAACAGTGAATGTGTATGTGTGTGTGTGTATTTGTTTTTGTTGTTGTTGTTGAATTACGCCAAGGTTTCTTATTTATACCAGGGGTAAGTTAGTTGCAAATTTATGCAAAACTTATAAAACTTCAAGAAAAAATACAATTCAGAGAAAATACTACTCATGCGAGTTGCTTTAACAAATTTGAAGGCAGGCAGCACCAATAAAAATAATAAAAAATTGAAGGCTTTTTAAAGAAAACAAAAACACAAAATGACTGACTGAAACAACGAACATAAAATGAAACATAAAAATCAGGCGTAAATTAAAAAAAAAAATGGAATAACAAATGAAACAAAGGAATAAACTTAATTTAGGCCACTGTTGCATTCATAAATAATGACAAATTTTCCATAAATGGAACTTGAATTAGTTTTATGGAAAGTATAGCCTACAGTACCATAAGACAAAGAGTTAAACTTTAAATAAAAAATACAACAAAATTATGGAAATAATACACAGTAAATAGTTACGTTTTTACATTTTAAAAACGTTTAAAATAAAAGCTCGTAGATTGCAACTAAAATAAAAATAAATTTGTGTTTAGTTTTAATTAAAATATTTTATTATTCGCCCAATTTTGTGTGCCACTGTTCACAACTTCATGTAAACAACAACAATTGCTTTTCTTTGTTATTCCTCTGTTTACATCCTTTGAATAAACAATAACAATCACTAGACAATTGTTCGACAGATCTTTGTAACGGGGATCTTCAAACCACGATTACTCTCTTCAAACACACCGCGTCTTCACACAAGACAGACTGAACTTCACTCACTCAGTCGCCTGCATTGCATTGCCTTTTATAATGCTAAGTAAACAGTCTGATGAATAATAACTTCGTCTTCTCGAAATCTCTATAAATGTAAACATCGTTGTTTAGGTTTATTATTCTAGTGTTGTTGGTATATTTTTGTTTACTTATTTACCATTTTTTATGCTGGTGTTTGTTCTTAAATTAAGCAGTACGATAATTTGTAAACACGTTTGTTTACTGTCGCCGTAGTCTAGTAGGTAGCGTGCTGGCTTATTAGACTGAAGGCCCATGTTCAAACACCAGGTCAGACATCAAAACGAAGATATGAAAATATTTCTTAGGCGACTTCCTCTCAGCAGATTTCTGGCAAAAACTCTGAGAGTAAATAAACCTGTCATGAAAAAGTTTCTCAAAAAATCTGACGTTCGGAGTCAACGTTAAACTGTAGGTCCCGCCACTCATGTATAAAATTAACGCACACAACATAAGTGGTGTGAGAAGCTAGGTCGTAATACTGACTGAAGGGTTGTAATGACCAATTATGTATGTATGTAATATGTTTGTTTACTGCATTGTTTTCTTTTTGTAGCTTGTGTTTATAATTTTAATGTTTAATGATGTAAAAGCAAAACACCAGTATCTAGATTTTTCATTTTTGTAACAATATGTTTTACTGAGAATACCTTCCCTTCTAGCTATTTTAAAACTACTAGTACAGTATTTCTAAGGCATAATGTCAGTGGTGTTGTTTTTAGTTGACTTGAGCCTGTTATTTTTCCCCGTTTTATACAGTTTTTGGTGTCGAACTCAATAATGGCCAGTCTTGTGTTGTGCACGACAAAAACAAAAAACTTTTGTCGAAGGACATTTACAACAATGAACAAATGAACGAACGAGCAAGTCAATGTAAAGCAGCAACAAAATATGACAAGAGTTTAAGAAAAAAAAAAAACAGATAAATAGACAGATAGACAGACAGACACACAGAAATATATGGACTTGAAACAAATAATCATACTCATGCCCAGAAGGACAAAGGGGTGCAGACAAATAAGCCTTCAAAATACAAAGAAAAAAATGAAAAAATAAAACGACATTTTCTGTATCAAAAAAAAAAATTAGAAATAATTAAGGGGTGTATAGGGCGTTGAGTGGTATGCTCAAGGAAAACTAAAAATTGAAAAATAATTTCTGTAGTAAAAATTTAAAATTTAAATAAAAATTTAAAAAAGGGGGCGAAAAGTATTAAATTTGTGTTTAATTTTATAGTTTAAAGCATGTAAAATAAAAAAAAGGAAGAAAAAACTTTAAAACCACATTTCAAATTAAAGCAATTTGAGGTTTTCTAATCGATAGTTTTTTTTCTATATTTTTTTTTCTGGTTGAGTTATAAAAATTTATGGTTTTTATTGGTGTTGTTTAATAATAAAAAAAAAAAATAGGAGTGAAAGCGACAAACCATGATACATACAGTGGTCGGCTCATGAACTTTTCATAAATATTATTTGAAAACACCAGCTTTTAATTACAAAGTAAGAAAATAATAAGAATTCTTTTAATGGTATGGAGTTGCCTAAGAAAAACTGCACAATTTCAATATCGCCGTAGTTTAGTAGGTACAGTGTTGGCCTTGGCCCTGCTTCAACACTGGCTCAAACATCTCGAACAAAACGAAAACTGAAAAAATAAGTCAAATTGCGCGTTATTAATAATCATCAGCTAAGAAGACTGACAGACAAGACAATCAATCGTTTGTTGTGAAAATAAAAAAGAATATTTCAGTTGAACTGTATATGCGTACATAACAGTAAATTTCAGGATTGCAGCCAATGAACTTGCCTCCACAAGGCAAATATTTTATTTTATTCTTTTAACACTCATGACTCTCAACTTTATATTCTTGCGAATAGCCAACAGAAAAATTTAAAAAGAAATTAAAAAAAAAATCATTGTCTACTTTAAAAATTAAACACAAATTAAACACACATTTTTAAAGTTTTTGTAGAATTGAAATCGTTGTGTGATATTTTTGTTCATGTATGAGTTTGATGTCAATGTTGTACTGAGTATGAATGAATCAGAGTACATAGTTAAATTTCAATATTTTTGACTCACTTATATTCAAAATTTCATGAGTGCTTATGAGTAGCGAAAAAACGATTGCTGACCTCTAGTTTAGGTATGTATGAGAAAGCCATGTTTAAAACGAATACAACGTACGTATGAGTGATGAAATCTATCTAGGCTAACGTGCTAGAAGAGTTGCAATGATATAGTTTTAACACATTGAGTGCGAAGCGGTTTTGACGAAAACCTTCCCAGGAGGCCAAACATTTTTTTTTTGTAACTGAGTGTATTAGTGATAAAAACCAATTTCTGAGATATCCCTAGTCCATTCTGCCTCTTGCTTTTTATTTTATATAGGCTTTTTTGTGTCGTATATTTTTGTACGACGGGGCACTGCACGACGGGTATGTATTTATAAAAGTCGCTGTCGTAAAAAACGTACGACGCATTTTTCTTGTTATTTATTTATTATTATTTTTTTTATTTTTGTTTATTTTCTTTTTTAGTTTGCAATTATTTCTCATTTGTAGAACTTGTAAATACGTACAATTTCGAAGCGTGAGTTAATCGAAAAGGAAATATTGAAAGTCTTAACGGAGAGTGATGAAGATTTTTCAAATGATGATGATTTTGATTGGATACCGGAGGTTTCGGATTCTGACTCTGAGCCTGACATGGATCCAGTGGATATCGATGACATGTTGTATGAAAATGGTATCAATACGGAAGACGAAGCTGAAGAAAATAGTTCAACAGCTTTTTTCACTTTATAAAACCTCAAAAAATCATCCTAGACCCATGATTGCTTTTGCAAAAATGTTCAGAAAAGGATTATTTATTTAAAAATCAAATTAAATTTCACACTGTGTCGTATATAAATGAACTACAGGCTCTAAGTGAAAACAATCACTGTCGTAGGGAAACGTACGACATGGCACCCCACGACGGTACAGGTGTCGTACGGAAACGTTCGACGTGGCACTCACTGTGTTAAGGTGTATGATTATGCAAACGATTTATTCATAACGATGTCGAACATTGAAGTCGCCGTAGTCTAGTAGACATAGCTGCCAGATAAATGAAGCATCAAATCGTCAAATAATAGAGAAAAAATTGTCAAAATCGTCAAAGACGTTCATTGAAATCGTAAAAAAATCGTCAGATAAAATAAATAAATAAAATGAAAGGTTTTAAACATATAAAGTCAATGTTAAGCAGCAATAAAATTGCATCATCTATACCCATGTGTGGTGTAAATATTAGGGAGTCAGAAGATCTTGGCGTTATGGGCATGAAAATTCAGTGTGATGTTCGCTAGAACTAAAACAATTTTCAGTGCCTTGGTTTTTTAAGACGGTGCAATAAATACTTCACTTTATCTGATCTACTTACCATTTATAACCGACCAAGAATGGAATACAACTCTCATGTATGAGTTGGCTCTTAACGTCTATTTTGAGGCTTCTCGACCGTTTACAGGAGAGGCCGTAGTAGCTCGTTAATCACGATAGTGTGTCAAACTCCATTGATTCATTGAAGCATCGTTTCAATGTGGCTTGTGTTTCACAGTTCTATCGCTACTACAGCCGATATTGCTCGAGGGATATAATGTGACTTGTTTATGAAAATCATGTATTCCTACGTAACACTCGTCTTTCTCGGCCAGCAAATCTGTATATGGTCGATTGGCCATATACACTGCATTACAAACAAAGTTCGTTTGTTAGACGGACTATTCGTATGTGGAATTCCTTTCCTGCAGAGATCTTTCCTGTTACTTGTGGTAAAAAAATATTCAAACCTAGTGTCCATAAACACTGCTCCCTCTTTCCTCCTTCCTATAATATATTTTCCTAGTTCCAAACACAATGCCATCCCCTGAGTATTGGTCGTATAAAAAAAAATAATGGTACTTGCCTTTGTTATTCCGATGGTAATAACGGCTATAATCGAATTTTTAAAATTGTTTGCAACGGCATATTATAATTTATGCTCAAATACGATGTTATTTTGGAGTTGGAATATTTAATATATTTAATAATGAAGTTGGAATAATGTACTAAAGTAAAGAAAATGTTGAAAATTTTTAATTGCTAAAATCGTCAAAATAAGTTCATAATTCGTCATGTCGTCAATATGATATTTTTGGAGCACAAAATCGTCAAAATGACGATAAATCGTCAAATCTGGCAGCTATGCTAGTAGGTAGTGTAATGACGCGACGGTTCAAAACCCAAGGCAGAAAGAAATATGAAAAAAGTATTTCTTCGGCAACTTCCTCTCAGCAGTTCTCTGGTAAAAACTCTGAGAGTAAAATATAATTGCCCTGAAAAGTTTCTTAAAACAAAAAATCTATTCTTCGGAGTCAACTTTAAACTGTAAGACACGCCACTCCATTCATGTGTAAAATTAACACACACAAAGTGGATGGTATGCGAAGCTAGTTGGTAATCGTAATTAAGTAAGTAATTTTTTCCCTAGAATGTCAAAAAATATATCAAAGACACAAACCATTTGAAGCTAAACAGTTTCCAGTTTTACATTACGAAGTTATACATACATATATCATGAAAGAAATATTCATTTCTCGCATAAATCTGTACCGTAAAATTGTAAAACTAGCAAGACAAGCAAGAGTAAGAGAATTGTAATGCTTTAGTAGGCTTTTGAATTTTAAAGTAACATTTAATTATTAACTTTTTAAGTGCCGACCCCTTTTTAGAGGCAAGGTAATAAAATTTTTTTTTATTTTCTGTGGTTAGTGTTAATAACAATAGGCTACAATATAATAATACTGGTTTTCATAATTAATTGCTTGATGAGAGATTTATTCAACATGAATTAAATGAATTTATTCAACAATTTTTAATTTTAACAATTAAAAACTGAAAATCTATTATTAAAGATTGCATATTCGCTTCATTTTATTCTTGTTTTTCGATACTTTAGTTTGTATTGAAGCAGTGTAAGTAACAAGTATTAATCAATACAAGAATTTTATTTAAGAGAAGCATTCCTGACAGCAAGAGGCTAGCTCGCATAATTTCTATAGAATTTGCAACTCAAGGAAGGAAGTAATGTGTACCCCCGTACAAGTACCGGGAATCAAATTCTTAACATCCGTGCCGAAACTGTTAGAACTAGGGAAACGGATAATACATTGCATATAAGAGAGTCTAGATGGCTTTGGCTTGGAGATTTTTCCTAATTGTGCACAGCAGTGTGTATATAATTAAATGGAATATGATAGCACATGGGACCTAATTGATTAGTGGGAACTTCACGTAATTATTAGGCCTTCTACATACTGTTACGAAAATGAAAAAAAATCTAGATACTGGTATTTTACTTTTACATCGTCTAACTTTAAAATTATTAACAAAAACAAAAATAATGAACTTGTTTACAAATTACCGCACTGCGTAATATAACAACAAACACCAACATAAAAATATGGTAAACAAGTAAACAAAAATATACCAACAAACACAACCATTAAAAAATGGTAAACATGTAAACAAAATACACAAATAACAATAATGAAACAAGATGTTTACATTTATAGAGATCTCGAAAAGGCGAAACCACGAACATTCGCCTTCAAGAACATTCATCAGCCTTTTTGCTTTGCCATATAAAAGGCAGGCGTCTGAGTTAGTAAAAGTTCAGTCAGTCTTAAGTGAAGACGCGGTGTGTTTGAATAGAATAATCATGGTTTGAAGATCTCCGTTACAAAGATCAGTCGAACAATTGTCTAGTAATTGCTATTGTTTACGCAAAAGAGTGCAAAGAGGAATAACAAACAAAGCAATTTTTGTTGTTTACATCAAGTTGTGAACATTGGCACACAGAATTGTGTGAATAATAAATAATTTTAATGAAACTAAATACAGATTTATTTTTATTTTATTTGGAATCTACGAGCTCATATTTTAAACGTTTTTAAAAGGTAAAAGCATAACAATACATTCATACATACATACATAATTATTCATTACAACGTTGCAGTTAAGTTTACGACATAGTTTCTGTTGTGTGTTAATTTTATACAAGAGCGGCGGGACCTGCAGTTTAAAGTCATCTCCGAAAGAACGATTTTTTGACGAACTTTTTATGGCAACTTTTTATTTACTGTCAGAGTTTTTGCCAGAAATCTGCTGAGATGAAGATGCCGTGGACATATTTTTTTCATATTTCTTTTTGCTGGGGATGTCTGACCTAGAATTAGACAACACACTACCTACTATACTACCCTTCTAGTCTAATGAAACTCAGGTCACATGGTTCGTGTATTGTAGCTGTAGTTGTAAAATTTCTCTGCGTTTGAAATGCTTACCTTGCCGACTACCAGTGAATTTATATAATCATTAAAAAGCCGCCAAGATTACATGTCCTCCACGGTAGTACACTTATGATATTGGCAGGTTATTTCATTACTTCATTAATTAAAATTTTGTAAAACATTTCTTTCATTTGTTTGACCGTAAAAAATCATCAGAGCTACGAAACACATTTTTTTAAAACCTTTAAAACTAAGAAAGAAAATCTTATACTTGACCATATAAATGGCTATTATTGTGTGAAAGTGATCAAAATTCCCAAAGGTGTTCTCTCTTCTGAACGTATTGCTTACATTTATTGATACGCAATGAGGTTATTGACTTCAACCTCTCAAGGGTTTTTATGCAATTTAATGAACTTTACCGAAAATGTCTTATTTCCACTCTCATCTTTCAGTATGATTAAAAAAACAATTCAATTATTAGGTATGTGCATTAATTACATTGTTTTTTTTTTAATTAATTTTAATATTTTTTAAAGAAATTTTAATTAAAGTTTACAAAAATAATCGCATGACATATTAAAGTCATGACACTTATGTATATATGACATGACATGTAGTAATTAAGAAGAGACCTCTTGTGTAGAACGATAGGATTTATGGCATACACACAATATTTATTAGCGGTTCAATGTACTCTTAACAAATTAATTAAAAGGCACTCACACAACCCAGTGTTAGGAGACAAACACATTTCTTATGTATTTTAAGAGTCACTGAACTTATCATAGGGACAACATAATGTTTTCCAAAAATACTCTTCATATCTGCAAGCGTTAAAGGTAACATTAGAGTAACATACTCTCGTTTCTTAGGATTTAGTTAGGATGTTTAAATAACACAATATTTTTTTTTTGTTATTAATTCCCAAGTTGATTGAAATTTTCATTACTTAAGTTACCGAACGAGCATTCGAATGAATACTGCCAACGACTTAAATTAATTATAGTGAGCGTTGACCCTTAAACCACACGTTAAGCATCACTCTGTTGAAATCTTTTGAATCTGTTGGCATTTCAAAGACACAGTATACTTACTGATCAATGCCCGACACACATATATACATAATTGGTCATTAAAACCCTTTAGTCAGGATTACGACAAAGCTTCTCACACCACTTATGTTGTGTGTGTTAATTTTATGCATGAGTGAAGGGATCTACAATTTCAAATCGACTTCAAACTACAGATTTCTGAGAAACTTTTCATGGCAATTTTATTTTACCCTCAGAGCTTTTTGGCAGAAATCTACTGAGAGGAAATCGCCAAAGAAATACTTTTTCATAATTTCGTTTTGATGTCTGACCTGAGGCTTGAACCGTCGTCTTACGCCTACTAAGCCAACACACTATCTACTAGACTACGGCGACTCGCATATATTCCACTGTAAAGTCTACTTCGTTAATCCGAACTGCAACCTGGTTAGTTTTGAATCATCATCACCAATCACCGAGTATGTATTGTCTCTGTACTGAACAAAGGTCATATTATCTTTCCCAATATGTTGCTGTATGCTTCAGTTCTCCAACGTTCTTAAAGGTTGTACCTTGGTTGTCTGATGTCGAGTTTACTTCTTGAAGTGCAAAACATTTCCATGCATCTTCTGCTACCTTAAGTGTTGTATGCTCTTGCCTAATTAGATATTTCCTCAGAATATTGTCGAATTTTCTTCTACGACTTTCTGTATTTATATGGTGAACAATGATTTTGGCCAAAAAGAGTTTGCTATGAGGCAAGTTTTAGGTGTTCTATGTAGGCATGAGTTTCCAAAGTCCGTTTATAGCAATACAAACACCTTAAAACCATAACGTTGCAACTCTTCCAACACGTTAGCCTAGAGACATTTCATCACTCATACGTAAGTTGTATTCGTTTCAAACATGGCGCCTTTCTCATACATACTTAAACAGAAATATTACACAACGATTTCAATGTTATTTTTACAAAAAATCTTTAAAAATTTTTATTTAATTTTTAAAGTTAAGGATGATTTTTTTTTAATTTCTTTTTAAGTTTCTCTGCTGACCATTCGCAAGAATAAAAAGTTGAGAGTCATGAGTGTTAAAAGAATAAAATAAAATATTTGCGTTGTGGAGACAAGTTCATTGGCTGCAATCCTCCAATTTATGGTTATGTACAGTTCAGTTCAATTGAAATATTCTTTTAATTTTTTATTTTCACAACAAACGATTGTCTTGTCTGTCAGTCTTCTTAGCTGATGATTATTAATAACGCGCGACTTGAATACAAACAAAAAAAGTCCAGAACAGTGGAAGTGAGAGTGAGATAAAGATGCTGCTCTGACGAGCTAAATCAAACATTAATAATGTTGCTTTAGTCTGTCTGGCTTAACAATATCGCATTACATTTTGATGAATTTATTTTCACAATTGATTTTTCAAGGCCATTTTTCAGTTTTATTTTTAATTTTTTATGAAAAATAATTTATTTTTTAATTGAATTTCATTTATGTTGTAAAATGTAATATTTTTTAATCAATGAATTGCTATGCTTCACTGCTTATGTATGTATATCAAAGAGCTGGTGTTAGAGCTGTATTCGATTCAGTCCTTATAATTTAATTGTTCCAGTGTATGCAGTCTTCTCCCTTTTATTAGTTTTTCTTTTGATGGTTTTAAATATGAAAAGCTGAAATTATTATTTGTAGTCTCAGCATTTGCCAACAATAATAACGCAATGATGGTGGTGTGGTCGTATACATATTGAATTGTTTCTACAAAATTTATAAACTTTACTTGACTAGAACCGCAATGGCTGACTGTCTTCATACATGAAATTATGTGTATAAGACCTAAATTACAGCGCTGACGGATTCCAAATCTGTTAATCTTTTTACGAAAATGAAAAATCTAGGTACTGGTGTTTTGCGTTTACATTGCTTAACATTAAAATTATAAACAAAAGCTACAAAAACAAGACAATGAATTTGTTTACAAAGTATAGCATTATTTAATATAAAAACAAACACCAGCATAAAAAATGGAAAGCAAGTAAACAAAAATATACCAACAACGTTACAATAATAGACGTAAACAATGATGTTTGCATTTATACATTTATAGAGATTTCGAGAAGGCGAACGTTCAAGAATATTCTTCAGATTGTTTACCCTGCCATATAAAAGGCAAGGCAAAGCAGGTGACGAGTTTGTAAAAATTCAGTCAGTCTTGTGTGAAGACGCGAAGTGTTTGAATAGAGTAATCGTGGTTTGAAGATCTCCGTAACAAAGATCTGTAGAACAATTGTGTAGTAATTGTTATTGCTTACGCAAAAGAGTGCAAAAAGGAATAACAAACAAAGCAATTTTTGTTGTTTACATAAGTTGTGAACAATGACACACAGAATTGTGCGAATAACAAAGAATTTTAATTAAAACTAAATACAGATTTATTTTTATTTTATTTGGAATCTACGAGCTCATATTTTAAACGTTTTTAAAATGTAAAAACGTAACAAAATATTCATACATGCATACATAATTATTCATTACAACACTACAGGCGACTGAGTTAGTGAAATTCAGTCAGTCTGGCGTGAAGACGCGGTGTGTTTGAAGAGAGTAATCGTGGTTTGAAGACACGTTACAAATCCCTGTCGAACAATTGTCTACTAATTGTTATTGTTTATGCAAAAGATGTAAGCTGAGGAATAACAAACAAAGTAATTGTTGTTGTTTACATCAAGTTGTGAACAGTGGCACACAGTAGCTACGACCTCATATTTTAAACGTTTTTAAAAGTTAAAAACGTAACAAAACATATAATCTCTGTGAATAGAACATTCGATTTGAAATCATCGAAAAGCAAATTCTATATGCTTTAATTACACCACAATGCTCTTATATTTTTAGGATTTCTTTAGTTCACATTTTTAGTAACCAAATTCTCTTGGAGTAGTTTAGTTAGTATACTAAAGTGTACATATCGCTAAATATGTGTTTATTTCAGTGACGAATTTTTACATCATTAATGCAAAACCACATGTTTCGCTCTGGTTATAGGAGCAATAGATTCGACCACAATTTGTATTCGTATTTATTACCTGAAAAATTCCACAAAAACATGTTCGTTCTGGAATTCTTTTGAAATACGTTACGGTCCAATGCTTTTAAATTCTTTTGGTTTTTTTTTTCGTTATCTTTATGGGTCAAATAGAGAAAATAATACGTGTTTGGGTCTCAATGGTGAAAACAAAATAAAATGAATCGCAATTGCAATGCAACGATGCGTTGCATCTCCATTGCTGGGAGGTTTACAGCAAACGAAATGCGTGTTTTAATAATCAAACCGCCATCGAACTTGTGCTTAAAATACTGTTTGCGGCTTTAGTGTTTCTTGTTAGCAACGAACGAATTGCTGGTTGTTGTCATGTATTTAGAAAATGATGGGCTTTTATAATCAATAATTTCACTTTCGTTGTTCGCAGCATTTCTTCTATGGCAACTAATGGTGGTAACTGCTTTCAATTCCACCATTGAATTGCATTTCATTATGGACTGCACTGCACTCAGCATAACATGAAACCAAAACTACTTTTTAATTGCACACGTGCATGTTTAAACTCTCTTTTTTTTTTCTTTTTCCAATACGGTTTCCCGTAAATATCCTGCACGTTTTACTTAATCATAATGCAAGTGGCAAGGTAAATAGAATTCGAATCATCTTGTTTTCAAAACAGACAGAACTTGAGTGCTCAAAAGGATTTAAAAACATATCAAAGCTGATGATAGAACAGTTAGAGGTGGCAACAGCATAATTATTTAAAAAATCATTGTAGTTTTGAAAAATTTTTAAAGAATATTCATGACGTCTATCCCGGACAACAGAAAAGAAATTCAATTGACATAACAAGGATCAAAAAAAATACAAAAAGAAGATTCAAAAGAAGACACAAAACCATATCTTGAACCGTATGACTTCATATATAAAGGCTGTAAGTACAGTGAGCGTCAAAAGAAACTGAGTACACTAAGGATAAAATTCTATTTCGAAATTTTTTGTATTTTTTTTTTTCTGTTTTTCCTTAAATTTTAAAAACTGGCAATAAAACAATTTTAAAGTAAAAATAACGGTAATTTATTACTGTATTGTTCCGTTTTTATCTTTTAAAAAACGTTTAAAATATGAGCTTGTAGATTGCAAATAAAATAAAAAATAAATTTGTGTTTAGTTTTAATTAATATTCTTTATTATTCGCACAATTATGTCTGCCACTGTACACAACTTGATGTAAACAACAACAATTGCTTTTCTTTGTTATTCGTCTGTTTAAACGCTTTAGACAATTGTTCGACAGATTTTTGTAACGGAGAACTTCAGACCACGATTACCCTCTTCAAACGTACGTCGTCTTCACACAAGACTAACTGAACTTCACTAACTCCGTCGCCTGCTTTGCCTTGCCTTTTATATGGCAATGTAAATGGTCTAATGAATGTTCTTGAAGTCGAATGTTTATGACTTCGCCTTCTTGAAATCTTTATAAATGTAAACATTGTTGTTTACATTTATTATTGTTGTTTGTGGTATTTTTGTTTACTTGTTTACCATTTTTTAAACTGGTATTTGTTGTTGTATTTTTGTTTATTTGTTTACCATTTTTTTATGCTGATGTTTGTTGCAATACGATACTTTGTAAACAGGTTTGTTTACTGCATTGTTTTGTTTTTGTAACTTTTGTTTATAATATATTTTGATTTTTCATTTTCGGAACAATATATTTTTTAATGCGCAGTTACTTTTGACACTCACTGTATAAATATATGCATTCTCTTCCTAATTTTCTCTCCTTAAATCAATGCCTTCCGAGACCTTTACAAGACTTTTATAAAGTTTCTTATGCCAGCTTTCTTCAATTACTACTCAAGCAGAACTTTACTGAGTTTAAAAGATGTCTGAATAAAGAAACAAAAGAAAATAAAAAAATGAATACAAGAAAACTTCTTATCGATTATAGATGTAATAAAATATTTATTTTAAATTAACTGAAGCTCTAGTAAAATTGGAATTCTAAATAAAATAAATACACTCAACACAGTACAGTGCAGAGCAGTGCAGCACCCTGATCATATGCATGACTGCAAAAGGAAAATCTTGTAACGAAAATATCAAAACAGAGTAAATACATATATGGGCTTGAGAGTATGCAAATATGGATGTATGTTTGTGTCATATTTAAAATTCTTCTTCTTCTTGTTTTGTATACACAAAAAAAGAAAGAACACTCTCAAGACGGAAATTTGCATAAAAAGAAAACATTAAAATTGAAAAAAAGAAATACAAAAACACTAAAAGCAAGAAAAAGTTTCAAAATGAGAATTTAACTCAAAGAATATAAAAAAAAACAGACTAAGACCCATGCAGTCATGAAAGCAAATAAAGAAACCTAAAGAATTTTAGAGCATAAGAACAAGGCCCTTTAAAAGGCTCCCGTATACCTTCCCTTTAGCTCGTTAGTTGGCATAGAATCATGCAGTCGTAAGTGTGTTTATCTGCAGTAAGCAATCATATATACAAACACACACACACACTTACATTCTCATATTTTAAAACAAATATTTCTTTCCCTTTTTTAAAAATGTTTCTTTTTTATATACCGTGAAACACATAAGAAGAGAGACAGACAGACAGACAGTCAAACAGATCGTCAGACAGACCGTAACAGATTTCGGTATTTACATTAGCAAACTAAAAAGAAAACGAAATCTGTTATGAGAATTAAAATAAACACAAGCAGCAACAGCAACTTTATCAAATAAATGGAAAGAAAATAAAAATTGCAACTCTACACTCTCCTCGAACATGTGAGACTCTATACATCCTGTTTCAAATAGATTTCTTGACAGCAACTGTCTGTTGCGTACCTATCTGTTGCCAAGCTGAAGGAATATTGAACGAAAGTTTGTAAAATATACGCATGAATGCGGAACTACCAGTCTCTAGTAAAGTTTAGTACTGTAAATTTCTGGTAGGTATTCTATCTTACTATGAGTAGGCACTTTTCTCGTTTAAACCGATATCGAGACAATCATTTGCTGTTGTAACCAATCCCTTAAGATTGAATAGAACACATATTGCCCCATTGTAAAGCTACAGGAAAACAGGGCACCCGAGAGTAACTGATAAGTACTGAATGGCCGACCTTAACAATCAGCTTCAGAGATTCGCCTTTAAAGCATGATCACTACAGGCTGGAAGTTTAATAAAATTAATGATCAATCTCATATCTAGTTCCGTTAGACTATCGAGAAGGGACAAGCCAAATGAGAACATTCTGCATCGAGACAGAGACGAAATTTTCCATATAAAGTGAAAATGCAGTATTTTTCCTCAGTCTAGGACTTGTGGGCGGCTAACAAATACTGTTATGTTTTTACCTTTCAAAAACGTTTAAAATATGTGTTCGTAGATTGCAAATAAAATAAAAATAAAATTGTGTTTGGTTTTAATTAAATTCTTTATTATTCGAACAATTCTGTGTGCCACTGTTCACAACTTGATGTAAATAGCAAAAATTGCTTTGTTTGTTATTCTTCTTTACACTATATTTCGTAAACAATAACAATTGTTCGACAGATCTTTATAACGGAGATCTTCAAACCACGATTATTCTCTTCAAACACACGCGTCTTCATACAAGACTGACTGAATTTTTACTGACTCTGTTGCCTGCTTTGTCTTGTCTTTTATATCGCAGGGTAAACAGTCTGATGAATGCTGATGAAGGCAAAGTCTTCTCGAAATCTCTATAAATGTAAACATGTTGTGTAAACATGTTGTTTACATTTATTCTTGTTTCTGGTTGTATTCCTGTTTACATTTATTCTTGTTTCTTGTTGTATTCCTGTTTACATTTATTCTTGCAGTTTTTGTTGTTGCATTTTTGTTTACTTGTTTATCACTTTTTTATACTGGTGTCTTGTTGGTATATTTCTGTTTAGTTGTTTATCATGTAAACAAGTTTATTGTTTTTGTAGCTTTTGTTTATAACTTTAATGTTAAACGATGTAAAGCAAAACAAGATTTCCATTTTCGTATAGATAGCCTGACAGAGGTTCATGTGTGGCCTGTCGAGCAATTTCATATTAGACTGACACGAACCTGTCAATCAAGGACATCGAGACATATGCGAACCAGTTAAGATCTTAGGATTGCATCCAAAGCAGATATGATTATCGCCTAGCTATCAGTAAAAATAGAAATGCTTACACAGGATCAACTCCATAGCCATTACAACGACCTGAAATAAGCGGTTCTCCATTTTATGCTTCTCAAATTGACTCGGCTTACACCAACTAAATTCGGAAATAGTGTGAGACTACGTCGAAACAATAAATCATCTAAATGGGGAAATCAGGTCAACCTCTGCTGGATCCCAGATCATTGAAGAGCTTATTACAAAGAGCAAGCAAATGAACTTTCGCTGATAGTGGCCGAACATTTCTAAGAAGTGGAAGACGCAGATAGGCTGTTTTGAAGCGGCAAACAGCTTTATGGCCGGGCACCGAAGACTCAAGCAGCTTTTGTGCAGAATAAAATCGTCTCAAGCCCAAGGTGTAGGAGAGAATGAATCATTAGAACAGGTACTCGAAACTTGCGCAATGTTAATGCATACTAGATAGGAAATTGTGCTCGCTATCAGTCAGATAAACATTCTGAAGCTTGTGAGAGAAATATGTTTGGATAAAATATTATAAGGATACACTATACAGATTAAAAAGTCAGGACAATAAATCGTTTCATCGCTTCTTTTTAAGGTATCTTGCAGTTGTTGACTTGCTGGGTCATATTAGACCTATTTTCCTTGCTACTGAGATCAGTTCCAAATTTGGACCACTTTTTTTAATCCGTATGTAGTTGAACGTACATAAGACAGAAAACCAAGTATAGGTCAGCATAGCAAATATGAATCAATCAGTTGAAGAGTTAAAAAAATCTTGTGAATTTTCGTAATTACAAGGCCATGTAAACCAAGTCTTATCGCTTAAAAATTTGTTGCAATTCGATGCCAATAATTAAAAGTACACAATAGTTGTGCCAATGTTTAGCTAAGAACTGATTAAACTTAATGTAGCTCCAACGCCCACAATAATGTCGAGTCTCGAAAATAAAAATAAAAAAAGAAGAAAAAAGAAAAAATTTTTAAACTTTTTGAGTTTGTAATGCAGCATGGAACCCAAGAATACTTTTGAGAAAATAAAACGAAAAAAAAAAACATTGAAATTCTTTTAAATTACTTCATAGCCGTTGTGTGTCTTTAACTTTTGCCACAACAATAAAAACAAAAGCCAGCGCGTTTAAGAGGCTGTATATGTTGGCTTTTTCAAAGTGTCTGTTTTCTGAGTCCAACTATTTGACATTAAAACTAGTGGAAGTAGTAAGAAAACAACAAAAATAAAAACTAAGAAAACGTTAAAGTTTTCATTTTAAAACCAAATATTTGTGGCTGTCCCTGCTTGAGGAAGAAGCCAAATTAGTTCAAGTGGAAGAAACCCAGCAATAACAACAACAAAAAGAACAACAACGGCACAACAAGAATCCTTTTAGCAGCCAAGAAAAGTAGCAGCCAATACCACAACTACCACTGACACTAACTACAGTTTGGGAGAAAAGTCAGCAAAACAAAATAATGCCGACAACATTCACTCTCTCTTGCACCCGCTACATTCCAACTAAACATACACACACACATGCAAAGGTCATAAAAACAACAAAAACAAAAAAGTTTTAAACACAAAGCAATACAAATACACATGGCCAGCGCGCGTACAAAATAACTTGACTTTACACAGAAATTATACTCAGCTTCCCTTTCAATTTGAATAAAATTCACACACATAGACACACACACACACGTTTAAATAAACTTCCCTTTACACACATACACGAACATAAAGGCAAACCACGTTGAATGTCAAACACGCTAAAACAAATAAATGGGCAGCCAAGAAAGCCAAACAAAACAAAAACAAAAGCCTGTAAGCAAATAAAAAAAAACTGTACGAAAAACCGTTACGAAGGAAAAGAGAGAGAGAAAAAATTTCGGGATTGAATTACAAAAATTTACTCAAAAATTATACTTTTTTGGTGGCGTTTTCTAATGGCGGCCGTTGAAAGAAAAGTTTATGGGAAATACCGTAAATCCATAACAAAAGAGTGGAGTACATAAAGATCTTGAAATTTTAATTCCTCAAATGCATAACGAGACCAACTGCAGTTTACTGAAGGCAATAGAAAGTTAACATTAGGCAGACATAAAGAAGCATGTCCATCGGTGGTTATTTTGACTGACATCGGAATTTACAAAACAAATTTCGATACTCTGTTGTGCCTGATGCTCTAGACTAATAAGCCTGAAGACTTTCTAACAGAGCACGTTTTTCGTTTCGACCGGTCCATAGTCCAAGGTACCTCGAAAAGTCTTATCAACGGCATACAAGCAGGCCAAAAATGTTTATTAATGACAGTAGGGTATCCAATAGATATCAGCTATGAATAGTTTTTTCGCCACGCATAAGCACTCATGAAATTTTGAATACAAGTGAGTCAGCAATATTGAAATTTAACTATGTACTCTGATTCATTCGTACTCACTACAACGTTGATTTATAAGCACAGGTTGCAATGAGTATGCGCACAATGTTGACATCAAACTCATACCATTAGAAATATGTTTGATTCATAAGCCGACTCATTCAGATTCATGACTTTAGAAAAATACTTATGCTTAATGCTTATAAATGATTTGAGTGACATACAATAAAGAAAAAAAGACAGAACAGCAAGTAGAGCAGTATGCGAATCATACTTATTTTGTGTGTGTCTTGTATACGTTGAGTTATGGAGAGTCGAAATCGATAACATCATACGTGTTGTTAAGTATGAATATGATGAGTATTTTAAACTTTGAATATGAGAGTAGAGGTTCTTCCATGATACTAAAATAAGTATGAATGCGTGCGTATAAGTATCAGAAATTATGAGTATGATTCGATTATACTCATCTTTTTGAATACTCATTGCTGACCTCTGGTATCCAACTCTGTTGCCATTGCAGTATAGCATGTTTTAATTATTTTAGTACTACTTAAACAGAAATTTTTCGAGAGAAATAAAAGAAAATTTGATAAATGCACGTAATGCAAGTCTGCCATGTAGAACATCTCCGCACGTGTTCGATTGATCAGTGGAACGAACTGTGCATATAAAAAATTCATTCATCCATTTGGAAGGCTCTTCCCATAGAAGTTTTTCCTGTTACTAACGAGATTTAAATCTAACGTCCATAAACACTACTCCCTCTTTCTTCCATACCACAGCATATATTTTCCTAGATTTGAAACAATGTATGGCTGCCATCCCCTGAATACATACATAATTGGTCATTACAACCCTTCAGTCAGGATTATGGACCTAGTTTATCATACCACTTATGTTGTGTGGGTTAATTTTTGTACATTAGTGGTGAGACCTACCGTTTAAAGTCGACTCCGTACGACAGATTTTTTGAGAAACCTTTCATGGCAATTTTATTTACTCTCAGAGTTTTTGCAAGAAATTTGCTGAGAGGCAGTTGCCGTAGAAATATTTCGTTTTGTTGGAGATATCTGACCTGAGGTTTGAACCGTGGCCTCACGTCTAATATGCCTACACACTACCTGCTAGACTACGTGGACTATTATTTTTAATTTTAATCAAACTCCTCTTAAATTACAATTAAAATAGATTCCAGAGCTATGCTTCATTAAACAAACCAAAGATCAGCAATGAATCGTTTTTTCGCTACTCACAAGTATTCATGAGTCAACAATATTGAAATTTAACTACTCTGTCTGATTCATTCATACTCACTACAACTTTGATTTATGAGTACAGGTTGCAATGAGTATGCGTACAACGTTGACATCAAACTCATACCATTCGAAATATGTTTAATTCATACTCAGCAAGCAGAGCAAACACACAACCTTGTAGTGAGTATTTTAGTGTTTGTACGGGATTCATACATCATACGTGTTGTTAAGTATGAATATGACTGAGTACTTAAAACTTTGAATATGAGTAGAGGTTCCATGATATTAAAATAAGTATGAATGCGTATAAGTATCAGAAATTATGAGTATGATTCGATTCTAATTTGAAACTAATATAGCGACTGCAGAGATCTGTCTGTATTGTCATTAGTGGTGCCTTGCGCACTACACCTACGTCGGCACTGGAGATAATGTTGGGCCTCTTTCCGCTTGACCTCTTCTGTAGGGGAGTGGCTGCAAAAATATGTAAACGTCTCTGGGCGACTGAACAGTGGCATGACTCGAATATCGCCCACGCAAGGATCCTGAGGGAAGTTGTAGTTGTGGGGAGCAGTGACTATATGACACCGCGGTACGACTTCACGAGGAGATTCAGGACATCGGTTCCAGACAACTGGGCCTGAAAGGGTGGTGTGACCCACCTGTTAAGAGACTCCTTACAAATCTACACCGACGGTTCTAAGCTGAACGAAGCTGTTGGCAGTTTAATTTTTTCGGAATCGATTGGAATAGCCCAGTCTTTAAGAATGCCGGACCACTGCAGTGTCTTTCAGGCGGAGGTGGTGGCAATACAGGCTGCGGCGAGTATTATTGGGGACAGAAGGGTCTCCAAACGGAACGTCACCATACTTTCTGATAGTCAGGCGGGTATCAAGGCTCTGAGTTCTAACGTGATGAACTCCAAGACTGTGTATGGCTGTCGCAGATATCTCGACGAGATAGCCGAACGAT
Organism: Sarcophaga caerulescens; assembly: GCA_927399465.1. Taxonomy (NCBI): domain Eukaryota; kingdom Metazoa; phylum Arthropoda; class Insecta; order Diptera; family Sarcophagidae; genus Sarcophaga; species Sarcophaga caerulescens. The sequence goes on along the minus strand of OV656872.1, from coordinate 109,715,297 downwards.
ATGATATCCATATCGTATGGGTACCGGGGCACAGTGGCATTCCTGGTAACTGCAAAGCTGATGAACTTGCCAGGCGGGGCACGACCATCGAACTGTCCGATGAGTTTTCGAATCTGGGCATACCTATGAGGACCTGCAAGTTCATAATTGATAATGCGATCGTCGATTCCGTCAACGACAGGTGGGCGGCCTCGGACACGGGTAGAACGGCTCGTAAAATCTGGCCAAGGCTGGATGAGGGGCGCACAATGAGTCTACTTAAACTCCAAAGAGGCGCGCTAAGTGTAGTTGTCGGTGTCATTACGGGGCATTGCATTATGGGTACGCATGCAAGGCGCATTGGTCTTGGACACATTGCTAACGACTTCTGCAGAAGCTGCAGAGATGAGGAAGAGGAGGAAACTGTCTCTCACCTGCTGGGTACATGCCCGGCTCTTTGCCAAAGGAGAAGGAAGTACTTGGGTACTTACTACATGGATGATCTGGAGGAACTGTCAAGGATTGACATTGGCAGCCTAAATCGCTTCATCAGGAGCTCCGAGTGGTTCCGGGACTAGGGGATAACGGATAACTGTGGTAACACAATGGGCCCAATGCGGCCTAAGTGAGTCCAAGTAAAAGTCCTTGGATGGGCAGCCACCTCTACCTACCTATCTTCGATTCTAATCATCTTTTTGAATACTCATTGCTGATCTCTGGAAAAAACCCTTTAAGTTTTTAGTATAATATAATATAATAAACTTTTTTTATTTAAAAAAAATTCTACCAAAACTCTACTTAGTTGGACACATTGCCTCAGTGAATTGTAATAATAAAACTGAAAAAAAAAATTGAAAGGAAAAAGTAAAGTTTAAAAAAAAAAAGAATACCAAAAACAAAGAAAAAGGCAAGAAAATAATCCAAACAAAGATGGTAATAATTTTGATTTGACTTAAACAAATGAACAAAACAAAACAAAACAAGAAAATAAAAGAACACCAACAATACACATACTTACATTCACTCACACACTGCACTGTTTAACACTTTGGGTATTTGCATGCATTTATTTTAATTTTTTTGTTTTTTTATTTTTTGCTTATAAAAACATACATGCAAACCATTTGAAACTTATTTACACTTATTGTATAAACAAAACAAATACAACAACAACAACAATGACAGCAAATGCAACAACAACAGTGGAGAACAACTTTGTTAGAAAGGGAGGGACAGAGAGAGTGAAATTATATGAAGAAAAAACTGTTCAGAACTTAACTAAAGAAAACTTAAGTTTTGAATTTTTCACAAAACTTTTGCAAATGCAAGAGAAAGTTACAACAACAGCCACAACAATAACAACAACAATGGTAACAATGTAGAAACTCTTAAGAATTTCGCACAGAACCGGTTTCTTTCCATCTATCTACCCTAGTATTGCTATCTTTCTCTCACTTTCTCATTCACTTTCTTAATTTTTGTTTTTCTTGTTGTTTTTTTAATCAGCTGAGCTCTGCTGTTCTATAAACACACCTACAGCGTGTATATATTGGGTTTTTGAAGCATGGGAAAAATATTAAAATTTGTTGCTGCATGGCCTTTAAGACTTAATATTTTTCCTTTTGCATTTCTCTCTTTCTCTCTCTGCTCGCTTATAATACTGTATTTTACTGTTATTGTTTTCCTATAGGTTTTGCTTGAGAAGAAATCTAAACAACAACTATAAATTTGTATTTTCGTTATGAGAACTTTGTTTTATGGTTTTACTATCGCATTGGGTAAACAACAGGAAAAATCTTTGGCATACACCACAGAGTGAAAACTTAAGGAAAAGAACGAGTTAAAGAAGCACACACATACGGAGAGGAAGAGAGAGAGAGAGCGTGAATGAGACTATGTTTGTCAAAAGGAAAGTATGAGAGTTAGAGAACAATGGCATTAACTGTTATAAACAAAAACTAAGAAACTATCTACAGATGTACAGTACTTGTGTCTGCGTGTGTATGTATATAAGTAAACACTGTTAGCGGAAGTGTAGTATAGTAATAGTTGTGTGTGTGTGTGTGTAAAATAAGCAGATAGAGTTCAATTAGTTTTCATGTAGATTTATACATATTCGTATAAATTTAAGTTTTTCCTTTAAATCTTCCCCAAAAAAAAAAATACAAAACCAACAAGAGAGACGTAGAGTGACCTTTTAAGTACACAATAAATTTAAATATGCTCCTCATGTACCAGAGGGTGTTTTAATTGCTGCAATTTTTTTCCTTCTTTCTTCATTTTCTTGTTGTTGTTTTTATTGTGTTGCCTTAATATTTCGAAACTTTGTTCTTCATATTCTAATTTCTTTTGTTTTTGTTTATATTTGCCTCTGCTTCTGTCTCTTCTTTTTTTTTCTTGTTTTATTTTCTTCTATTTTTTATGTTTAGTTATGCCATGCATTAGTTTCCATAAAGACAATATTTACATGGGGCCATACTTTTGCCTCCGACGCCAATAATTTATGATTTATGAAACAGATTTTACTTGTTTGTTATTTAAAGTTGTTAAGATTATCTAAACATTTCCTTGGGTATCCCATACACAGATTAAAAAAAATGAATTGATTTTCTTTTATTTTTTTTATTTCTTTTCTTCTTATGTAAACAGAAATGAATGTGAGACTTCTTTAGATGATTAAAGAAAACGGTTTTAAAAAAAATTGAAATTTTTAAAGAATTTCTTAAATCAAGTCAATTGTAGGAATATTCTTGACTAGTAGAACATAGAGATAAGTGAAGTTATTACTCTTTACGACATCGAAACTGTGGATGATATTGTGTTCAAAGCACAAGTTTCAAAAATCGGTGCGTCTCGCTCACTATTGTTAAGGATAGCTTTTGTCGTTAGAATTGAGGCATACACAGTGACAGTTCTATAGCTATAAAAGCCTCAACTCTAAATCAACATTATTCTGGGCATAGTTAAGAGAGACTCTAGATTATGTGAACAAGACATGACAATCAGAAACTGTGCAGAATTGTTGAGGTTGTAACGAAATATAATCCCCACAAATATGGAATACTTTTGCTACTTAAAATCCCAACCCTTGGGCGACGTCGAAACCTATAGAAATTAACCTCAAAATTAAAATTATCAACCATTAAAGATTACATGAAGTCGGCATATTCTAGTAGGTAGTGTGTTGGCATATTAGACTTGAGGCCACGGTTCAAACCCAGGTCAGACATCTACAACAAAACCAAATATGAGAAATTATTTCCTCCTTTCACCAGATTTCTGACAAAAAAAAACTCTGACAGTAAATTAAAACTGTCATGAAAAGTAGGTCCCGCTACTCTTATATAAAATTAAGACACACAACATAAGTAGTGTGAGACATTAGTTCGTAATACTGATTAAAGAGTTGTAATGACCATGTATATCTGATGGCCCACATTCTGTACTGTAATGTTTGCATTATTTCTGTTCATAACTGTAAGTGAAGTGACATTTGTCAAGTAATTTAAAACTTAAATCGTGTTTAAAATTTGTGCCATTCGTAGTTTAAAATTTAATCGGCCTTTTTGCTTTGTACGCTTTTCACTAACCAAAGACAATGGAGAGAATATGAGTTGAAATAACAATTTCCTTTCAAATTTCCATAATTTTAAACGTTTTGTGATTTTTAATTAAAAACGTTTTGTTGTGAATATTTTCATAAAAAACGAAAATTTGTTGAAAATAAATTTTTATTGCACATTAAAATGAAATAAAAATAAAAAATAACCTTCAATCTTATTTCACATATCATATTCCGCTTCAATCTGTCTTTCTCTCTCTCTCTCTCTCTCTCTCTCTTGTTCATTTTTAATTTTATTTTCCCGATATTATTTTCCCATTAAGCAGACACCACAGCGTATACTTGTTGAAAATATTAAACACACTCAACACAAATATTACTCATACGCCACACATACGGCCATGGTTGTGTGTTCAGCATTAAACAGCATTATTGCGTCGTGTTCCATGTGTTTACAGGGAACATAATGCAGCATCAATGTTGGCATAAGTGTTTGTAAAAAAAAGGAAAATAATTTTCTTCTGTCTCTTCAACTAATGCTTCTTCTTCTACTTCTTCTTCTTTTAACGTAAATCTTTTTCTAATAGTTACAGCTCCCTTGACACACATATAAAGAAAATTCATTGGAACTCTATCTCTCTCTCTCTCTCTTTCTTTATCATGAATTTTCATTTTAAAATTTTTGTCTTCTATTGCCGCTGCTACTGATAGAGAAGCAGATTGTCTTTTGTTGTTAGAAAGTGAAACTGCTGTTGCTGCTGATGCTGCTATTGCTACCATTTATAGACGTTTGGAAATTTTCGATAATTATCTTTTGAGTTCAAGTTGTTGTTAATGTCGTTGTACGTTGTCGTTGTATGTTGTTGATGTTGATGTTGCTGTTGTTGTTGTTGTTGTTGTATATTTAATCTTTCCATAGATGATATTAGAATTTTCCCGCAACGCATGTAAATTACTTTAATTATGCATTTGGGCTAAATTTCTCACAACAAAACAGAACAGAACAGCTGTTACCAAAAATCAAGACAAACTCACACCACAAACGTACATATGTATGTACACAATACACACACACAGACACACACTTATCATCTTATTAAAATACCCAGAAGAGCTAAAGAAAACGAAATCAAATGAATTCATGCCACATTAATAACACAGAATGACTTGAATTCCAAACGAAGGAGCAAAAAACCTGAACATAGGCACTGAAATACAAAAATGGACCTGCACACATGCATACACATGCCTATGTATGTATGTATGTGTGTGAGAGTGTAAGTACTGTTTATTTCAAACATTTTACAGGTCTATCAAGGTTAATGCTTAACAACAATAATACTCTCTTGAAAATATTTTAACTTTAACAAACATTTTTCGTTTTTTCTCTCTCTCTCTCTCTTTAGCTAGAAATTTGCAGCAGCATTAATGATAATACCAGCTTTAATATCATTAACAATATCCAACAATAACAATAATAATAATAATAAATTGCAACAACTACAACAACAACCACATCAGTTGTAGATAAAGTTGTAGCAGCAGCAGTAATAGTAGTAGTGGTAGCACGAAGACCCATTAAACCCTGCTGTTTATACTAGAAGGTATATTGACAAGTGCATGTTATAGGTTTTTCACTGAAATGTCTATGACTGATGATAATTATATACCTTGTATATGTAACAGTGTATGTGTGTATGTATTTGCAAGCATTAGGGTGGTTCAGGCAAATTTTAAACAGACCACAATACCACATAGAAGCATAAGAATACTAAAAGATAACGTAAGAATATCTCAGATGAATAAGCTTCAAATTGCATAGGCTTTGCCAAGACCTTGAGGCCTATTATGGTTAACTTACTTACTTAGTTAAGTTGTCATTAAATTACAATCTTTCAGTGAGGATTACAACCTAGTTTCTCACGTTATTCATGTTGTGTGTGTTAACTTTATCCGTGAAGGATCGGAACTTACAGTTTAAACTCGATTCCAACCGACAGATTTTTAAGAAACCTTTCATGGCATTTCTTCTTCACTCTTATTAGAGTTTTTCGCCAGAAAACTGCTGACAGGAAGTCGTCGAAGAAATATTTTTTTTAGTTCCGGTTTGTTCGAGTTGTCTTTGCAGGGGTTTGCTCCCCGGCCCCAAGTCTAATAAGCCACCACACTAGCTACAAGACTACAGCAACATAATTATTATGATTAAAGTAGATTGAACAGAACGTCGCGTCAATGGCCAAAGCCTACTTGCGACCTATAAAGCCACGTTGTAATACTTATTACGTTTACACTTCTTCATACGTATGTTTCCCAATAGAAATGGATCAGTCTCTCCATTTGACAACCAGTAACATAAGTTCCTAAAGAAAAGTTTAATTGCATTTCATAAGATCATGAAGTGGTGAGGATGGTAAAAAACAATTTTGTGTTGAACATTAAAACAGAAAACTCTAGCTTCTGGCAAGAGCTGGAGAGAAGTGTACAAAGATCATAGAAAACTGGACAATGTTTTCAAACTAATTTAATACAATTCTCTCGATGCCCTTGATAATGGAAATCACCTTTCGAATACTTCCCAGATACAAGCAATACTCTGCAATGACAAAGAACCCTTGCTGATACTGATACTGTTTACCCATATGTTTTTCACAGAAGTCATTTACGCTCATCATGCCATCAACATTGCATTATTCAGTCTCGGCTTCTTCATATACCATCATACAGTCGCGAAAATGAAAAATTTAGATACTGGTGTTTTGGTTTTACATCGCTTAATATTAAAATTATAAACAAAAGCTACAAAAACAAACAATGCAGTAAACAAACCTGTTTACAAATTATCGTACTGATTATATAACAACAAAACCAGCATAAAAAAAGTTAAACAAGTAAACAAAAATACAATAACAAACGCTACAAGAATAAGAGATTTCGAGAAAGCGAAGTCATGAACGTTCAACGCCTTCAAGAACATTCATCAGAATGTTTACTTTGCCATATAAAAGACAAGGCAAAGCAGGCGACGGAGTTAGTGAAGTTCAGTCAGTCTTGAGTGTCAGTCGTGGTTTGAAGATCTCCGATACAAAGATCTGTCTAATAATTGTCTAGTAATTGTTATTGTTTATGCATAGGGTATAAACAGAGGAATAAACAAAGAAAAGCAATTGTTGTTGTTTACATCAAGTTGTGAACAGTGACACACAGAATTGTGAGAATAATAAAGAATGTAGAAACGTAACAATACTGATGCAATTTTCTTCTTTCTCACATTCCAGATATTCAAGTTGCTGATCGTGTTAGTCCTGATATGATTGTGAGTCACTTATTGATGAACAACCTTCAGTTTGCATGTGATTTTCCTGAAATCTTTTGTCTCATATTACTCGCTAATAGCTCCAGATCTTCTAGTTTTGCTTGCATGTTGGAGATCTCGTCCGTAAGTACGCAAATATTATTTTTGTAACCCAAATTCTCAAAAAGACGTGGGAACATGTAGTCTCTCTAACAATAATTCCTCTTCTTTATAAATATTCTGGGTCCATTATGCCCTCCATGACGATTGCAAGCAATTGGGGTACCACCAGGTATGCTTGTTTAATCCGTATTCCTTTGGCTAATACATACACGGGTTTTGATTTCAATAGCTTCTCCTACACTGGAGAAAGTCGAATATTAGCTTCTGTTTTCGCTTATTTTATATCTGTTGAATATTGAATTGAGCTTCCCTTATATCCTAATGCCTAAGAGTGTGCTTTAGAACACATTTACGCTTGTACTACCATGTTAAACATGTCAATTTAGGTGTCTGTATGTGTGTGTGTGTTTCCATTTGTGTTACGTTTAGTACTTGAGTATTTATGGCATAAATATGTATACTGTGTGAGAGGCCTTCAAAAACAAACAAACCAATTTATTTTAATGTTTCAAAATTAAGCAGAATAACTTTTCTTTTTTTTTTGTTTTTGTTTTTGTTTTTCTGTGCCGCTTTTCGATAATTTTCATTTCTCACGTTTCTTGTTAAAAACCGTAAAAAACAAGTTTTACAAATTACTTGGTTGTTGTTTTTGTTGTTTTATAGCCATAATTTTTGTTTGGCCGTCTGTTGTTGTTTTAGTGGTAAGAGCCAATTTAACTTTTAAATTTTTTGTTTATTTTTTCTTTTTTTATGTATCAAGACACTAATAATGGCTTTACAGAGTATGATGTAATCGCATGATGGTTTTAAACTAATTTTGATTTTAAAATAAATTTTAAGTTTTAATAAAATCAATAGCAAGAGAAAAGCTAATGAAGACTAATTTGCCGTTGCTTTCCAGTTATTTATTTCAACTGCCTCTTCGCATGCTTCTTCCTAAACCACATTTTTATCCCGTACCTAAATGGGTCATATATCGTTAGGGCACTTATAACAGCTGTCAACTTCCTGGTACTCATACATTTCAGTATTGAGCATTGACTATAAGACTCTTGCCACAGGACATCAGCCCAATATACATTTCCATCTACAATTGGTAAATGAAACAAACATTTCCCCAATAATGTCAAGCAAGAACCCTGTTGGTGCTTTCACCAACCACTCCGACATCCTTACTTCCGAAACTGATTCTGGTCTTAGTAGTTCATTTACAAATTCGTTGCCAATAACATCGGAATAATCAAGTACCCAAAATAATTTAATTTGATAATCCTACTTAAGGTCATCCCTTCAAGAGGTGTCCTAAGTATGTTCCATCAAATCCTTAGAGTTATATCCACTAGCCACATAAACTGATACTGACTAGTTTCGCGGCCTTAACAAGCAATTGAATGCTGAAGATAAGCTGAATGAATAAATTATAATCGATAAAGCTCAAATACTTGATGTTCTTCAATCGTACTTTGAGAGGAGTGAAGTGAACCTACGTAGAGGAAGTGAAGAGGTATACAACTAGGAGAATAACAACTTCCCAGACGATCTACTATTAGCATGAAAATTTATGCCGCAATTCTCAAGCATGTGACAAAAAAACTGTCTGTAAGTCGTAGACGAAATATTACTTTCAGTCCAATTTCTTGAATAGTCTTTACAACCCTTTGGTCAGGTTGACGACCTAGTTTCTCACACCACTTATGTTGTGCGTGTTAACTTTTACAAATTAGTGGTTGGACCTACAGTTTAAAGTCGACTCCGAACGACAGATTTTTTTAAGACACGTTTTCATGGCAATCTTATTTCTACTCTTTGAGTTATTGCCACAAATCTGCTGAGACGAAGACGTCGAATGAAATATTTTTTCATATTTCATTCAGTTGGAGATGCTTGAACAGGGGTTTTAACCGATGCCTTACGTCTAATACGCCATCACACTACCTACTAGACTACTGGACAGATTACATATAAACACTTCATACAATGCAAACGCTGGCTGTTATCTGCCCTCCTTTAATGTTAGTTTAGAACCGTACTCTGAAAGACTTAAGCATGAATAAGATAAAAATATCATGGGGGAATGTATTGCACAGAAATCTTGAGGGTATCCGCCTCCACTTAAGCGTTGTAGACTTCCCTTCGGTCAAAACAAGTTGAATACGAAAGGCATTTGCAACACAAATTAACCACTCCCCTGCTAACCACATTACCAAGAGTGGCATAAATTATTCAACATGTTTCGGTATCCTAGTGGCATAATATTGTTACGAAAATGGAAAAATCTATACACTGGTGTTTTGCTTTTACATCGCTTAACATTAAAATTATAAACAAAAGCTACAAAAACAAAACAATGCAGTAAACAAACCTGTTTACAAATTATCGCACTGTGTGGTAAACAAGTAAACAAAAATATAACAACAAACGCTACAAGAATAAATGTAAACAAAATACATAAACAACAATAATGAAACAATGATGTTTACATTTATAGAGATTGCGTTCGCCTTCAAGAACATTCATCAGACTGTTTACGTTGCCATATAAAAGGCAAGACAAAACAGGCAACTGAGTCAATCAGTCAGTCTTGTGTGAAGAACGCGGTGCATTTAAAGATCTCCGTTGCAAAGACCTTGCGAACAATTGTCTAGTAATTGTTATTATTTATGCAAAGGGTGTAAACAGATGAATAAAAATGAAAAGAAATTAGCGTTGTTTACATCAAGTTGTGAACAGTGGCACACAGAATTGTCCAAATAATAAAGAATTTTTATTAAAACAAATTTATTTTCATTTTATTTGCAATCGACAAGCTTATATTTCAAACGTTTTTAAAAGGTAATAAACGTAACAATATCAACAAACTGGAGAATATTGTTTGAATAGATTTATGATGGAAAATATTAATTACTCATCAATTCTCGTTTAATATTTTTTTTTTTTTTATTATTATTATTATTGAATCTTTCTTAATGAAATTTACAATACTTTTCAAATCTTAAATCTAGTTTTGAAGGTTAATAGTTAGCACCAGCTTGTTAACTATATATTGTATTCAAATCTTATAATAATACTATACTACATTAGAAATTATGGTCAGTGCAGACGTCGAGCGAGGCTCAATGTGTCTCTTCGTTTTAGCCTCTGATGGCCGTCGAAATGAAGCAGGTCCCATGCCAATGCGTTGGGGTGAATCGTCAGTTTATCGACGTATTTTATGGCGAATTTTTTAATTTCTTCCTGAATTGTAGGAATGTTGAGATCTCTATGGATATTGTCGTTACGAATATACCATGGAGCGCAGACAATTTGTCGTAAAAGCTTGGACTGTCTTTCGTTTAATATGGGTGAGATAAGATATTTCATTTGTGCAATAGAAAATACGAGACAAAGAATTCAGTGGAACATGAATACTAAACTCTTTACACATTAAGGCGTACACAGCCCACATATGCTAATATGTTCTCACATAGTCTTTGTGACATGAAAACGTTACTAACTTTAGGAGTCAATACATCAGGGTGACCAATCGTACACCGTATATTTAATGAACTATATTTTAAGTATCTGGGGGGACACTAACAAAATTTTAAAATGTTTTTCAAAATGTTTGCGCTTAATTTCACCAAAAAACTAAAGTTAATTTTTGAAGCAAATTTAAGGGATTATCACACATTTCCTATTTATCTTACCATTCTGCAGTGACTGAGTTTATTAGTGTGATTAATTAAATTCCAAGAATTTTAAAATTTTCACGTCATTGTCATTAACATGACAACAGCATATGTAGAAACGATCTAATGTGGTGCCCTTTTCATCATTAATTTAATAGAAATTATACCAGAGATTAACAACACAAATAGGAAAGAGCACACACCCAATAGAGAAACAGTATTTCTGGTATTATGCGTGCACCCAGACGTATGATTGTTTTGTTTTCGTATACTTACATATGTAGTGTCACACACATACGCTTAGGTTAACTTTAATCAAAAATAAAACGAAAATAAAACCACTATGATGACAATGATGGCAATGATGATGGCGATGGTGTTGGTGTTGGTGTTTTTCTCATTAACTATTCTTTATTGTTTTTGTTTAATTAAGTATTTAATTAATTAAATACATTCTAATAAAATTCCCCTCTTTCTATTACCATTCCATTCCATTGTATTGTATTGTACTGTTTGGTATTCTATTGTATTGTATTGTGTTATGTATTTAAGCAACGCATATTTATTTAACATTTACGTTGTAAACAAATTAGTTATTTTAGATTAAAAATAAACAATTACAAAAGCAGCAACAACAACCCGTATAATAAATAGAAAATAGATTAAAATAGAATGACACGACATGGCATGGCATATGTTAATGAACTTAAATAATGGATTTCAGTCTGATTAATTTGGCTTTGCCTTGTCACCTTTTTTCCCTATAAGTTGTCTTCTATTACCAAAATTACTCTCCAATCGATATAATTTGATTGTATTTATTGGCAGTTGTTGTTAGAAACTTTCTCTATTGTTTGTTAGAAAAGTACTGCAGACAATAAGAAAATGTGTGTATTCGTTAATGTGTTTTCCAAAATCATATGTAATGTATAGATGGCGATAGTAGTTAAAAAAAATATAAAAAAAATTGTTGTAAAGTACCTTAGAAAACATATGGCTTAAGTTTCAAGGCTTCATATGGTTTCCTATCTCATTTGAAGTCATCAAAAATAAGCGATTACTTCTGCAAATTCCCTCACCAAATACCCGTCACGCCGGAGTATTCTTTTCCATTCGAACGACATGGCCGAGCCAGCATAACCGCTGGATGTTAATACGCTGCACAATGTCCATGTTGAGGATCTTAAACAATTTATTGTTGGATCGGATGCGGAAATCATCACCAACTCGTACTGGACTGAAGATCTTACGTAGAACTTAACAATCCATACACATGCATTACAACCTTTTGGTCAGGATTACGACCTAGTTTCTCACACCACTTATGTTGTGTGCGTTAATTTTTGTACATGAGTTGTGGGACTTGCAGTTTAAAGTCGATTCCGAACGACAGATTTTTGAGAAACTGTTCATGGTAATTTTATTTACTACCAGAGTTCTTGCCAGAAATCAACTGAAAGGAAGTCGCCGAAGAAATATTTTTTATATTTTCGTTTTGATGTCTGACCTGGGGTTTGATCAGTGGTCTTACGTCTAATAAGCCAACACACTACATGCTAGACTACGTGAACCATTATTTTTTATTTTAATAATACTCATCTTAAATTGCAATTAAAATAGATTTCAAGTCTATGATTCATTGAACAAACTCTTCAGGGCTTCATTTCTTACCATTTAACACAATACTTTTTATTATTCCCTGTTATAAAACATTTTTTTATTAAAAAAGAACTGCCAAAGCTCTACTTAGTTGGAAAGAATCTGAAAATAAATTGAAAGGACTAAATGCTAAACGGCGACTTCAACAATTCATAGAATGCTGAAGAACACTACATTCCGTCGGAAGCCTATTCGATTCCCTCACATGGATGTCATAAGTGAAGCCAACCTGCTGGAAACCCAAACCTTTTTAATTCACTCCTGTAGTTAAAAATTTTCTTTTCATGTATTTATTTAACATTACCTTGGAAATGTATGTCTTTTTTTATGGTTTTATCCCCAAGGATGCTTCATCATGCTTCATCATTACCCTTAAAATCATATTGATTTATACCTTCTTTATAAATTCCAATTAATTTATCATGTCTTTTTAAGATTTTTTAAAAAAGCTCTCCATCGGTTTACAAACAACAACAAAAAAAAAATATCTTCAATTTATAATTTATCTTTAAAAAAAAAAATGAAATAAATTTCTTACGCTTAATAAAGAAAGTGCCACTCAACAAAGCAATTACATTTTAATAAACTTTTAACAATACAATGCACACACAACCTACTTTTGCACCAATACTACGCTCGCAATACCAATACCAATTTCATTATTAAAAAAGAATAAAAACGAATGAACAACAACAACGATCGAATATGGTTTTTTATAATAAAAATATAAATGAAAACGAAAATGAAAGTAACGAAATAATAATAAACGTTAGCATATATGTATGTATACAGGGAGATATGCATGCAGCTATTGGGTCCTCCAACAGGGACATTTGAACCAGAGATCAGCAATGAGTATTCAAAAAGATGAATAGAATCGAATCATACTAATAATATCTGATACTTAATACGCTTTCATACTTATTTTAATATCAAGGAACCTCCTCTGCTCATATTCAAAGTTCGAAGTACTCATCATACTTATACTTAACAAACAACACGTATGATGTTGTTGACTATCGACTCTACATAACTCAACATATACACGAATCATAAAATAAATATGAATCGCGTACGAACTACTACTAGAAGGTTGTGTGTTTGCTCTGCTTGCTGCTCTGTCTTTTTTCTTGTAAGCACCAACTACTAAGACTATAAATTTTGATGAATAATTTGAGTCACTCGAATCATTTCTAAGTATTAGAAATATTTTTCTAATGTTATGTATCTGAATGAGTAGGATTATGTATCAAACATATTTCAAAAGGTATGAGTTTGATGTCAACGTTGTACGCATACTCATTGCAACCTATACTTATAAATCAAAGTTGCAGTGAGTACGAATGAATCAGAGTACATAGTTAAATTTCAAAATTTCATGAGTGCTTATGAGTAGCGAAAAAACGATTCATTGCTGATCTCTGGTATGAATATGGATAAATCATACCACTCTGTTTTGTCAAATCACCATGGACGGATACATCCGTCATTATAACATTACGTGCAAATAGTAAAATTGTTTTTATCAAAGTGGATAATCTGTTCTTATAATTTATTGCGCTATTCATTGATTTTATGATCCCCATAATCAGCCTACCGAGATGACTCTATTAGCCGGGTGGTAGATAAATTCAAGTTCATTAGCTTAGTAAACGATCAACCAACACCTTTACGGCGACGAAACGTAAAACTGCTGACAACATCGCCGCTGTCCTTGAGAGTTTGGAGGAGAATCCATGGCAGTAGGTTTAGCGTCGCTTAAAACAACCTCAACTTGACAAAAATTACTTGTGACTTGGGCAACATAGTGGTCGTAGTCTATTAGGTAGTGTGTTGTCTTATTGGACGAGAGCTAGAAATATGAAAAAATATTTCTTTCAGCGACTACCCCTCAGCAGTATTCTGGCGAAAAACCACGAGAGTACAATAAAATTGCCATGAAAAGTTTCTCAAAAATGTATCGTTCGCAATCGACATAATACAGTATGTCTCACAGCTTTTGGATAAAATTAACACACACGACCTGAATGTTGTGAGAATCCAGGTGTAAACCTGACTAAAGAGTTGTAATAACCAATTAAGCAGAGTAAGTTAAGTAAGTAAGACTTGGACCCGTACAAAATTCTGCTGACGAAGGAAACGACCATAAAAACCAAGTGTGTGCGCTGAATTAGCTCTTGAGCAGTGGGCAACTGACCCTAATTTTCATAGAGACATCATCTCCAGCGATGACGTCCGTTTTTCTGGATGAATAAGGTAACGTGGAAAAACAAATTTGCCAAATTTGGGACAAAACCAGTCCATACAAGAGTCAAGAACGTCCTAAGCATGTCGATAAAGTCACTGTTTGGTATGAATTTTAGGCTATCGAAGCTGTCAGAGCCGTCGAATTGTATTCCTTTGGTAGCGACGTTGGCCAAGCCATCACTGCCAGCGACGAGCTTTACAGATCTATGACAAGCAACTTATTTAACAACCAACTAGCCACGTAGATTCTGCGATTTGATTCCATTGGACATTATCTTTTGTGGTGAATGAGCTACGAACCACAGCTGTTCTTGAAGCCAAGATAACTTATGCCATCGGCCAAATTCATCCTGATGTATGCACTTGAGTCATGGAAAATAGGACATATTGGATATGCTCCACCCAAATAAGCCGTGGCAGGCATTTGAACTACGGCAGCATTCGGGTTTTTCAAACGCATACAAATTATCGATAACAAAATGATTGTGGGATCACTTTGTTTTATTTAAATGTGGAGATAGGAAGCCCTTATTGAAAGATCTGAACACGAAAGTAAATATCAATATATGGTTTAATGTAAGTATTGTGTGTGTATTAGTATAAACATATTGAAGAGATATTGAATACAAGACAAACGCCCTTAGCGAAACAACAAGCTGCTATTAAATCTCAAGTATAAGTTGAAGAGCGAAACAAAGAGGGGGAACAAAAGGAAAGGAAAGGAAAAGAAAGGAAAGGAAAGGGAAAAACTATAACAAAACAAAGAAAAACTTTGTGGAAAACAAAAAATATAATGAAAATATAATTTGAAGATAAAAGAGATGAGAAAAGTGAAGAGAAACACATACACACAAACGCACTCAGTTTTATTTGATAAACAAAATATAAAAAAAACAACCAAAAAGAAAAATACATTACAAGTTGATACAATTACTTGACTATCCAACATAATGTTAAAAGAGATAAGACCAGGATATGCTTGTATTTGACTTAAGCCCATTCAATGCCACCCACCCACTTGACTAACTGTATTGTAAAAGAGAGAGAGAGAGAGAGAGCAGTTTAATCAATACAAAAGTGTTTTTACAATCACAGTAATGGCAATAACAATGGCAATGGTAATAACAACAAAAACGAAATGAAATTTGAAAATTTTATTTTCTCGTTGCTGCAGTTGTTATTGTGAGAAGAGTGGCAGCAAAAATTAGTCTGGCGATAAAATCTCTTTCTATACCGGGTAATGGAAATTCACAAACACTATTCGCTTTCTCTGTCTCTCTCTCTATCTCTCTCCACATTGACACGCTGTATATAAAATAGAACTCATGCATACACATGCAATGCTATCAGCAAGTGAACATATTCACTAGGCAACTCAACTAAAAATATCTCATAAACATACACACACTTATGCACACTCAATTAAGCGTACAATAAATGTTTGTTATGGACATTTTGAAAGGACACTATGAACTGCGTGCATTCACACACACATACTAATGCAGTGGGGTAGCATGTTATGTTATGCCATTCGTATCGCTCGCCATTGAGCATAATAATTTTGAAGAGATAAAATCCTGGTTGCATGTCATTAAAAAAAAAACAAAAAGTAAAAAAAAAAAGCATGAGAATAGAAGAATAAAAACTGGTTTTTCTGTGTGCACACGATTAAACAAAAACAAAAACATCAACTACTACTACAGCTTTTGGAGCAACAGAACATTAAAAACTAGTCATTATACTAAAACACTAATACATCCACTTAAAATGCATGCAATAACAGGCAAGCAAGCAACAACAGCAGAGTGTGAACAGTTCATGCAACATTAATGCTTATTTCACTGCATCACAACTACTCAAAAGCTATATTGTTTTGTTGCTGTTGTTGTTACATACACACACACAGGTATAACGTGATGTGACGTAAGTATGTAAACCAGTAAACAGTTTTGGTCAATGGCGTAAGGACCCCATTGTATGAACAGCATATGTGTTGTTGCATTACATAAAAGCAAGTTTATAAAACAGCAACAAAATGCTGTTGCTATTGTTTCACAATCATTCATTTAATATTCCCCTCCTGTTTCTAGCCAATGTTTTTTTCATATTGTCCGACACATACCTGAAGTTACTTTTAATACAATAAGTTTCCCTTTTTTGGGGAGAGTAAAAGAGGGACAATACAACACCAGCAAATACAGGCTCTTCGTGGACGCAAAAATTAATTTTTTGGAAGAGAAACAGAGAGAGAGAGAGAGAGAGAGAGAGTTAAACAGAGGGTCGACAAGAATAAACAATGGATAACAATTAAAAGGGATTCTTAAATTAATGGAAGGGAATGTAATTGTTTTAAAATACAATTTTCATTGCCTATTTGAAGGACATCCAAATTACAGTGGGGTTTCAAATTAATTGTGTACATAAACCCACAAAATGCTTTCACTGTAATACCTACCATGTGATGATTATACTTAGTCCATGCATAACCATTTCATTAGTTCTGTTTTAGTTCCCAAAATAGCACACAGAATAGCACACCCGAAATAACATATGACGTGAATATTATACTGCTCATCCATCGCGTTTGGAGATCTTCAGTAACTGTTTTGTGCGTCCAAAACTCAGGTCATGATACCTACTCATGCAATGCATTGTGTTGGAACTAAACAATTATGTTATCTATCTATTTATATCCTCTTTATAGAGAGTGGTGGACACTAGATATAAATCTCTTTGTATTATAAGTAACTGTAAAATCCTGTGCAGAAAGGAAGTTTCACATACGAATAGTCCAGCTAAAGAACGATTTCGGTCTGTAATGGAGTGAGCGATTCAGTGGTTAAACGACCACAAAAGAATTTGCTCTGCGAGAAATACAAGTGCGACGTATAAACACATGATTCTCGAGGATAAGTTCCCAAATTTCGCTCGAGTAAAATCCGTTGTCGTAGCGATAAAAGAGTGAAACACAAGCCATTAATGTGCACTTTCACCCTCTTCTGTATACGGTCGAGAAGCCTCAAAATAGACTTTTTGATGTCCAATACATGAAAGTCGTATTCCATTTTCGATTGTATATACATAAGTGGTGTAAATAGTAAGAAGATCAGATGAAATGAAGCATTATTTGCACCGTCTTAAGAAAGCGAGTCACTTGGCTGCATCTTTCGATACTTAAAAATTGTGCTGGTTCTACCCAACATCACACTGAATTTTCATACCAAGAACATCAAGAACGCTTGACCCGCTAATATTTACACCACACATAACTACAGATGAGGCAATATTATTGCTGGCCTTGAGTGTCAATAATAAAGTCGTCATAGTTAGTATGTAGTGTGTTGGCTTATTAGACACGAGGCCAGACTTAAAAACGAAAATATGAAAAAATATTTCTTCGGCCACTTTCGCTTAACAGATTTCTAGCAAAAAATCTGAGTGTGAAATAAAAATTGTCATGAAAAGTTTCTCCAAAAATATGTCGTTCGGAGTTGACTTTAAACTAAGTACCTCCACTCATGTATATAAAAATAACACACATAACATAAGTGGTGTGAGAAACTAGGTCGTAATCCTTACTGAAGGGTTGTAATGACCAATTATGTTATGTATGTTGTGTGTCAATAAACAACACTAGCCCTTTCGCTAATTAACAGCGACCCTATCCTTTCGAACCCATTCGAAGATTGACTGTATATCTGATGTTAGTGAGTCATTAATATTACCCCTTTTCGCCTCTGGGTATAATAGTTGCCTTGAATTTCCATGAGAAGCCATAGCGCAGTATTTTCGGCTCAGAGAAGGAATACTTCTGTTGAGTATTATAAAGTTTTCTTGCGATATGAATGATGATAATTTTCATGGCCTTTCTCAAAATATTGCCAAAGTCTGTGTCTTTTTTTTTTCAAAAATAAATTCACTTTCTTAATGACAGAATTGCTACCCTCAGATGCAAGTTCAATAATTCCACAGCAGCAATCAGTTCCAACCAGAGGTCAGCAATGTGTATTCAAAAAGATGAGTAGAATCGAATCAAAGTCATAATTTCTGACGCTTATACGCATTTATACTTATTTATAAGTATTATAATCATTTCTAAGTTTTATAAGTATTTTTCGAAAGTTATGAATCTAAATGAGTAGGCTTATGAACACAAACATATTTCGAATGGTATAAGTTTGATGTCAACGTTGTACGCATCCTCATTGCAACCTGTATATATAAATTAACGTTGTAGTGAGTATGAATGAATCAGAGTACATAGTTAAACTTCAATATTGTTGACTCACTTATATTAAAAATTTGCGAAAACACAATTCATTGCTGATCTCTGTATTAAACAAGTTTTCTTGCGATATGTTAATAATTTTCATCTCCTTTCCTCTGCATCTTTTTTTTTTAAATGAATTCACTTTCTTGACGAAAGAATTGCTACCCTAAGATGCAAGTTCAGTTATTCAATTCCCACCCATCCGTATTAATTAATCATGAAAATTGTATTGAATACAGAGATTCCATTATATTACAAATAAATTCGTTCCATTTAAACAAAAAATTAAATTTTAATGAATAAATATCATGAATATTTCGTTTTTATTTTTTTAAATTAAATTAAAAAAAACGCTTCGCTTTAAAAAAGCATTGTTGTTAACTCTGCTGCCATAAATATAAAACATTACATTGCTAACGTTGTTGTTGTTCTTGTTGTTGATTTTTCTGTGAAAATTTTATTTAAAAAATAAACAAAATTCCATTTCATAAAAAAATCACAAACAGCAGTGATTTTTTTTTATCAAATTTGTTTTGCTTGCTGCTTGTTATTGGTGAAAAGATTCGTTAATCAATTGGGTTATTAAAGTGGACTCCACTTCATATGCAGAAAAACTATCATAAATTGTTGTTGTTTTGATTCTGATGATCAAAATTACAACAAAAGAATTGAATGCAATGGAATGGATTCTTGTTTTTTTTTCACTTCCGTAAACATTTTCTGGCAATTAAGTTCAGATAAAATTTTTTTGGTTTTTACTTTTTATTTTATTTATGAAATATTTTAAAATTATTTTGTTTTTATTTTGCATTTGAGTTTCAAATATAATGGAAAATACTTATTGAGTTCAGTAAAATGTATTCTGCAGAAATATTTGAATTATTTGGCATATTTTTCAAAATAGCAATTGAAATAACCAAACAAATTAAAACGGCATTTAATGTGTTTATTAATATGCACTTAAACGGTTTAGAATATAAATTTAAAGTATACCAAGTGATTACACTTGCTAACTTACTTAATTTTAATTTACACTCCGAGCTTTTGCCAGAAGATTGCTGAGAGAAAGTCATCGAAGAAATATTTTTTTTTTTTATTTTTGTTTCGCTCGAGATGCCTGAGCAGGGGTTTAAATAAGGGCCTCTCGTCTAATAGCCAAACCCACTATCTATTAGGCCAGTAGTCAGTGGGTACTACTAACCATTTAAGCACACCAATCCTGTCTCGTAAAAGTTCTATCAATACATAGGTCGGTAGGTAGAAGTGGCTATCCCCTTAAATAAAGTTATGAGCGGACACACTTAGGCCACATACTGGGCCCATTGTGACACCACAATTTCACATTTTTTCCTAGTCCAGGAAGCACTCGCAGCTTCCGATGAAAAGACTCAGACTCCCAATATCAATTAGGGTTGCCAGCTTGGCTGGAGTTGGCTGGATTGTCCAGGTTTTTTGATGCTTGTCCAGCTAAAATTTAATTTGACCAGCTAAATTGAAATTTTTTCGGTACATTGCAATAACTTGGGCAATAATTTTCATGTTAATATTGTCAAATCATGTTAGCCAACACTGATTGTACATTTGTTTTACTTTAATAAAAATTATATTTTAATAAAAATTATTTAAACAAAACCAAAATTAACATTTGCTCAGTATTTTTTTATGTCCAGCTTTTTTTTGTTTTGTCCAGCTTTTTAAAACCCAATGTCCAGCTTTTTGCGAATCGGAATCTGGCAAGCCTAATATCAATGCATGTCTGTTCATCCAGAGCCTCCATACGTTAGGCAATAAGGTGCCTTTTTCTTCTTTGACATAGTGTTGGACATGTACAATATGGATGTAGAATACTGCTGCTCATCTCTGCTGTTCTACAGAAATTATTTGTGCGTTGGCCACTACTAATGCACCTAGCATGGGTACTCATAAAATGCAATGACCCCTAATAATACCAACAATCATACTGAGTTTACTTGTTTAGAGTTTAAGCAGAGTTAGCGTACACTCCCCACACAGCCTTGGCAAGATTTTCTGCACCGTTATGCCCGTGTCCGAAGCTACTCATCTACTGTTGATGAGATCCACGATTGCATTATCAATTATAAGCTTGCAGATACCCAAAGGGATCTCCAATGTTGAGAACTCATCACAGAATTCGATGGTCGTGCCCTTCTGGCCAGTTTATCCGCTCTGTAGTTACCCGGAGTGTCTCTGTGTCCCGGTACCCATGTGCCAGGGCTGTTAGTAATTCTATTGTTGAATAGTAATTGTGATAAGAAAGTAAAGAGCAACTGAATATCAGGCATTGTAACGCAAACGAGCACAGTTCAGAGAAAAGGTATAATGACTGAAAAGGAATTGATGGATTTGGACGATGCATTAATTAAACTCTAGAAATGACGATTCGTTCAACAAACAAAGTAGACTACAACAGCCATGATTAGCTCTCTAAACTGTCTAAACGACAACCGACTAGCAACTCAAGCCTGTATAGAAATCTTGTTTTAGAAAGAAAGATAGAATGAATATGTCTCTTTGTCTTTAGTTGCGATAGCTATTCAAATAACATGTGCAGACCAAAAGCATAACTCATGATCTTATCTACGTATTGAAATGTATTCATCATCATCTTCTACATTGGAACTCTGGCCAGATATCTATGAAACGTTCTAGTCTGGTAATTATGAAAGCCAATCAGTTATGCCAGCAATAGATGATTAGCATTATTGAACAGCAATAGATATATAAATCTATAAACGAAATCTGATTCATTCGTACTCACTGCAACGTTGATTTATAAGCATAGGTTGCAATGAGTTGACATCAAACTCATACCATTCGAAATATGTTTGATACATAACCCTACTTATTCAGATTCATAACTTTAGAAAAATATTTCTAATACTTAGAAATGATTCGAGTGACTCGAATCATTCAACAAAATTTACAGACTTAGTTGTTGTTCCATCTACAAAAAAAGAAAAAAGGCACATAAGCAAAAAAGACAGAGCAGCAAGCGAAGAAAACACACAACCATTTAGTGAGGATTTTAGTGTTCGTATGCGATTCACACTTATTTTGTGATTCGTGCATATGTTGAGCTATGGTGAGTCGAAGTCAACAACATCATACGTGTTGTTAAGTATGAATATGATGAGTACTTCAAACTTTGAATATGAGTGAGTATAGGTTCCATGATATTAAAATAAGTATGAATGCGTGTAAGTATCAGAAATTATGAGTATGATTCAATTTTACTCATCCTTTTTAATACTCAGTGCTGACCTCTGCTTGGTGGCTGGCAACAACTCAACAGCAAGAGATATACTTTGGAAATCTTAAATTAAATTAAATGGAAATGGAGATGAATAAGCCACACTCTGAGATTGACATCCATATATGAGTTTAATTCAATGAGGCATCTAATAAATTAATATGAACTCTATTGCTTTACAAGAAATTTGTAATCATAGTGTGTAAGTTTTTGTTAAATTTAAATTTTTTTTCTTTAATTTCTTTTAATTTCGTTTCAAATTTCTTTTTTTATTGAAAAAAAATTTCTCTTTGATAAATCCTTAAATTAAATTCCTACTGAATTACTGTATAAAAATTTAAGCCGATTTCAATATACAATGTATTAGTAAGTATTTAATATATTAAATCCAGAGTTAATTGTTCATTAGGCTCAAAAACTGGTTTGTAATAAAAGGTTAAAAAAAATAAACATTTTTTAAGCAAAACTTAGAACAAAAGGTGTGTGTGCGAGCTTAATACCCATAAGAGGCTTTAAAAAATATAAATAAAAATAAACAAAAGTTTGTAATATTTTATTTTTTATTGTATTTACAATACATATTCAATCTAAATAATGAAAGATTTTTAAATGTCAGTTGCTTTAAAAAAAATTTATTTTGCAAAAATTCTCATTTTGGTTTTGGCCTGAGATAAGTGGCAACAATATGTGAGACGTGCATGTGATAAATATTTGCCCTCATAATAACAAACACGATGGTTTAAACCATCTTGAGTACAATAACAACAACAAAAACAATTGATATGAACATAAATTGTAATGAATTGATGATGCCTGGGCTGTTAGAATATCTACAAAAATATATATTTGAATAACGTAAACCACAAATACGAGTATAAATGCCATATTATGATAACAGCAACAACAACAACAATTAAAACAACATAAAATAACTATATCAGAACTTAAAACTAAACCTATTGCATTTACATCATCAATACTCCACAAAAAAAGCAAAAAACAAGAAAAACTATACAACAATCAGGAATATTTGTATATTACCAACAACAACAACAACTACTACAGCAATAAATACAATTACAACTATATAAGAAAATTGCAGTAAAACACACATGTTGTAATACTTACATACACACACACACACAGAGAGACATACATTGCATTTCAAATGGATAAAACGATATACGTTCACCTCAAATGCAAAACAAGAGCAAATAAATCAAATTTTCAAATAATTTAACACAGGCAATGGAGTTTAGTTTTGATAACAAAATATCGAATTATCGGAATATTAAAATCGCATCATTTCATAGCATTCGAGACGGCCTTTTGTTGCTCTTTTAATATGTCAATTAACTGACTCGATAAGATGCTGCATGAAATTCATGCTCTACTGCCGTATTAGAAATAAAAGGGTCTCAATTGCGCTATCAATTTATCGAAGTACGAATCAGAGATCAGCAATGAGTATTCAAAAAGATAACTAAAATCGAATCAGACTCATAATTTCTGATACTTAGACGCATTCATACTTATTTTAATATCATGGAACCTCTCTACTCATATTCCAAGCTTGAAGTACTCATCATATTTATACTTAACAATACGTATGATGTTGTTGACTGCCGACTCTCCATAACTCAACATATACACGAAGCATAAAACAAGTATTAAGCCCCAGTTATGCATCCGTAATGGAACGTTACCGCAAACAGCTGATCGTTTTTGTTATGTATAAAGCAATACGAATGGTTATAGAAATGTAATGTAACGTAACCGGAACGTAAGAATCTGTAAAAAATAGAATTTTCTTACATTTTTACGTGACATATGTTTAGCAGTGTTAACAACATGTCAATATAAAAAACCACCAAAACTGAAAATTTAAATTATGAACAGAATTTACATTTGGTACGTGTGTTATATTTGTCTGTATGTAGTATTCTCTTTAAATTAAACTCCACATATTATAAAAACCCAAATTATAATTTATTTCATCATTAATTTTTATAATTTAAAATAAAAATAAACACTATTTTACTATTACATTATGTAGGTGGTGTTTATTTTTATTTTAATTTAGAATAGATCGATTTTTAACTAATTAAAATAATTATTTAATTTGCATTTAACTTTTACTAGAGAAGATAAAAATGTTTTAGCATTCGTACAAATTTGGTTTCCGAAGTACCTGATCTGTTTCTGTAGGATAAACAATTTCACTTGCTCGTCTATTTATATGCAAAATATAAACAATTTCACTAAATTTTGTGTCTGTGTTTCCCTCAACAAACAAACACAAACTAAATTGAGTGTGTTTCTGTGAAAGTGAAATTGTTTAGCTTACAGAAACAGTACGTAAAACTTTTAATAAGTACCTTTTAAATAAATAAAAAATCGTTAAATTGAACCTAAAAAGTCTGTAGTGATAACACTGGTTTATAGCTGAATTAAAGCAAAAAAAAAAGGCGCCATATTGAAAGTGATAAAAGAGTGAAAACAAAGTTTTTAAAATCTGAAATTAATATTAAATTTGTATAAAAAACAATAATATAATAATAAAATAAAAACTCAAACCCAAAAACATATAGAAGTCATGTTCATGTCCATATCTGAATTTTTGTCTTTTAGTTTTTGCAATTTTTATTTCTTTATTTGTTTTTCTTTATTTCTTTTTTGTTTTGTTTACATAAAAACATATGACACGCTTTTACGATCTATAATTGCACTTCCGTACACGTTGCATTACGTTACTATTACATTCCGTTACGGTAGCATAACTATGGCTTTAATCGCGTACGAGCACTAAAATACTCACTAGTGATCTATCTATTTTGGTTAGGTGTCTTTTTTCTTTTTTGTAAATGCAACAACAACAACTAAGACTGTAATTTTTGATGAATGATTCGAGGGACATTTATAAGTATTTTTCTAAAGTTATGAATCTAAATGAGTAGGCTTATGAATTAAACATATTTCGAATGGTATGAGTTTGATGTCAACGTTGTACGCATACTCATTGCAACCTGTACTTATAAATCACCGTTGTGGTGAGTACGAATGAATCCAGAGTACATAGTTAAATTTCAATATTGTTGACTCATTTATTTTCAAAATTTCATGAGTGCTTATGAGCGAAAAAACAATTCATTGTTGATCACTGGTACGAATCAGGATCAAGGTCGAACAATTTTTATTAAGGGTTCAACAATTTGAAATCAAATTATTCCTCTCGGCAACCCGTTTGAAGCTAGAAAAATATCAGTTAAATCGCTCAGTTTAACCAATAATTAGAAAAAAAATCTATGAAATCATTGAAAGAAAGAAAAACCAGACGCTGCTATGAAAATAATCATTTACCACCAAACTATTTGAATAAAGTTAGATATGCAAAAATCGCATGAGGTAATACTTCTTACTTAATTTGTCATTACAAGGCTTGAGTTAGGATTACGACCTAGTTTCGCACACGCATGAGCTAATAGCGCACATTAAATGAACAGAATTTCAATTTACGATTCACTGATAATTAGTCACTGTAAGCTTAATAGAAGAGAGTTCGGAAATTCAAGTTCCAGCTCTGGCATCTTAACAAAAAAAAATATTTCTCTAGGCGATCTTTGAAAGCTTCGAGAGCAATCTTATTGCCATGAATTTCTCAAATTTTTGAGAAGCTTTTCATAGCGATTTTATTTCACTCTCAGAGTTTTTGACAGAAATCTGCTGACCGAAGAAATATTTTTTCAAATTTAGTTTTGTTGGAAATATCTGACCGGGGGTTTGAAGCGTAGACTTACGTCTAATAAGTCATAATTATCGGGAACTACAACTTAATATCGACTTCGAACGGCAGATTTTTGGGAAAGTTTTCATAGCAATTTTATTTAATATTAGAAGACCGCTGAGAGGAAGTCGACGAAAGAAGAAAGACGGCCTCTCCTCTCATATACCAACCCACTACCTCCTAGCCTACGATTACTTCACTAAAATAATTCAAATATTAACGTCCACATTTGAAAACGCTTTTAAAAATCTGAAGCCGTAATAGACCAAAATAATTGCTTTGAGTTAAATATTCGTGATCATTTGAATTGAAAGAAAACAATACAATATTTTGAATTTCAGGTAACGATATGTCAAAAATAGTTTAGTATGTAGTTGGAATGTATTTAACACGTGCACAAATGAATGAACAAAAACTAAACATAAATAGATAAGACTAAACAGAAACACACATACACATATACTAACTAATACCATTACAAATACAGAAACATTTATAGCCAAAGGACTATAAAATACATTGAACAAGAGAATAACAATACCAACAAAAGCAACAGCAATAGCACCCGACATGGATTGAATGATATAAAATGACACCAAAACAAAATATAAATACACTCTTACACTTACACAGCCCTACACATACATACATACATATGCATATATGTATGTACATACGTACGTATTTATAAACACAGATTGCATGCAATCAATGTATTAATAATGAAATACTTACACATACATACTCTTATCGCTTTATACACAAACACTTAACATACATACTCTGCCAGAAGCAAAAATATAAACGCACAATATTTAAGTACACAAACACATACACACAGGCATAAGCACACATAAACACATACCTATACATAATTATAACCTAAATGAGAGAAAAACACACAAAACCAGCAGAGTGAGTCTGAGCGACAGAGAGATAAGAATTAGTGAGAGATTGTAATAAAGTGCTCATAACATTGTAACATAAAGTGTATTTGTGCTTGTGTTTGTGAAGAGAGCCAATATACCGTATATCATCTGTATTATTCTCTCTGTTTACATTAAATCGATATGTAATCATGGTAAAATATATGAATACATATTAACAGTGTCAACTTTTCTATTACAGTGTAAAGCAAAATGATAAGAAGGGAAACTTTTTGAAATAGTTTCTTTTGCTCTTCATCGATATTGTTTCGAAAATGAAAAATCTAGATACTGGTGTTTTGTTTTTACATTGTTTAATATTAAAATTATAAACAAAATCTACAAAAGCAAAACAATGCAACGAACAAACCTGTTTACAAATTATCGCACTGCTTAATATAACAACAAATACCAGCTTAAAAAAGTAAACAAATAAACAAAAATACACAAATAACAATACAATAATAAATGTAAACAAAATACATAAACAACACTACAAACGATGTTTACATTTATAGACATTTCGAGAAGGCGAAGCCACGAACATTCGTCATCAAGAACATTCATCAGACTGTTTACGTTGCTATATAAAAGGCAAAGCAAAGCAGTCAGTCTTGTGTGAAGACACAGTGCGTTTGAAAATAATAATCGTGGTTTGAAGATCTCCGTCACAAAGATCTGTCGAACAATTGTTTAGTAAATGTTATTGTTTATGCAAAGGGTGTAAACAGGGGAATAACTAACAAAGCAATTGTTGTTGTTACAATTGTGACTAGTGCCACACAGAATTGTACGAATAATAAAGAATTTTAATTAAAACTAAACACAAATTTATATTTATATTAATTGTAATCTTCGAGCTCAAATTTTAAACGTTTATAAAGGTAAAAACATAACAATATAAAATAAAAGAAACATCCAAAGAGGAAACACATTAGGGACTTGCTTGCGAAATATGCTGGATTCAGAGAATTTTCATATGTCGACCAACAAGGTCTTTTGACATCCCAATATTTTTTGATGGTGTACTTAGGCGTGCATTTAAAAAAATTGGGTATTTCGCGTATTCACATGATCCCATTTGTAGATTGCCAGTAAAGGTGAAGCAATTGTGGACAAATATGACGTTCTTTTGCCATTCTCCACATTAGTAAATAATATTATCGATATTTTGGTGGTTCATTGAATAACTTTTACCTTCAATACTGCCGCTAAGGCTAGTCCAATGATGTAAGATCCAGGCCATTTGTGTACTACGAGTATATGTACACTTTATACCAAAGGAAAAGTAAAAAATGGTGTAGCATTAACAGGATGATACTCAGCACATTTCAATTTGTTTCTTTCGACGACCCTATCTTGCAAATGCTCTGAGAATAACAGACTATCAAGAAAAATGTTTCATTTCATTCTGTTTTACGTTACTCTTCAGGTACAGCCAAAAATGAAGACAATTCACAAATCCAACGAGTAGTAAGAGAAATTAAATCGTAAGTCAATTAAAGATTACTGGCCATAATATATACTGGATTTAAATTGTATTGTGGTTGCATCTCATATGTCTTCGAAATCAATCTGAATATTCCGGTCAATAAGGCTACCGAATCACTGCAGAGTTTTACAAGCGGAAGTGTTAGCAATTCAGGCTGGGGTGACAATTATTGTGGACAATAATGCTCACAGGCTGAAAATCACTTTCCGATATCCAAGCGGCTATCAGGGCATTGGATTCTAATGTAATGAACTCCAGCACGGTATACGACTGTTGCAGATGTCTTAACGAGCTGGCGAATCCATATCATATGGGTACCGGGACATTCCCGGTAACTGCAGATTGGATGAACTGGCCAGAAAGGGCATGACAAGCGAAGTGATGAATTCTCTACATTAGGGATCCCTTTGGGTACCTGCAAGCTTATAATTGACAATGCAATCGTGGACCTTGTCAGCAGTAGGTGGGCAGCTTCGGAAACAGGCAGAACTGTGTAGAAAATCTGGTCAAGTCTGGATAAGGGGCTCGCGGCGGCTCTGCTTAAACTTCAAAAAAGTAGGCTCCGCACAGTTATCGGGGTTATTACGGAGTATTGTATTATAGGAACGCATGCGAGGCGTATTGGTCTGAGGACACCTTGCAAGTGATTTCTTCAGAAGCTGTGGAGATGACCAGGAGTATGAGACTGTTCGTGCACAGTAGGTGAATGTGCGTATGTCCGGCACTTGGTCAGAGATGAAAAAGGCACCTGGGTGCCTACGACATGGAGGATGTGGATGAACTGTCATGCATTGATATTGGCAGTCTGAGTCACTTCATCGGAAGCTCCGAGTGGTTTCTGGATTAGGGGAGAATGTGAAACTGTGGTATCACAATGCGCCCTGTGTGCGGCCGAAGTGTATCCGCTCATGACTACATCGAGAGGACAGCCACTTCCTGCCTACCTATCTGCATCTCATATTACCCAAACGGCAAAGTAAAATAGCCATCCGTCATTGCGAAATTTGTTTTTAATTCCTTAAAAGTATTGTACGAAGCTATTTTAATGTACACTGTATGCCTACCGTTATGCACTTAAAAAAATACGTCTCTTTATATACACACACATGTATCAATGTATTTATAAAGAATTTTACTTCCGTGCAATCATTTTTATTTCCGCCACACACATACACACACTCTGTTTTAATAATAAAAATGACTGCCATTGATGCTAAAGCTGATGGTGATGGTGATGGCTGTCGCAGTAAATGCTGCAACAATATTCCGGCTTTAATAGTTTCATGTGGCATACGAATTGAAGCCCAGTTACAGCTGCAAAAAGAAGAAAACAGTAGAAAAAAAAAACAAGGAAAATATGAAATGAAAATAGAAAAGAAAAGAAAGAACAAATAAAAATCAGGTCACATCAGAACCAACCATATACACTCGATTACTACTTCACATAAGGCTTGCTTTCCTATACACAAACATTCATTCATTCACTCAGTTGCAGTTTTAGTTTTATTTTCAATCTGTTTTGTTATTTTTTCCTTCCACTTCCTTTTGTATACTCCACCTACGGGGCAAAAAAATGGGAAAAATGGGAAAACTGAATATCTCATCGAATGTATAAATAAACGACATGACAAATTCTAACATCCGAAAAATCTCACTTACCATAACAAAATAGAAAACGGTAATAGTACGGTTACACAACGGCACAGAGAGAGCAAGAGAGTGATAGAGAAGGATAGAAACAGATCGGAATATATCATGAATTCACGCACACCTACAAACATATGTTATGTAGCATATATTTAGGCGGGCGTACATAAACGTTCACTTTTATACATTTGAACACTGGCCAATACACTTACACATACATACATACGTACACACACATCAGTAAATTGTATTTGAACACGTCTTCTCTCGATGAGTTTTAAATTTTTCCAAAATTTTATTTCGCCAGAATTCAGAAATTTGCTTCTTTTTTTGTTTTTATTTATTAACAGTGGTTAGAAATTTAAGGGATTCAATAAAATTTGTAGCAGAGTATAGAGTTTTATTAAGAAACCTTTTACGGGGTATTATTAGAAGCGACTTTTATTTGATGCATAGTTTAGCATCATGCAGAGAAAATGGTACAAAAAACTTAAGCGCTGAAAAGGAAAAAACAATCAGAAAATTTTTTATAACAACGTACCAGTTTGGGATTGAAACAGTACTATGTTTTACGTTGTACAACCGAAATATATTCAACTTAAGCCGATATGCTAAAAGCCATTACAGGGAGAAATCATATTTGCGTAGTAAAAGCAGCTGGTAAGCCATTACAATGCACGTTTTGCATTGTAAGTTTTTACCTTTAAAAAACCTTTAAAACATGTGTTCATAGATTACAAATAAAATGAAAATAAATTTGTTTTCAGTTTTAATTAAAATTCTTCATTATTCGTCCGATTCTGTGTGCCACTGTTCACAACTTTATGTAAACAGAAACAATTGCTTTGTTTGTTATTCCTCTGTTTATACCCTATGCATAAACAATAACAATTACTAGACAATAATTCGACAGATCTTTGTAGCGGAGATCTTTAAACCACGATTACTCTCTTCGAACTCAGCGCGTCTTCACACAAGACTGACTGAACTTCACTAACTGACTCGCCTGCTTTGCCTTGCCTTTTATATGGCAGGGTAAACAGTCTGATGAATGTTCTTGAAGGCGAAAATTCGTGGCTGCGCTTGCTGAAAATCTCTATAAATGTAAACATCGTTGTTTTTATTCATTATTGTTTGTGTATTTTGTTTTGTGTTTGTGTTTGTTGTTGTATTTCGAAATATATTTGATTCATAACCCTACACATTCAGATTCATAACTTTAGAAAAATACTTGTAATACTTATAAATAATTAGAGTGGCTCGAATCATTCATCAAAATGTATAGTCTTAGTTGTTGTTGCATATACAAAAAAAAGAAAAAAGATACATAAGCCAAAAAGACAGAGCAAAAAGCAGAGCAACAACACAACCTTCTAGTAAGTATTTTAGTGTTCGTACGCGATTCATACTTATTTTGTGATTCGTGTATATATGTATGTTGAGTTATGGAGAGACGAAATCAACAACATCATACGTGTTCTTAAGTATGAATATGATGAGTACTTCAAACTTTGAATATGAGTAGAGGTTCCATGAATATTAAAATAAGTATGAATGCGTATAAGTCTCAGATTTTTATGATTAGATTCTACTCATCTTTTTGAATACTCATATCTGACCTCTGGTCAGAATTACTAGCTAGCTCCTCACACCACCCATATTTTGAATGCTAATTGTATTCATAGGTGG
This sequence comes from Sarcophaga caerulescens, assembly GCA_927399465.1. Lineage (NCBI taxonomy): Eukaryota > Metazoa > Arthropoda > Insecta > Diptera > Sarcophagidae > Sarcophaga > Sarcophaga caerulescens. Next base: position 109,683,688 of record OV656872.1, on the reverse strand, counting down.
CGAAACATAAAACTTAAGGTCGACTCCGACCGACTTATATGAGGAACTTTTCCAAGCAATAATACTACTACCTATGGCTACCTTAATTAATTAAATTGATTGCCTATAAATTGCCATAGCAATAATGGAATGAAGTTACCTGCAAAAAATATAAGAATGTATGTGTGATTAGAGTTCAGTTGAAAAATTTATCACAGAAACAAAGTTAATCAGTTTAGTTGGAATACATTGCTGCAACAGATTAGACTGGAAGGATATGCAAAATTCTTAAAGAAAAACTCTTTTTTTTTTTCTTTCTAAATTTAAATAACATTTTAAACCCGCTTTTGAATTTTAAATTCTCCCTCACACCATCAACAAAAAAAAAAAAAATGATGGAAAAGAAACAAAAAGAGAGAAACTATCCCACTGTTTTGCTTCACCCAAAAATAAAAAAAATATTTTTAAAAAATATATTCACTTGTATTGCTCACCGGGGGACATTTTTATTTAGTATTCAATTTCCTTTTCCGCTCTCCATGCTCTAACAGTATTCTACTGGCAACAGCAAGCAACAACAAAAATAACATAAGAATTTAGAAAAAATAAAGGAAAACTACACCAGAAGACAAAATGATACACTATACTCCACTTTAAAAGCTAAAAGGAAACCAAAAAAAAAAAACTAAAACAACAACAACACCAATAGCAACACCAATAGAACATAGCAAGAAACTGACATTGGAAATATGACAGCGTTTACTTTAAGTTTGAACTTTGACAATCATTTTTAGTCATTTGTTGTTATTGTTGCTATTGGTGGTGTTGTTGTTTTTGTAACTGAAAGAGAAACAAGAACACAAAGTTGATGGCAAAAAACTACTTAAGAAAACAACAGTTTTTCAAACATTTAGCAACACACACGCATATAAACATACATACTGTGAATGTGATGAGCATCCAAAACAAAATAAAGAAAATGTCTGAAGATATCAGAAGAAATAACATGTCCTCTCTCTGTCTCGCTCTCTCTCTCTCTAAAGATGAACAATGAATAAAGAACGAGTCAACGTATGAATGAATGACCGAATGAATGAAGATTAATTTGTACAATTTATCTCAATATCTCCACTAACAATGTTTGTCCAAAAGGAAATTTCTTGTTGTTGCCTTTGCTTGCTTGGCTGGTGATACTTTAGATGGCTGCCTTCAATTCTCTTTCTTCCTCCCTCTCTCTCCCTCTCTCTCTGTCTCTCTAACTCTAGCTTTATATGAAACAGACAACGTAATGTAAACTAAAATTCTTCTAATGAATGGTTGTTTAGTCAAGACAAAACTACAATAACAATAACAACAACAACAACAACTATTACAACTGCAACAACACAATCATCATCATCATCAACAGCAGAGCACAGCACAGCATAGCACGGCCATAGCATTCAACAGAACATCAATACGAGTGCATCATCAATAAGTGCCTGGTTCTATACAAAATGTTGTCGTCGTTCCCACAGAGCTGGGAGTACCATATTAAACTGCCAGATAAGGAGTTTAAAAGAAAATGAAGCTGAAATTTAAAGATTTCAATAAAATGATTACAGTTTTCCTCATTGCTTTTGCTGTTGTTGTTCTTGTTTTCATTATTTCAAACGAAACGAATTAAAAAGCAAAAGAAGAACCAGAGCACAAGCAGAAACAAAAGCAAAAGGACAGAACAAGCAAAAGATTATCTTCTTCATAATAAGAGGACATATTGCGTTGATGTTGTTTTTCGAATTCTAATCATGAACCATAAAATAATAGAAAAAAACAAAAACGAAAACAAAAACAAAAGAAACAAAACAAAAAAACAGAATATTTTTGCCAATAGAACAACGAAAAAATTTGTTTTGAAAATGAAAAGATAATAAAGACCGAAATTAAATAGAAAATGCTGAAGAAAAATAAAACAAAAGAAAACAAAATTGGAAATGTTGAAAAGTTTTAGGTGATTTGGCTTATACCAGGAACCAATTGAAGTCATGAAATATTTTCAATATTTTATACGCAAGCTATTGCCATTGTTGGGAATGATCTTTTCTTGAGAGTATATGGACTTTGTGCCAACTGTGAAACTGAGCATTTTTGAAACCAAGAATAAGGCCAAGTACTAATATCGTACAATGCAGTTAGGCATAATTCAATAAACAAAAAAATTCTCTACCGATCAAAACAAGTCGCAGTCAGAGAGAACAAGATCTTGTTCAAAAGGCGACTTTAACAAATCTCATTATTTTCTAAATAGTATATACACTCAAAGCAAAAAGCATACATACACCGTTGTATGCAGACACAAATTTATTTTTATTTTATTAGCAATATACGAGGTCATATGTTAAACCATTTAAAAAGATAAAAACGGAACAGTATATACAATCAAAGAAAAAAGTCTAATTACAACGGTGTCTACATATAACTGTGTTACGTTTTTACCTTTTAAAAACGTTTAAAATATGAGCTCGTATATTGCTAATAAAATAAAAATAAATTTGTGTTTAGTTTTAATAAAATTTCTTTAATATTTGCACAATTCTGTGTGCCACTGTTCACAACTTTATGTAAACAACAACAATTGCTTTGTTTGTTATTCCTCTGCTTATACCCTTTGCATAAACAATAACAATTACTAGACAATTATTCGACAGATCTTCGTAACAGAGATCTTCAAACCACGATTACTCTCTTCAAACTCACCGCCTCTTCACACAAGACTGACTGAACTTCACTAACTCAGTCCCGTGCTTTGCCTTGCCTTTTATATTGCAAAGTAAACAGTACGATGAATGTTCTTGAAGGCGAACGTTCATGACTTCGCCTTATCGAATTCTCTATAAACGTAAACATCGTTGTTTACGTTTTTTATTGTAGTGCTGTTGTTATAGTTTCGTTTACTTGTTTACCATTTTTTATGCTGGTGTTTGTTGTTATTAAACAGTACGATAATTTGTAAACAGGTCTGTTTACTGCATTGTTTTCTTTTTGTAGCTTTTGTTTATAATTTTAATGTTAAGCAATGTAACAAGTTAAAAATTTTCGAAGCAGGCTCAAGATCTATTATGTTATATGCTGCGCAAGTTTGGGGATATAAAAAATATGATGACGTTGAGAAACTATTTCGGTTTTTTATAAAGAAAATGTTATACCTTCCTACTACTACACCCAATTACATGCTATACTTAGAAACTGGTTTTAAATCATTGTTTATTTCAACTTTAAAAATGCACTTTTGCTATATTAAGAGAGTACTGTCTTTGGGTCCGGAAAGATTACCAAGAATACTTGCAGAGAAAATTATAGAACTCAATATTTTCTGGGCAAAAGAGTGGGTAAATCTATGTAATGAGCTGCATTTTTCTTCGCCTGACGTCAGTCGTCCTTTATGTTCATACTGGACAGAAATTGTTCGCCTGTTGGAGTTGAAAGACGTAAAAGACTTCAAATTAGCTGCACAAAGCTCACAATATCATGATCTTTATCCTAAACTTTATTACGATGTAATCCCTTCACTTACTGAAGAATTTTCCTCACGAGCAAGAAGTTTAATTATAAAGGCTAGAGGTGGTCTCCTAGATCTTAATGCTAGATGTTTTAAGAGTAATACTGATGCTATATGTAGTATTTGCAATATGGATGAACCTGAAAACACATTTCATTTTATTGGTATTTGCCCTATGTACATAGAATTTAGATACATATATTTTGAACAAAACACACTGACCTATAATGAGGTACTAAGTATATTAAATGGCTCCAATTTTAATTGTCTTTATGGTTATCTTGAATTCTGTATTAAATACAGAAATCTTATATTAAATGAATTTAATACTTAATTTTCTATTTAAAATTTAAAATCATAAGATAAATTAATTGTATTGTCAATCAGGCATTCAGCAATATTGCTATGCCTTATATAGTTTGTGATATATGCATATCTGGAATGAATATATTATATATTGTAATACACAAAACTATTAATAAATAATAATAATAATGTTAAGCAATGTAAAATCAAAACACCAGCATCTAGATTTTTCATTTTCGTAACAACACTTTTTAGAAAAACCTCTACATACACCGTTGTATGTAGAATTTTTAACTAGACTGTAACGGTCAGCTGCAATAGTCTACTACGCAGTGTGGAGACTTACTAGACGTCCAAATTTCACAAAAATCTGTCATCCGGAGTCGACTTTAACACATACAATATGAGTGGTGTGAGAAGCTAGGTTTCAATCCTCACTAAAGGGTTGTAATTAAGTAATGCAATAAGGGAATATTGCGAATTCATATCTGATCATATGTTCTGAAATAATTTTTGGCTAAAGCATCCAGTTCTGATCCTCTGTGGCTGTCGTGTTTGTTTTCAGTATGGAAATGTTATCATCCATTCATGAACATTCAACAAAAGTTTGAGACACGAGCTTTTTTAATATTTCGCCAGTAATAATGGCCCAATACAAGAAAGACCTTTTTAACGTTCAAACATTATTTCGGACATGTAAAATCGCCCTTCAACGCGTGGCGCTGTTTGCTGTTCCTCTTTTGGATAAATTTTGCTACTATTGAATGCTTTGAAATTACCGAAGTAAAGGTTGACCTTTCCGAAATATATTAAAGCGATGACTTTAAATAATATTCTATACCTATACCAACGTCGCTGTCTTTATGATTTAGGTATTGCTGGATTTCTTATTGATATGTGGCAGTCGTCGTAGCCTAGTAGGTAGCGTGTTGGCTTATTAGACATGAGGCCATGGTTCAAACCCCATATCAGACAGCTCGAAAATATGGAAAACTTTCTCGCAGCGGATTTCTGGAAAAAAAACTCTCAGAGTAAATAAAATTGCCATGAAAAGTTTCTCAAAAAAATCTGGTTTTTGGAGTCGACTTTAAACTGTAGGTCACGACGCTTATGTATAAAAATTAACGCAGACATAAGTGGTGTGAGAAACTAGGTCGTAATCCTGACTAAAGGGCTGTAATCACCAATGATGTATGTAGGTATGTATGAACATATATGGCAGCGAATATTCTGGCAAGAGGGGTACTTGTAGAGGACGACCTTGTCTGCGTTGGAATGACCAAATTGAATAAGCCCTGTCAAAAATTTTTTTTTTGTTTTGGTGAAACCAGCACTCAGGGGATGGCCCCTACTCATGCAGTGCATTGTGCAGGTTTTTAGGAAAATGGGTTATAGGAAGGTGGAAGAGAGGGAGTAGTGTTTGTGGACATCTCAAGATGCGAACGTCAAGGAAACGAGTTGCTGCTAGGTGACTATAAAATGGCCAGTGCTATACCTTCACCATTAGACAGTCTACAGCAATCGTCCCCAAGAAGACCGCACCCTTCAGTCCTAGCTTCCCACACTACTCATGTTGTGTGTGTTAATTTTTTACATGAGTGGCGGGACCTACAGTTTAAAGTCGACTCCGAACGACAAATTTTATTTACTCTCAGAGTTTTTGCCAGAAATCGAACTCGGGCCTTCAGTCTAATAAGCCAACACACTACCTACTAGACCACGGCGACTTCAATTGGTGCGAACAACTGGCGAAGTCGTGCAAGGAACTGAGACGCCTAGAACGATGTGTTAAGGGAGACCACAACCCAATAAACTGATTGTTAATGGCCACTTAAGTAAGTATCGTTAAAACTTGCCCACATGCCATCAATTAGTTTTGTTATGCTTTCACCATAAAGCCATACCAACCATACTTTCTATTGGAAGTTTGTATCTTGTTTCTTTAAAACAAGAAGTCGTCGTGGTCTAGCAGATAGTGTGATGGCTGATTAGACGTGAAGCCTCGGTTCAAACACCAGGTCAGGCATTTCCAACTAAACGAAATATGAAAAGTATTTCTTCGGCAACTTCCTCTCAGCAGATTTCTGGCAAAAAACTCTGAGAGTAAAATAAAATTACCATGAAAAGTTTCTCAAGAATCTGTAGTTCGGAGTTGCCTTTAAGCAGTAGATCCCACCACTAATGTATAAAAATTAACGCACACAACATAAGTGGTGTGAGAAACTATTTCGTAATTCTCAGTAAAGGGTTGTAATGACTAATTATTTATGCCATGTGTGCATGTCGTATCTGGTAGAGTATCACTGGGAGACCGTACGAATGCTGGGAAATGGCATGAAAAGTGTTGCTACCCACTCATATACATATATTTTTAATTCGACAATATTACAAATAGTCTTTCACTAAATCAGGCTTAAAAGAATATTCCGATGAAAAATTATTACAAATTAAAAACAAAAAGAATTTTAAATTGTTCCGCTTCTCCTTTTTTTTTTTTGAATTTTTTCTCTTCCATTCGTTTAAATTGCAAAGTTAAGTTGTGTGTGGCTACCAAATAATTACAAAATTAGACACTAAATTTAACTCTATGAACACTCTGTTAAAACAAAAACAAAAAAAGATAGAAACAGAGTGCGAGAGAATAATTCTTCTCTAAGCAAAAACCACAATTTCTAAATTAATGCTCCAGTTTATGGATTAATCACTGAATTAAAAGCCTCAAACGAGAAACCAAAAAAAAAAAAAAAAAAAAAACATGGAGAAAAAAACAAAAGCATAAAGCCACCATGAAAAAGGTTTCATGTGGTCAAGCGGAAAAATTTTCATGTTGTTTTTGTATTTTTTTTTTTTTTTTTCTATGGTTTCATTATGAATTTCTATTTTTTTATATTTCTATTTGGTTTTTGTGTTCATGTGATGGTAGTTGTAGTTGGTTTTTGCTGGTTTTATGGTTTTTGGGTTGTATTTGGTGGTACCACAAATAAAAATTAGCAAAATATCACAGTGAATTTATCCATTAACATGGGCACAGTTTTTTTTTTTATTTTTAATCCTTTTCTTCCTGGTCTCTGCAGAAAAACTTATTCTTTTTTAAGCTTTTAAAGGATAAATTTTCAATTTTTACCGGGTTTTTTTGCAACTTTTTTTTAGGTTTTTGGAAAGCAGACAGTTTTATGAAGCAAAATCGAAATGAAAAAAACAAAACAAAACAAAATCGATTTGAACACTTTGTTCTATGTTGCTGCTAAAAATTAATTGCTACACTCACCCACAAAAAAAAACTCAAAAAAATATCAGAAAAAAATGATTTTTTCTATACTAACCATAGCACTAGAAAGAGCAAAAAAAAAGAATGTATGAATGAATGACTGGTATTATTGAGGCAGACAAAATACCAAAAAAAAAACATAGAAACGTAAAATTCCACAACATTAAGCCGCATTTATAAAGATTTACACGCCCTAACCACTCCTAGAAAAAATTATTAAAAAAAAAGGGGAAGCAAACGTGAAGAACAAAAGAAACCCAAAAATAATATTGCATGCAACACCGCAGATTGTCGCATCAGGCCAAGCAATAACAAACTTTAGCAATAGTGGCAGCACCAACAATACATATTTACAACAAATATTTCTTTTAAATTCGAATACAATTGCAAGCAATAAATCAAGTACAGCCCAGCAACCAACAACAGCAACAGCCACATATTCAACGGCTTACGGTTCAAACCTCACAATACTCACGTACTCTCAACTTGTAAGTGTATGAGACACTCACCATCTGCATAGTCGAGTAGGCTGAGCGCGAGAGAGGGATAGAGAGAGAGAAGGTATATTTTTTATCCATTAACCATGTGAATGTTTCTGCTGATACACTCACTCACTTATACATTCAAATGTAGGAAATGCCTCTAATAGCCCCAATGTATTGCTGAATTTCGCAATGTTTCCCTGTTAATAAATTTTGAAAACCGTGTAACAAATGTTCACTACAGTGGTTTGAAAGGAAGTTTTCGTTTACGATTCAAAAAAACAATACAGTATTCCCTGGACTTACGTCGTCTCGTTTACTGTGACGTAAATCGAGAGATTACTGTATCTTTTTTAAGTTCCTTGTTAAAAACATACTACTTTGTAGTATGAGCAATATGAAATTCGATTTACGTCGTTTCGATTTACGTCGCCTTTTTCCGGAACATTCTACGACGTAAATCGAGGGAATACTGTATTCATACCAGAGATGAGCAATGAGTATTCAAAAAGATGAGTAGAGTACCGAATCATACTCATAATTTCTGATACTTATACGCATTCATACTTATTTTAATATCATGGAACCTCTACTCATATTCAAAGTCTGAAGAACTCATCATATTCATACTTAACAACACGTATGATATTGTTAATTTCGACTATCCTTAACTCAACACATATAGACGAAGCACAAAACAAGTATGATTCGCGTACGAATACTAAAATACTCACTAAAAGGTTGTGTGTTTGCTTTGCTTGCTCCTCTGTCTTTTTTGCTTATGTGTCTTTTTTCTTTTTTTGTAAATGCAACAACAACTAAGACTGTCGCTTGAACCATTTTTAAATATTTTTCTAAAGTTATGAATCTAAATGAGTAGGCTTATGAATCGAACAGATTTCGAATGGTATGAGTTTGATGTCAACGTTGTACGCATACTCATTGCAACCTATGCTTATAAATCAACGTTGTGGTGAGTACGAATGAATCCAGAGTACATAGTTAAATTTCAATATTGTTGACTTACTTATATTCAAAATTTCATCAGTGCTTATGAGTAGCGATAAAACGATTCATTGCTGATATCTGGTTCATACCATACCGCACTTCAGGGCAATGCTGTTTACAGCTCTAAAGGAGTAGTTTTTCAACTATTTTCCTCTTTTTAATATGAATTTATTTAAACAAATGAATGTTTTTATACAGGGTGGGGCAAAAGTCGCGAAGGGATTTGATTAATTAATAATTGAATAATAATTGAATTAATAACTTTTCTAGTTTAATTTTTTTTTTATTTTTCTTTTTAGGACTTGTAAAATAAATCTGGGAGATTAATTTTGGAAGGTTACAACGTTATCCAGCGAACCAAAATCATAGAACTTTATTTTGAACATCATCGATCAATAATTCAAACTTAACGAGCCTATCGTCGTCATTTTAATGTGCGGAATTCACCATCCGAATCAATTAGTGACACGTTTTCAGGAACAAGGCTCACTAAGGGATCTTCCACGAAGCGGAAGACCACATTCTGTAATTAATGAAGCAAATATTCAACGCGTTCTGGAGAGTGTTGAGGAGAATCCTGAAACATCAACTCGAAGGCGCTCTGCTGAGCTGCAAATGTCTCGGTGGTCTTTACGCAGAATATTAAAGGGAAATTTACATCTTTTCCCACACAAGCTGCAGTTAGTGCAAGAACTAAAGCCACGAGATTCCCAAGAACGATTAAACGATTAAACCCCTTCGTGACTTTTGGCCCACCCTGTATATTAAAGCGAACATTGAAGTCGTCATAGTCCAGTAGGTAGTGCATTGGCTTATTAGACGTGAGGCTATGGTTCAACACCCCAGTTTAGACATCCCCAACCAAAAGAAATTTAAATATTTATTCGGCGATTTCCTCTCAGCAGATTTCTGGCAAAAACTCTGAGAGTAAATGAACCTGCCATGAAAAAGTTCCTCAAAAATCTGTCGTTCGGAGTAGACATTAAACTGTAGATCCCGCCACTCACGTATAAAATTAACGCACACAACATGAGTGGTATGAGAAGCTAGGCCGTAATCCTGACTGAAGGGTTGTAATGAGTAATTATGTATGACATGTACTAAAGAGGACATATGATGGCTTATAAAGAAATGTTTCAGAGGCATTGGTACTTCTGCTTCAATTCCTTGAGAGAAAAATCCCCTGATCAATAATCAGGCTTAAATCTCATATTGAAAGAGTACATATTGTTACGTTTTTACCTTTTAAAAACGTTAAAAATATGAGCTCGTAAATTGCAAATAAAATAAAAATAAATATGTGTTTAGTTTTAATTAAAATGCATTATTATTCACACAATTCTGTATGCCACTGTTCCCAACTTGATGTAAACAACAACTATTGCTTTTCTTTTGTATTCCTCTGTTTACATCCTTTGCACAAACAATAACAATTACTAGACAATTATTCGACAGATCTTTGTAACGGAGATCTTCAAACCACGATTACTCTCTTCAAACGCGCCGCGTCTTCACAGAAGACTGACTAAACTTTACTAACTCAGTCGCTTGCTTTGCCTTGCCGTTAATATGGCAACTTAAACAGCCTGATGAATGTTCTTGAAAACGAACGTTTGTGGCTTCGCCTTCTCGAGTTCTCTATAAATATAAACATCATTGTTTACATTCATTATTTTGTTTACATTTATTCTCGTAGTGTTTGTTGTTGTATTTTTGTTTACTTGCTTACCACTGTTTTTTATGCTGATGTTGGTTGTTATATTAATCAGTACGATAATTTGTAAATGGGTTTGTTTACTGCATTATTTTGTTTTTGTAGCTTTTGTTTATAATTTTAATATTAAGCGATGTAAATGCAAAATACCAGTATCTAGATTTTTCCAACAACGCCAACATCGGCGTAAAAGTAAACATTCGAAAGGTTATTATTAAATCAAAATTTAGTGTAGAATAGTTTATCTTTTCGGCACGACTGTGCAGCACTAGCACTCAGGAAATTTATTTTTCTAAAATTTGTTACGTTTGTAAAGACACATGCATAAACACACACATGACATCACAAGCATGCATATGCATTTCAAGGCATAAAAGAAGTTAAATGCCCTACCATCTGTCGATTTGAACAATCAAATTATTTAATAGCGACTATTAAGTAAATTACACTCTTGAGTCGTAGACATTTATGCCTGGATTAATTCTTGAACAAATAAATCTTCATGTCCTTTTAACCGAAAATATTATAAAGACATAACAGAACAACATCTTGACCATGTTAGAGATGTACCTCTGGTAGCGTGCTTTTTCTCTTTTTATTTTTGCCCAGTATTTTCTATTTTTCCTTTTTGATATTTTCTTGCAGGGCATACAAACTGTATTAATATTTCGTATATTTTTATAACACAAGGTATTTTTGCTGTTTTTCTCTTCGTAAAATAAAAACAATAACAAGAAATACATGGAATACATGGAATAAAAATGAAGAGCAATCATGCAGAATGCCGGAGACTACCTATTAAAATTTATAAATTTTATTTTTATGACATACATTTACAATATACAATACACGTACATATATGCACACATACACACACTAGCATACATTTATGCATGTATATGTATGTATATGTGTGCTTGATATCATAAATCATTTGTGACACAAGTTTTATGTGCCTGATGCACTTTATGGCATTTTACTTGATTGTTTTCAAATGCCTGCAACAAATATCACCAAATACTAACGAGGATAGTTGCGAAAGCATTAGAAATTTAGAAACGTTTTTCATTGTTCCTCAACATAGTCTATATTTAAGTGGAATAGAGCTTTTGCATTGGTTCATTTTCAATAGTTTTGATAAAGACTCTACCCCTTCATTGGGGGCAAAGTTTTTACTATCGAGACATGTTTTCAATTTTACAAAAGCCAAAAAAAAAACTCATGACGAGAATAAATCGCAATTGTGAACGAGGTGTGCAGATGGATTACCGCAATTCTCCACATGTTAGGCCATTAACATTTAATGACATCACCTACACACTGTCATAGGCTATTGCAGTAGTCGCCGTTGATTGTTTATTTCATGCGTAGTCCAAAATAACCATACGCCTTTATTGGCCTTCAGAGTACAGGCGATAACTACACTTTCTATAGAGACATTGAATTTATTTATCTCGGCTCTGTTATTACCAGCAAAAATGAAGTCAGTCTGGAGCTCAAGTGTAGGAGCACTCTTGCCAGCAGGAGACCTCTTTAGTACGATGAAATTTATACTCTACAAGTTGCTCATCCTCCCCCTGCTTCTTTATGGCGACGAAACATGAACGTTATCAAGCATTGATGCTGCAGCCTTAACAGTATTCGAGAGGAAAGTCCCTCGAAAGATCTTCTGTCCAGTGCGAGTTGGCGATGATTGCCGCATCAGATCTAATAATGAACTGTATGAACTCCTCAGCGAAATGGACGTTGAGTGTATTAACATCCAGCAGCTGCTTTGGCTCGCCCATGTCTTTCGAATGGAGGAGGATGCTCTGGCGAGACGAACGAACTTGTCTGCGTTGGAAGAACCAGATCGAGGAAACCTTGTCATCATTTAGTGTGACCAATTAACGTAGGCGCGCAAATAGCAGAGGCGCCTGGAAGGATGTCTTAAGGCAGGCCGAAATCCATTAATCGGGTTCTTAATGGCCAATTAAGTAAGTAAGTTAATTTCTGCAGTGTGAGTTGGCGATCTAATAATGAGCTGTATGAGCTGGACATAGACGTTGTATAGCTCATTAATATGCAGCGGCTAATCTAGCTCGGCCATGTTGTTAGGATGGAAGATAATGTTCCGGCGAGACGGGTATTTGCTGTGACAATCAGTGGATGGTATAGAGATGTAGAGGATGATCCTGTCTACGTTGGAAGGACTGAATAGAGGAACTTCCATCGTCGCATGGTGTAACCAATTGTCAAAGGCGCTTCAGAAACAGAAGCGCCTGAAGTGATGTATTAAGGCAATCTGAAATCCTATAAACTGGTTGTTAATGGCCAATTAAATAAGTAAGAAAGGTCATACATCAAAACGAAATTATGAAAAAATATTTCTTTCGCTTCCTTGCTCTCAGCAGATTTCTTTCAAAAGCCCGGAGAGTGCAATAAAATTGGCATGAAAAGTTTTCTCAAAAAAATCTGTCTTTCGAAGTCGACATAAAACAGACACACAACGTCAGTAGTGTGAGAAGCTATATTTAGATAGCGTATGGTTAATATTTATTTGTGTAACATCATAATACTCATACGCCCTGAAGTATTCTTAAAGGAAAATTATACATATATGTGTATGTATGTAAATATGCATATTGGGTTAAATAAAAAGTAAATGCGGTGTGTTTTCTCGAAAATTCAGTATATAGGCAAGTAATGGCTCATCGGTTGAACTATTCCTTACCACCCATACTAAAACGAATACTAGTTAGAGAACACAAGCTCTGAATAGTAAGGTTATTGCAACTGCAGTAAATTGATGCAGGGTCTTCGAAACCATGTATGGCCTGGCATTGTGATGATGAAACACAACACTTTTAAGATGACAAGTTGTAAGTCGATGTAGTCTAGTGGGTAGTGTGTTATCTTGTTTGACGTGAGGCCATGGTTCAAACACCAGGTCTCAGACGTTTTCATTAAAACTAAATATGAAAAAATATTTCTTCGGCGACTGCCTCTCAGCAGATATCTGGCAAAAACTCGGAGAGTAAATGAAATTGCCATGAAAAATCTATCGTTCGGAGTCGACTTTAAACTGTAGGTCTCGCTACTTATAAATAAAATTAACACACACAACATAAGTTGTGTGAGAAGCTAGGTCGTACTCCTGACTAAAGGATTGCAATGACCAATTATGTATGTCTGTATGTAAGTAAAAAGAATACGCCGATTACACAATGACACCTAAAATATTTATTTTTAAAGGTTGCCAAACTTCACTAACATTTTCAAACTATTCTTACATTCAATATAAATATCAAGTAAGTACATTTTAAGACTGGCCTCGTACATTCTCTTTACATGGTCCAGTATGTGTAGAAGTAAGACTGACTACCTGACTGACTGCCTACTGGTATTGCATTTACCAAGGAATACAAATTATTTACAATATTTTTATTTCATTATAAAATACCTAGTGTTCTAAACATTTTTACTCCTTCCTTTTTCTCTGTTTTTCTTTTTCTTCTTTGTTTATCGATAACAATAACAACAACAATAACAATATTTTAAGTCTTAAATAAGAAAAATTAATTTTTTTACGTTCTTGTTTTGCATTTTTTTTTTTTGCATTTTTTAAATACACTTTTTAACTTTTGCTGACATCAGCAATATTCAATGGTATCAAGCAGAAGATGAAGACAAAGAACATAAAGAAACAAACAAATTTCAGAAATTCCAAAAAATATTTCTTTTTATTGAATTTCACCAAAAAGAAATAAAAAAATGCTCATAACAAGCAAATTTATTGCGAAGAATAAAAAAAAAAAATCGAAAAGAAAAGAAGAAAAAAAATGTCTTTTTCATTACCCAGTTCAAGAGTTCAAATATATACCAATAATACATACAATAAGGAAATAAATCTATTAAGAAACATATACAATAACAATCACAACAACACCAACAATAAAAAGTAAAAAGAAATTAAAAAGAAAAGCGAAAAAGAAAAATATTTCAAGCCGTTTCTGAAAAGCGAAAAACTTTCTTGGCATTCATAATAAATAATGAGTGAGAAAAAGAAATGCAAGAGACAGAGAAGAACGCAATGAAACTGAAATGAAATTGAAATACAAACTAAAGCAAGGAAAACTTTTTCACTTTTTAAAAAAAAGAGTTTTCTTCGGGTAACATGTTTTTCTTTCTTTCAGTTTCTTTTCTTTTTTTGTTATTGAGTGGCAATTTTTAATTTCTTTTCAAATTCAGGTAATTTTCTCACAAAAATTGTTAATTAAAAATACACCATTTCCAAAAAATTATTGAACAAAAGCTTATAAAATTAATTGAAAACAAAGTATTCAATATACAAAGGCTTTGTCAATAAGCCGGAGTCTTAGTTAAAGGCTTTAAGGTGCCATAACACACGCACCAACGAAATTCAACTTAAATACACCCTCGATGATAAGCTTAAATAAAATGTTGAGCATATCTCACCACATTTATGAAAAATTCAGAACACATATACCCAGAATAGAGTGGAAAGCCACCTGTCAAGCTCTATAAAGTTTCCAGGTTTATTAAATAAAAAAAATTTAAAATTCTATTAACCAGTTTAAATGCTTCGCTTTTGTCTTCTTCCTTAACATAATAAACAGGTTAGGTCGAAGTGGTAGCTCTGATATCAAAAAGTTCACTTGAGCACTCATAGCGGCCCGTTGTGACGCCACAGATGAACACAGTCTCTGTACTGACCAAGTTCTACCAAAACCAGGGAAGAGGAAGAAGTTGGTCAGCGCAAGGGCTGGCTACAGTAAATAGGAAACGATAGAAAAATGTGGCAGCTGTATTTAAAACAACTCACTTAAGAGAACATAAGGGCATGTTATGATACTACATGAAGCGATGCTAAAGAAGCTAACTTACTTACTTACTTAATTGGCCATTAACAATCCGAATAATGGATTTCGATCTGCCTTCCGGGCGCCACTGCTATCTGCGCGCCTACATCAGTTGGTCACACCAAGCGCAAACAAAGTCGTCGGACCATCCATCTCCATTCGAACGACATGGCGGAACCATCACAGCCGCTGGATGTTAATACGCTGGATGTCCATGTTGCTGAAGAGCTCATACAGCTCACTGTTGGATCTGATGCGGAAATCATCGCCAACTCACACTGGACCGAAGATCTTTCGTAAGACTTTCTCTCGAATACTCTCAAGGCTGCTGCATCAGTGCTTAATAATGTCCATGCCTCTGCGCCATAAAGAAGCACGGGGAGGATGAGCGTCTTGTAGAGTATTAGTTTTGTCATACGAGAGAGGTCCCTACTTTTTAATTGCCTATTGAGACAATAGTAGCATCTGTTGGCATTAAATTCCTTGACTATATCGAAAGTATAGTTATCTTCCGTAATCTGAGATACAATACGCCACATGTCCCTACTTGTCGATAACATATACACCGTTTTGCCCTCACTTACTGCCTTTCAATAGCACTAAAGGCAGCAGTAACATTTCCTTAGGTACGCCCTATGAGAAGAAGCTAACTTGATTAATAGACTTTTACAATTAATCTTAGCGTTCCACATGACTCAAAACACGACTTAATTTGAAGTAAGAAGAAAACTTTCGTGATCAATTTAACATAAGAGAATTTTTCTCTTGGCCAAAGACGGAAATTGGCAAATATATAGTAGAAAATACTTCTCAGCAACCTCTATAAAAGTCGTTTCCATATAAAGTAAGTCTCTATGCAGTTTAATGAAAGTGAATAGAGTTCTAAGTATTGCTATGAAAATGCAAAAATCTAGATAAAGGTGTTTTGCTTTTACGTCGCTTAACATTAAAATTATAAACAAAAATACAACAACAAACACCAGCATAAAAAAATGGTAAACAAGTAAACAAAAATCCACAAACAACACTACAAGACTAAATGTAAACAAAATACACAAACAACAATAACGAATAACGTTTACATTTATAGAGGTCTCGAGAAGGCGATGTCACGAACATTCCCTTCGCCTTCACGTTGCCGTATAAAAATCATGGCAAAGCAGGCGATGAATGATGAAAAATACTACAACATAACCATGAGTTTAAAACCCGATTTTAAGATATAATTCTACGAAGATTAAAAATGCATGCCAACAAACCAAAAGAAAACCTTAAAAAAATTCGGCAATAATTTAATTGACTTTTTTGCCTCTTGGCTATAAAGTACCACATCTAAGCGTGATGATAAGCATATTATTTGATAAACTTTGAACTTTTCCGTTTATTTTCTTGCCATTTGCTGTTGTTTCACAAGAATTATCCTTCGACTATGAGGGAAAACGTTTGATTTATGGCCATATGGCCTCCCAAATGAGTCATTATCAAAGCATTACGCTTGGAATTAGTGTTTTAAAGTCATTGCAAATAATATCTCATTCGCCTTGCCATACATCCATGGCATATTCAAACATAAATTCTTTCCCCCTTTTTTTTCTTTCTGTCTTCTTCATTCGTTGTTTCTTTTCAGGCTTCATTTCGTTTTATTTTATTTGCCATTTAACTCATCGTAAAATAATAAAAAATAAATTGAAGAAGAACTGAGAGGAATTCAAACCACAATATACTCTCAAAGATAAATTTATTCAATCTACAGAGTCAGAGTATTTAGCTTCACCACAAAAGACCCATAAGTTCGTGAAGATTTTTAATTATGAAACTCAAATTGACCGCAAAAATATCAAGCAAATGAAATGAAAGCAAAGAAAAAATACGACAAAAAACAAACGAAACGAAAGAAATAAGAAACAGAGGAAGAGTAGAGTAAAAAGTGAAATGGCAATAAAACCATAAATTATAAAGAAATAAAATTAAAACAACAAGATACTTAGAAAGAATATAAAAATCTTCTCTTTTTTTTGACTTTTTTTCCTCCAAAAAAACACCACAATTCGATATCAAAACAGCAAACACGTGTAAAAGATTTCTGGAAAAAGTCAAAACAAATAAGCGGGACCAATAAAACATCAGCCTTTAAAAGGATTTCTTAAATGGTTTTTCTCTTTTTAATATTTTGTTGTTGTTGATGTTGTTGTATTGAAACGGCTTCAAATGCTGTTAAATAAACTCAACGGTAACAAATATTTAATGAATTTTTAAGGACTTAAGGACATTTTGAAAACTGGCTTCCTGTCATATCAAGCAAAGGTTTATTTAAAGGTACAAAAAACAACAAAAAAAAAAAAAAAGGATTTCAAATCAGTTTCCAATAACGAAAATGTGTATTTAAACACTAAATTGATTAGCTCACCTAAGCGTATGTTTAATAATTACTTTTGCAACAAGAAAATACTCATACGCCCTGAAGTATTCTAAAAGGAAAATTGTATATGTATACTCGTATCAGACATCAGCAATTTATATTCAAAAATGAGTAGACTATCGAATCATACTCATAATTTCTGATATTTATACGCATTAATGCTTATTTTAATATCATGGAACCTTTACTCATACTCAAGGTTTGAAGTACTCATCATATTCATACTTAACAACGCGTATGATGATGTTGTTGATTTCGACTCTCCATATATCAACATATACACGAAGCACAAAACAAGTATAATTCTCGTACGAACACTAAAATACTCACTAAATGGTTGTGTGTTTGTTCTGCTTGCTGCTCTGTCTTTTTTGCTTATTTGTTTTTTTTTTATTTTTTTTTTTTTTTTTTTTTTTTTTTTTTTGTTAATGCAACAACAACTAAGACTGTAAATTTTGATGAATGATTCGTATTACTCGAATCATTGCTAAGTATTATAAGTATTTTTCTAAAGTTATGAATCTATACGAGTAGGCTTATGAATCAAACATATTTCGAATGGTATGAGTTTGATGTCAACGTTGATGTCGCATACTCATTGCAACCTGTACTTATCAGATCAACGTTGTAGTGAGTATAAATGAATCAGAATACATAGTTAAATTTCAATATTGTTGACTCACATTCAAAATTTTATGAGTGTTATGAGTAGCGAAAAAACGATTCATTGCTCTGATTCAAAAACTAAATTCGTAGGCTCACCGCAACGTATGTTTAACATTTAAATGTATAACAAAAAAGTACTCAATAAAGGAAAAATACTCTTAAAGGAATAATGTTTTGATAATGTATTGAAATATACATATTGGGTTAAATAAAAAATAAATGCGGTGTTTTTTTTTTTTTTTTGTAATTGAGAACTTAGGCTAGTAATGCCTCATCGACTGAACAATTTCTTATCACTCATACTGAAAAAATTGCAACTGCAGTAAATTGATGCAGGGTCTTCGAAACCGAGTGTGACCTGACATTGTAATAATGAAACACAACAGTTTTATGATGTCAGCTTTGTAAGTCGCCGTAGTCTAGTAAGTAGTGTGTTGGCTTATTAGACGTGATGCCACGGTTCAAAACCCAGGTCTCAGACATTTCCAATAAAACGATATATCAAAACAATATTTCTTCGGCGACTGCCTCTCAGCAGATTTCTGTCAAAAACTCGGAGAGTTAATAAAATTGCCATGAAAAATCTGTCGTTCGGAGTCGACTTTAAACTGTAAGTCCCGCCACTTATGTATAAAATTAACACACACAAAATAGGTGGTGTGACAAACTAGATCGTAATCCTAACTGAAGGGTTGTAATGAAAAATTATGTATGTATGTACATAGCATCTGCAGTTTATTGCGATTTAATATAAAATTGGCTGCAGAGAACTCATGTAACTCATGGGTCATGCGATGTCGATAGTCTCCGCCTATCTAACGTGTTAGTTCAACCAAAAATTTTTAAGTTTTTACGTTAAATCATATCACTAAACACCAACTGTGCTATTTAATAATAATTCAACAAACGAAGAAAACAGAAAAAACATTTAATTTCCGTTCATCTAATTGATGTAACAAATAAACCTGGAGTAAGAATTTTAATAAAAAATTTGTTTCCTAACAAAAAAAAAAAAAAAACCAGAAAAGCATAAAAGAACTTGTTTGGTAAATATTGTTGTGTTGCTTTAAAACAAAACAACAGTAAAAAAATAAATAAATAAATAAATACTGGGTTCCGTATATAAAAATAAATATGAAATTGCCTTTGGCGTCTTAAGCATAAAAATACAAGAAAGAAAAAATATTTTCATTTCATTTTGTAACAGAAAAAAATATGCTTTTTTGGGTGGAAGGAGTCATTAATCTTTATAATTTCATTTCACTACACTTTGTTTATTAACTCCAGTTGAAGGCACATTAAATAAGAAAAACAACAACAACAACTGTACAGGAAGTAAGAAATGTTTAGGAAAAATCCAAAGAAAAAAACAAAAAGAGAGAGGGAGAAACGGAAGCAACAACATAAAATGTTTGAAAGTTTTATTAAAAATCAACGAAAGAAAAAACAAATGAAGAAAACAATCAAATTCTAAAACAAAAACAATAAAATATTAAAACGGCTAAAATGTCACAGTTTGCATATGCTATTATGACCATTTCCTATGTATACATCCATACATTGTGACTGTGTGTGCGCATTGTTTATATATATCGAACAATAAAAAGAATACCAACAATAAAGTCGGAAAATGTCAACAGAAAAGGAAGAAAACTCAACAACAAAAATTAAATACAACATCACGGCTAAAATAAGCGACCACCGTTATAGCCAACCATAAACAAAGAGAAAAAAAATCAACTAACAGAGCAGAGATCAGCAATGAATCGTTTCTTCGCTACTCATAAGCACTCATGAAATTTTGAATATAAGTGATTTAAAAATATTGAAATTTAACTATGTACTCTGATTCATTTGTACTCTCTACAACGTTGATTTATAAGTACAGGTTCCAATGAGTATGCATACAACGTTAACATCAAACTCATGCCGTATGAAATAGTATGTTTGATTCATAAGTCTACTCATTAAGATTCATAACTTTAGAAAAATAGAGTGACACGAATCATTCCTCAAAATTTACAGTCTTAGTTATTGTTGTATTTACAATAAAAGAAAAAAGTCACATAAGCAAAAAAGACAGAGCAGCAAGCAGAGCAATCACGCAACTATTTCGTCAGTATTTTAGTGTTCGTACGCGATTCATACTTATTATATGATTCTTGTAAATGTACAAATCTTGTTTCCGTACAATGGGCCAATTCGACCTCCGGGTACTGCACTTGTCTCAATTGACAAGTACACGTCCTCTAACCTAAAAAATGTTGAGTTATGGGGAGTCGACATCAACAACATTGTACGTGTTGTGTTGTTAAGTACGAATATGATGGTGAGTGCTTCAAGCTTTGAATATGAGTAGAAGAGGTACCATGATATTAAAATAAGTATGAATGTGTACAAGTATCTCAAATTATTCGATTCGATTTTATTTTTTGTTTTGAATACTTATTGCTGATCTCTGTAACAGAGAGAGAGAGAGATAGAGTGCGAATGCCAAAGTGTCTATATATAGGATCTTTTTTAAAGTGCTTTCTATCTACAAATTTAAATGAAAAAAAGTGTGAAGCCTCCGTAGTCTCATAGGTAGTATGTTGGCTTATTAGACTTGATTCTATGGTCCAAAACCCAAGTCAGACATCTCCAACGCAAAGAAATATGAAAAAAAAGGATTTCTTTCGGCGACTTCCTTTCAACCGATTTCTCGCAAAAATTCTGAGAGTGAAATGACATTGCCATGAAAAGTTTCTCAAAAATCTGTCGTTCTGAGTAGGGTTTAAACTGTAGATCACGCCACTCATGCATAAAATTAACACACAAAACACAAGAGATATGAGAAGATAGGTCGTAATCCTGACTGAAAGGTTACATGTACATACATGTATTGTTTTACGTTTTTACCTTTTAAAAACCTTTAAAATATGAGGTCGTAGATTAAAATAAAATAAAAGTAAATTAGTGTTCAGTTTTAATTAAAATCCTTTATTATGCGCACAATTCTGTGTGCCACTGTTCACAACAACAACTGCTTTTCTTTGTTATAGCTCTGTTTATACCCTTTGCATAAACAATAACAATTACTAGGCAATTATTGGACAGATCTTTGTAACGGAGATCTTCAAACGCACTGCGTCTTCACACAAGACTGACTGAACTTCACTCACTCAATCGACTGCTTTGCCTTGCCTTTTATATGGCAGAGTAAACAGTCTGATGAATGTTCTTGAAGGCGAACGTTCATGACTTCGCCTTCACGAAATCTCTATAAATGCAAACATTGTCGTTTACATTTATTCTTGTAGTGTTTGTTGTTGTATTTTTGTTTACTTGTTTACCATTTTTTTTATGCTGGTGTTTGTTGTTATATTTCGCAGTGCGATAATTTGCAAACAAGTTCATTGTTTTGTTTTTGTAGCTTTTGTATATAATTTTAATGTTAAACGATATAAAAGCAAAACACCAGTATCTAGATTTTTCCATTTCCATAACAATATGTATGTACATATGTGAGTATGAGATATCATCGAAATTTTTTTGAAATTTGGTGTTTGAAAAACCTATTGATGACCTCACAAGAAAAATTATTACAGAGTTAAATTGCACAATCGTGGTGGCCAGTTTATATCGTCCACTCGTGAGATGAATTACTTAAAAGGTTCTTACAATGTCAGGATTATGACGCAGCTTCTCACACCACACATGTCGTGTTTGTTAATTTTATCCATCTGTGACGGAACCTCTCTGTAAAAGTAAATCTTTTAAAGATTTACCATATTTATTAGGAATTAATTTTAAATTTTTTTTTAATTTTAAATATTCTTCAACAACTACTCTTCTGTAACTGAAGTACTTCTCATTCATATTTTTGTTTTTCTCATTAAAGCTGTTAAAGATTACAGAGATTAAAAAAGTATTTTATTGCCTTATAAAAGGATTAAAAAAAACAGAATATATCACAATATAATTCTGGGAATATTTAATCAATCAATTTATTTATCTTTGCATGGTAATTAGAATTTGTGTGCATGTTTTCTTAAGATTTATTTTGTAATTTAATGGCACAATAAATATGATTTTTCTTTAAAAACTTTTAAGTCCTTTTCTTTAAATATATTTTAAAAATAAATAAATTTGGATAATATAAAACAAAAAATTGTTTAGAATAATATATGTATGTATGTATGTAATGGTAGGTGTAATGAATTCATTTTATATAAGCCCTTATGAGCCAACAGAATACCTATAGGCAGGTAGAGATGACTATCTATCCGATCGCATAGATACACTCATAATATGGACATTGTGGTAACCATAGAACAGCTGAGATTTCAATTTATTTACAACCGTTTTCTGTACATTTTCAGTATATATCCGAACTTTTTAATACAGTGAGAGGTTTTAGACAAGGCGATCCCTTATCATGCGATCTCTTCAACTTTGTCTTGGAGAGTGTTCTGCGTAAGGCGAGAGTGCATCGCAATGGCACTATTTTCCAAAAAAAAATTCCAGTTGCTTGCGTACGTTGACGGCATTGACATCATAGGGCGTACCAAGCGAGATGTTACAGCTTCCTTTAGTGCTATTGAGCGGGAGTCAACTAAGATGGGTCTGGCAGTAAATGAGGGCAAAACGAAGTATATGTTATCGACAAGTGGCGATATGCGGCAGATAACTATACTTTCAATGTAGTCAAGGAATTTATTTATCTTGGCTCCGCCGTTACCACCAAAAAATTATTTCAGTCTGGAGATCAAGTGCAATATCAGTCTTGCCAACAGATGCTACTACGATAGGCAATTGAGTAGCAGCGACCTCTCTCGTATGACAAAACTAATACTCTACAAGACGTTCACCTTCCCCGTGCTTCTTTATAGCACAGAGGCATGAGGGTATTCGAGAGGAAAGTCCTACGTAAATTCTTTGGTCCAGTGCGAGTTTGCGACGATATCCGCATCCGATCCAACACTGAGCTGTATGAGCTCCTTAACGACGTAGACGTTGTGCAGCGTATTAACATCCAGCTGCTCTGGCTCGGCCATGTTGTTCGAATGGAGGACGATGCTCCGGCAAGACGGACGCCCTGTTTGCGAGGAAGGACCAGTTCGAGGAATAGCTGTCATCGATTGGAGTGACCAACTGCCGTAGGCTCGCTAGAAACAGAGGCCCTTGTGCTTGCTATATCTGCACAATTAAGTGTTCTAAGGAGGACTGTCAAATGAAGCCGTAAATTAGAATCACTGCTTCTGGAATAACTACATCAGGCACGATGGTAAAAAGCTTAATGGAAAGACAATTTTCGCAGCGGATTCATAATGAAGCATTAGAACTGTACATACAAAATGTACCATATATACAGAAACTTACTTACTTAATTGGCCATTGACAACCCGATTAACAGATTTCGGCCTGCCTTAACACATCCATCTATGCGTCTATGCCAGTTGGTCATACCAATCGATGACAGGGCTTGCTCGATTTAGTCCTTCCAACGCAAATACTAACACTATTCTGTGTGAAAATCACAATTTAGAAAATAATTCTTCAAAAAATATAACAAAATTCTGTTCATAATACCCCGCGAACAAGTTTTTAATTAATTTGGAGAAACTGTCCTAGTGTTTCCAATTTCAAAAATTGCTTTTTAGTTTTCTTCTTTTTTCATGTGGAATGCTTTAGGATACCAAAAGTTTGTTTTTTTCAATTCATTTCGCCCACTATGTCAGTCAAACTTAGTTTTACTAAGTATTTATGGCCACATTGTTTAAATAACGGTTGTTTTTTTTTAATTTAAAGTTCTAAAACATAACGGAAAAATTAAAAAAAAACGAATGTTTAACAAAATCAAAATTACAAACTAAACGTTTTTCTTTTTTTTTCAATTCACAAACACAACATAAATTATGGAATCCGAAACAAAAAAAATAAAAAATAAAAAAAGAACACACGAACTCGTAATAAAACTTTCTATTGACCATTTTACACTGACTGTCACAGTCAATTTAGAAGGACACACACACACTTGAGCTGAAGTTACGAAGGAAATAAAAATAAAATGAAAAGAGAAAGAGAGGGAGAGAGAAAGAGAAATATGGATTGAATCGAAAAAAACAACAAACCAACAGCAACAGCAATAATAAAAATGGAAGACACAAATAAAGTTCATGCTGTCATTTACAATGATAAAAACACACAGCAGTTCTACTTCACACACTCTCAAACATTCACACAAACTGTACACATGTTTGCACACACACATGCAAACAACCTTATATTTTTATTAATACTTTAACAAAACTCTCTCTCGCTCTTAATACAATGATTGAAAGCCCGATAGAAAGAATATAAGAAAAAGAGAAAGTGGTAGTGGCAGTGATAGTGGTGGGGTGAGTGTGTAAGTGTGTGAGTAGTATTAGTACAAGTATTTGTTCAGTACTTTAAAACTGTACAAAATCCATGACAACAAGAACGACAAGTTAAGATAAGTGGGCTCTCTATGTCTTCAATTTTTTTTTAGCAATGGCAATAACAGCATCAACAGCAACAACAACTTGAATGGCAATAGCAATAGCAATAATTTTTATAAACCAATACAAACAAAATAAACGACAGAAAGAAAGAAAGATAAAAGAAAAGAGTACCAGAAGTAAAATGAATGAAAAAAGCATAGCTTTAGAGAATATTTTAGGGTGTATGTGTTTGTGTGTCTCTTGCAAATCAATCGTTTTAAAAGCAATATTCTCTGAGTTGAAATCCTAGAAGCAAATTGTACAAGTGCTTCCTTATTTCTAGTTGCTGTGGCACAGTGGAAGGGCAGAGAAAGAAAGCGTATATAATTTTATCTTTTAATTATTAAAAAAATTTTAAAAAAAGGATACAAAATTACAGAAGATTAAGTTTAAATATTCTTCCTACTTCCTCTCCTTTTTCATATCCCCTCTATTATCCTTCCTTATTAAGGACGTTGTACGATGGGTCAATTCGACCTCCGGGTACTGCACTTGTCGCAGTCGACAAGTACACGTCCTCTAACCTAACCTAACCTAAGTTTAAATCAAAAAATAAAACAAAAAATAATAAACACAATAAAAGAAAGCTGAAGCATATCAATTACTCAACGAAGTTTATCTCAAACGACTTTCATCGACATGAAGGAGCAATTAGAAGTAAAGATTCTGTCTTACTACTTACTTTACTGGTCATTATAACCCTTTAGTCAGGATTACAACATAGCTTCTAACACCACTAATGTTGTGTGTATCAATTTTATCCACAAGTGGCGGGACCTACAGTTTAAAGTCGACTCTGAATGACAAATTTTTTTGAGAAACTTCTCATGGCAATTTTATTTCACTCTCAGAATTTTTGCGAAAAATTAGCTGAGAGGAAGTTGCCTAAGAAATATTTTTTCATATTTCGTTTTGTTGGTGGTTGGTGAACTATGGCCTCACGTCTAATAAGCCAACACGTTATCTACTAGACTACGGCCACCTCACCATATACCCCATAATCAGTATTATGCGCCCCATTTTCTCTAAGGGACACAATATTATCGCACACATTTTTAAAATTTTCAGTCTTTACAATTTTCTTTATAATTTTGTCAATTACTCGGACACTTGATCTATTATGATGACCAGAATCACCCAGAAATGCTCAAAAAATCGGCGATGAAATATTTTTTTCAATATTTCATATTCTTTACGATGAACCACAGGCTCTCGTCTAATGAGCCAACTTCACAAAAAACTGAGAAATATTTAAAGACATGTCCAAAATACTATGTGAACACTAAATAAAGAACCCATTTTTATATCGAATCATAATGGGCTTGATAAATAGATCCATTAAAACACTGTGAAGTTCAAGAAATCGTACATAAAACCCAATCAATCAATCGAATGTCTATCCATGTACATACATGTATGGTAGTGTAAGCAGAATATAAAGATGAATCATCAGGGCCCATGTGACCTTGTAAATCATTTAGTACGTTAAAGAAGAGGTTCAACTATTCCGTTCACCCAGTGAACGCGAGTACTGTATTGGGTTTTTGCTTTTCCCCAGTACTTTGACGGTGGTGATCATTAAATTCTCTATACCACTGTGAAATCTACAAGTAAAAGTATCATATGTAGTCATCATGTAAAGGTGATTGGCCAAAATATTCAATCAGACATGTAGTCCACACAGTTAGAATGTTTTGTCTTACCGGCAACAGGATGAAGGTCGTAAACCTGGTGTTCACAATTTTTTTCCACACAAGCATACATAATACATAATTGGTCATTACAACACTTCAGTCAGGATTACGACCTAGCTTCTCACACCACTAATGTTGTGTGTGTTAATTTTATACATGTGTGGCGGGACCTACAGTTTAAATCGACTCCGAACGACAGATTTTTTGAGAAGCTTTTCATGGCAATTTTATTTACTCTCAGAGTTTTTGACAGAAATCTGCTGAGAGGAAGTCGCCGAAGAAATATTTTTCATATTTCGTTTTGATGTCTGACCTGAGGTTTGAACTCGGGCCTTCAGTCTAATAAGCCAGCACACTACCTACTAGACTACGGCGACTACTACCGGAGGCCGCATTAAGTGGAATAAGACTTAAATTCTTTCGATTTTAAACTAAAAAAATCAATTGCATACCAATACAGTAAGAAGGACAACCGTTTCAGTTTGACATACTGAGAGTGCCGTATTCAATGCGATAAAAAGACAATAATTAAACGAACTGTAGTAGTAGAACCAACATTAGCTATTTACAAAGCGTACATACAGTAATCAACAGACATCAGACTGTGGAATAAAGAAAAGTGTAGCAGTGACACAGTACACACATACGTAATTGGTGGCATACATAGACAGATATAGACCAGCAGTGACTCATGAGATTGGATTCGTTTTAGTCAAAGATCGAGAGAATTTTTGTTCTTTCCATTGACAGAAAAGACCAAAGTACTCTGGACCTTCAGAAATCAGTGACGTTAGTTCACTTACTTCTTACTCATACACAAATAATAGGTCATTACAACCCTTTAGTCAGGATTACAACCTAGCTTCTCACACTACTTATGTTGTATTATACACAAGTGGCGGGTCCTACAGTTTAAAGTCGACTCCGAACGACAGATTTTTTTTTTTGAGAAACTTTTCATTGGCAATTTTATTTACTTTCAGGGTTTTTGCCAGAAATCTGCTGAGATTAAGTTGCCGAGGAAATATTTTTTTAATATTTTCGTTTTGATATCTGATCTGGCGTTTGAAACGTGGCCTTACGCCTAATAAACCAACACTCTACCTATTAGACTACCAGTGACACAGTAAGTGTTCTTTATTATTTCTATGACATATTATCTGGTTATTGCAAGCAAAAGTAAGGGTAATATAGCCTTATTTATTCTCATTATAGAATCCCTACTTTTACTGTGAAGTCTTTTCTAGGTAAGGACATCATAACCTTCGAAAATACCGTAGAACAGATGTACCTGTCTGACAAGGACTAAGACATGATTATCGTAAGGTACAGTAAACTATTATTTATTGTTGTATTTCTTCATTTGAGCGTTAAGAAGCAAAAAAAAAATTCAATCAATTTTCATTGATTAGAAGACTACTGTGCTGATTTAAAGTTGTAAATTTGGATTTTGGTGATGGTATTTTCGCCGATATAAACATCCAGCATATGCCGCATTACATATAAGGCCTCAATAATAGAGTTCAGCAGACAGTGGGCTTCTGCAGGCATAATCTAATAGTAGAGCACCTAAACTGACTTGATTTTTTATCATAATTTTTTTAAGAATTCCACACAATATTTTTTAAGAACGACAACACAAAAATTCATAAAGAAATTCGGTTTTTCATTGAATTTTTGCAGATATTTTTCAATTTTCCATTTTATTATGGGGAACCATAATAACAAAAAAACCATTGTACATGAGTATTTACCAATACAATATTTCTTTTGTGGATGAAAGGAGAAAAAAATCCGAGTGTATGTAAGAGGAAATTTCTTTAGAATACACACTGCAACACAGGATTATGATGGACAATGAGACAAGTGGCAGCAAACAAAGTTCATCCAAAAAAAAACTAAGAAAAAAATTTCAATTCAATTGAATTCAATTGAAAAGAAATAAAAATTGAAATAAAAATAGAAAAAAAAAACATACAAAAAATAGAAAAGGAAACTCAAAGGAAGAAATGAAAACTGAAGTGTAACACTTTAAACTTTAGAAACTAAATGTTAAATTGAGCAAGAGCAGGAAAAATAAAAATTTATTTACAAGAGACATACTCCTGCTATTGGAATGAATATACAAAACTGAATGAACGAATGAATGAAAAGGGAACGTGTGATAAGACTTTTTGATACCCTATGTAACAGTAATGAGTTATGAGTTAAGATTACATTGAGGAATTCGTCCTTCTTTATTAAGCGGATATTTATTCCAATGAACTTGTCCTTTCGGTCTCTGATTCTTTCGGGATCGATATTAACATGGACAGTAGTTCATCGGTCAATGTCGTAAACTCTATTGTCCTGAAATCAAAATGCCATCTCATCCACATTCTTTCACTGACCCGGATTGATTAATATCATGTCTTACTTAAAGGATTATAGATCCCACTTTAGTTCAGCTGAATTATGATGAATGGTTGCTGAGTAACCATAGTCATGGTGAGTATGACCATAGTCATAAAGGGACTAAAGGATTCCCTCGTTATACTACTTATCCAAGTAGATAGCAATTTCTTACAATCGAATTTGTTCATAGACTGAGCATAAAGTAGAATTCCATGTGTTTCGGTTTTAGACAATCTTCTCCGAATTCTAGACGATCGTCAACTTTATATTTCTATAAAAGCTTTGAAAGCCCTACTCTTCAACAATCCTTGCTAAATGCTCTTCAAAATGTCTTAACCAACGTAGTATTTCCTAGTCTAGTAGGTAGTAGTCTAGTATGTAGTGTGTCGGCTTATTAGACGTAAGGCCACGGTGCAACACGGTTCACGGTCAGACATCTCCAACAAAACGAAATATGAAAAAATATTTCCTCGTCGACTTCCTCTCAGTAGATTTCTGGCAAAAACTCTGAGAGTAAATGAAACCGCCATGAAAAGTTTCTTAAAAATCTGTCGTTCGGAGTCGACTTTAAACTACAGGTCCCGCCAATCATGTATAAAATTAACGAGCACAGCATTAGTGTTGTGAAAAGCTAGGCCGTAATCCTGACCGAAGGGTTGTAATGACCTATTATGTGTGTATGTATGTATGTATGGTTGTTGAGTAAGAAGTAAGTGAACTAACATCACTGACTGCTGAAAGTCCAGAATACTTTGGTCTTTCCTAACAATGGAGGGAACAAAAATTCTCTTGACCTTCGACTAAAATTAATCCCACCTCATGGATCACTGCTGGTCTATGTTTATGTATGCCACGAATCTCATCTACAAGATGGAAACTTTCCAGTGTTTAAGAAGAAACTTCCATGACATGAATAAACCATATAATGCTTGCATTTGACCTTGTTCGACGGCCTACTAACTTACTTACTTACTGAATTGGCCAATAACAACCCGATTAACGGATTTCGGCCTGAAGTAACACATCCTTCCAGACGCCTCTGCTTCTTGCGCGTACGCCAGTTGGTCACACCAATCGATGACAGGGTTTCCTCGATTTCGTCCTTTAAATGCAAACAAGGTCGTCCTCTTCGCCGACTCTCGCAGATTCCTGCATCAAATACCCGTCTCGCCGGAGCATCCTCCTCCATTCGAACGACATGGCCGAGCCAGCGCAGCCGCGTTGAGGAGCTCAAACAGCTCACTGTTCGGTCGGATGCGGAAATCATCGCCAATTCGCACTGGACCAAAGATCTTACGTAGGACTTTTCTCTCGAATACTCTCAAGGCTGCTGCATCAGTGCTTAATAGTGTCCATGAGCTATAAAGAAGCACGGGGAGGATGAGCGTCTTGTAGAGTATTAGTTTTGTCGTACGAGAGAGGTGTCTGCTACTTAATTGCCTATTGAAACCATAGTGGCACGTGTTGGCAAGAGTGATCCTGCTCTTGATCTCCAGACTGACATCATTTTTGGTGGTAATGGCGGAGCCAAGATAAATAAATTCCTTGACTGCATCGAAAGTATAGTTAGCGGCCGTTATCTAATATCCAATACGCCACATGTCCCTATTTGTCGATATCATATACTTCATTTTGCATTAGTAGACTCCCGTTCAATAGCACTAAAGGCAACAGTAACATCTCGCCTGGTACGCCCCATGATGTCAATGTAGTCAGCGTACGCAAGCAACCGGACGCCTTTCTGAAAAATAGTGCAATTGCGATGCACTCCCGCCTACCGCCGAACAGTCTTCTACTAACTAACCATTCCTTGCAAAAGTTACCTCTTTTCGCATGAACTACAACAAAAAACCAATCATATTTGCTTCAGTATCCAATTTTAAGTCGATCAATATAATTAAAGCTGTTTGACAAACATCATCAGGTAAACAATACAACTCAACACCCATGACTGCTAAGTAGGGTGTAAAATTCCCGAAAAAAAAAAAACAAAAAACAAGAAAACTGGAAACAAAATGAAAATTAAATAAAAGTAACGAAATTTTTTAATATAAAAATTGTTGGACAGAAAAAATACTAGAGAACAGCAACAACAAATGAATTGTAAATAGAAACGATTGGTACAGCTAAAGTGTTACCAAAAAAATTAAAAACAAAAAAATTTGGTATTTAATCAACTGGACTCAACTCAGCAAATGACAAACAATTTGTAAGAAAAAACGAATTAATAGCGCAGAGTGACATCAAACACAGAAAACAAAAAAGCCCAACACCCAGCAAAAACAAATATTTTTAAAGAGAGAACTATAAAGAGAAAAATAGCAACAAGAAAAAAATTGTAAGTCAAACCCACACGAATTGCAAACAATCTGAAGCAAACAAATAAATACGAGTACAATGTTGATGTATTTGTAAATGACCTTCAGGGATAGGAAATATTGAAAACGGAAGTTTGTCATAAACATATACACTGTAAAGCATTTTACAGTTATATTCACTTCAAATACATTAAAATAGACATAAACAAACATAAACTATACCATTACACTAACACTGACACACACACTCACACTCACAGACAGACACATACTTAAAAGCAACCCTTTTGTATAACACAGTTCTATTGCTGCCTCTAACGGAAGCTGTAAATAATGGAGGATCCTTAAAATACCAACAACCAGCAACAGCAAAACACAATAAAACTGTGATGCTGTTATAGTTCACATGAGTATGCTTCTTCTTGTTCTTCTTCTTTTTCGCTTGCTTTCTCTCTCCCTCTCCCGCTCCCTCTTCCTCTCTTTCTATCACTCTTCCTATTTGCTGTTTATCTCTCATTTTTTTTTGCCTTGGTGGCACTCATTTGAAATTCTATTTCTTTTCTGTTTCTGTTTAACTATTAATAGTGTTCGCATGGCTTTGTTGAGGCATGTAATTGTATGTGCGTGTGTGTGTCTGTGTGTGTATTTATTTTATAAGTATGCCTGCATTTGTTTGCTCTTAAAGCTCTTCGTTTAGTGTTTAAAATTGTTTGTTATGAGTGGAACTTGACAATCAGTGAAATTAGATTTCAAAATAATTTTGTGGTGTTTTGTTTAAGAATTAAGGTCTGAGGTTTAAACTAAGCAATTCGAAACGCAATATTTATGCAATCACGCACATACACACATATTAAATTCTAACTTTTCTTACCATCCATCCAAGTGGCATCCATTAATTTTATCAATGACTGTCAATATCTTAAGTTTAATGTCACATCGAACGACAATTTTTCATGGCAAATAATTACTCTCAGGGCTTTTGCCACAATACTGCTGAGTGGCCGAAGCCTAAAGAATTATTTTTATTGAAAATGTCAGAACTAAGTGTGAACCAGAGATCAGCAATGAGTATTCAAAAAGATGAGTGGAGTATCGAATCATACTTATTTAAATATACATGCCACCTCTACTCATATTCAAACTTTGAAGTACTCATCATATTCATACTAAACAACACGTATGATGTGTTATTGATTTCGACTCTCCATAACTCAACATATACACGAAGCAAAAAAGTAAGTATGATTCGCTTACGAACACTAAAATACTCACTAAAAGGTTGTGCGTTTGCTCTGCTTGCTGTTCTGTCTTTTTTTGCTTATGAGTCTTTTTTCTTTTTTTGTAAATGCAACAACAACTGAGACTGTAAATTCTGATGAATGATTCGAATCACTCGAATATTTATAAGTATTATAAGTATATTTCTAAAGTTATGAATCTAAATGAGTAGGCTTATGAATCAAACATATTTCGAATAGTATGAGTTTGATGTCAACGTTGTACGCATACCCATTGCAACCTGTACTTAAAAATTAAGATTGTAGTGAGTATGAATTAATCAGAGTACATAGCTAAATTTTAATATTGTTGACTCACTTATATTCAAAATTTCATGAGTGCTTATGAGTAGCGAAAAAACGATTCATTGCTGATCACTGGTGTGAATCTTCGTGTTGTCCACTCTCTAGACCACAGCGATCACAATTGCATGACTTTTTAATATCGATTATTAAAACTCCAGGCATTTCATTGATCCTGCCTTGTTAAGTTACTTTTCATCTACACCCACATATTATATTCCTTAACCTTGCTACAGGTAAGGCTTTCGTGTAATCAGTAATTCGTGCCTTTAATTCACTGTTTTGGATTTTATCGGTCTGCTAATGGACTTGCCTGTATAATATTGTGCGTTACGCTGCCACGGCGTGAATTGTCCGATATGCCGAAATTCTGCTTTGGATTGCGCTGTGTAAAGCGTTAGTTTCATACCTTTTTCGATTTTTCTTACCAATGAAGTTCTTGTTTAAGGCTAAGTACTTCCGGTTATAGTCGCCGTAGCCTAGAAGGTAGTGTGTTGGCTAATTAAACGTGATATCACGGTTCAAAACCCAGTTCAGACATCTCCAACGCAATGAAATATGAAAACAATTTTCTACAGCGACTTCAATTTTATCCATAAGTGGCGGAACCTACAGTGTTAAGTCGTATTCGAGCTATAGATTTTTAACAAAAGCTCTGAGAGTGAATAAAGTTGCCCCAAAAATTATTCGCTCGAATACGACTTAAAACTGTAGGTCCCGCCACTTATGGATAAAATTTACACACACAACATAAGTGGTGTGAGAAGCTAAATCGTAATCCTGACTAAAGGGTTATAATGACAAATTATGTATGCATGTATTTCCGGTTGTAGCTGGCATAAAACTTAGACAACACGGAAAATTAGAAAAATGAATTACACAAGCAGGGTTGCATTGTGGCTATTGCCCTGACAAATATAGGCTATGAAAGCGGACAATATATATAGGAATTTACTTCAAGAAGTCATTTCATATGCATTTTATTTCTAATTCATTCATTTTTTAATATAAATTGTTCAACATTTTCAAAACTGTTCAATAACTTTTCAATGGTTGCACTCAAACTGTCACTAAAGCCACTAGACAAAGAAGAGGCCACTGCCATGAAAAAAAAGCCTCCCTTTAAAGTTAATAAAAGAAAAATGAGCTGAAAATCAAAAATAAAACCAAAACAATATTGAATCAGTCAACAGCAACAAACAGTCTGTTAACCAGCCAGTCAGCTATAGAACCATCAAGTCCATTTATTTATAAATGCAGTCAGTCAACTAACCAGTCAATCGTTTATTGCGTTAGTGGCTGAATTGGTTTCGCATTTTTGCAACTTTTGTTAACTGCATTCAAGCAAATGTTTAAACTTTTAACGAAATACCATAAAATAAACAAAATGAATACAACGAAATCTAAAAAAAAGAAAAAAAAGTTGAACAGAGGAATCCATTAACCATTTCAGCAACATTTTTTTTTTTAACATTTTTCTTTTGTTTTCAAATATTTTTCTGGAAATTTTTTTTCGCACACTTTTATGCTTTCGAAACCCATTGTTTTTTTTTTTCATTGGCTTTCTTGAAATATTTGTTCCTGTTTTCTTTTTTTTTCTTTCATTTTCTTTTAAAAAATAGAAGCAAAAATAGACAGTAAAACTGAAAAATCCTTGCAAAACAATCTTATGAATACAAACAGAACCAGAAAAGAAAAAAAAAACGGCAGGAGACCGAAATTAAACGGAAATAAGGGGTGATTTTTTAAGAGCTATAGGAAAATTTTTTGAAGTCGCCGTAGTCTAGTAGGTAGTGTGTTGGCTTATTAGACGTAAAGCCAGGGTTCGAGCCCCAGGCCAGCCATCAAAACAAAATACAAAAAGTATTTCTTCGGCGATTTCCTCTCAGCAGATTTCTGGCAAAAACTCTGAAAGTAAAAAAAACCAGCCATGAAAAAGTTTCTCAAAAATTTGTCGTTCGGAGTCGACTTTAAACTGTAGGTCCCGCCACTTATGTATAAAATTAACACACACAACATAAGTGGTGTGAGAAACTAGGTCAATAATCCTGACTGAAGGGTTGTAATGACCAATTATGTATGTATGTATGTATAGGAAAATTTTTCAAAAAAAACCACATAAAATTCAGAAAAACGCAAGAAATCTTTATTTGAATCGATAGTATGGTCCATATAATTTAATGTTTGAAGATTATTTCATGCAAATGTTGACCGCAACTGCGCCTCAAATAGTCCATCCGCTTAGTCCAATTTTGGCATACTCTTTCCAACATTTCGGCCGGTATCTCACGAATAAATGCTTCAATGTTGTCTTCCAATGCGTCAATTGAAGCGGGCTTGTCTGTATAGACATGAGCTTTAACATAGCCGCACAAAAAATAGTCTAAAGGCGTTAAATCGCACGATCTAGGCGGCCAATTGACCGGTCCCGAACGTGAAATAAAATATTCACAGAACTCGCCTCTCAATAAGTCCATTGTTACGCGTGCTGTGTGGCATGTGGCACCGTCTTGTTGAAACCACATGTCATGCAAGTCAAGCTCTTGCATTTTGGGCAAAAAAAGTTGGATATCATATCACGGTAGCGCTCACCATATCACAGTTACATTACGATTCGCAGCATCTTTGAAAAAGTACGGTCCAATGATGCCAAATTCAATGATTTGCAAGCGTTGTTCGTTTGTAAGACGATTCATGGTTAAATTATAGACCAAACTGAAGATGTTTGACAGTGAAACAAAACACGAAACGTGCGTTAGCTGTTTAAACCAGTGTTGCCAAAAAGATAATAGCTAAAAAATCACCCTTTATAAGGAGAGGATGTTGACCGAAAATTTTGTTTGTCTCTCTCTGTGTGTGTATGTCCTTAGTTGTGTTTAGTTGGTTTTCTGCTGTTTGTCGTTGTAATTGCTATTGTTGAAGTCGCAAACAAATATTCAAAAATAGTCAGAATGATTATCTTTATTTTACGGTTGAGATTTGTTTTTATTAAAGCAACACAACACAATTATATCGCATACCAAGATCAGTATTTTTTTGCTCTTTGTTTAGTGATAAAATAAAAATTTAATTCGTAATAATGTCTAACACCTTATTGTAAAGATTTCCTATTTTCCTGAATGAGATTTTATTTGTACACTTTTAAAGACATTTGAGAACTGGACAAGCACTTTTTTTTTTTTGGTGAATCCAGCACTCAGGGGATGGCCCCTACTCATGCAGTGCATTGTGCAGGTTTTTATGAAAATGGGTTATAGGAAGGTGGAAGAGAGGGAGTAGTGTTTGTGGACATCTCAAGATGCGAACGGCAAGGAAACGAGTTGCTGCTAGGTGACTATAAAATGGCCAGTGCTATACCTTCACCATTAGACAGTCTACAGCAATCGTCCCCAAGAAGCCCGCACCCTTCAGTCCTAGCTTCTCACACCACTCATATTGTGTGTGTTAATTTTTATACATGAGTGGCGGGACCTACAGTTTAAAGTCGACTCCGAACGACAAATTTTATTGAGAAGCTTTTCATGGCAATTCTATTTACTCTCAGAGTTTTTGCCAGAAATCTGCTGAGAGGAAGTCGCCGAAGAAATATTTTCGTTTTTGATGTCTGACCTGGGATTCGAACTCGAGCCTTCAGTCTAATAAGCCAACACACTACCTACTAGACCACGGCGACTTAAGACATTGAGAAGAATAGACTTAATATTCAGACTTCACACACATCTGATCTACGGCTAGACTAGAGATCAACAAAGAGTATGTCAAAAAGATGAATAGAATCGAATCATACTCATAATTTCTGGTACTTATACGCATTCATACTTATTTTAATATCATGGAACCTCTACTCATATTCAAAGTTTGAAGTACTCATCATATTCATACTTAACAACACGTATGATGTTGTTGGGTTCGACTTTCCATAACTCAACATATACAGGAGTACCAAATTAAGTATGATTCTCGTACGAACACTAAAATACTTACTAACAGGTTGTGTGTTTGCTATGCTTGCTGCTCTGCCTGTTTTGCTTATGTGTACTTTTTTTTTTTTTTTTTTTGATGAATGATTTAAGTCACTCATTCAATCATTTATAATTATTATAAGAAGTATTTTTCTAAAGTTATGAATCTAAATAGGTAGTAGAGGTCTGTAACGAATAACTTTTTTGCTTCATGTGTGCAACTCGTTGTCGGATAAATAGAGTACTTACTCACTCTCTAACAGCTCAAGCAGTGAAGAGAAGAGAATGTGTGCAAGACAAATACGAGTAAGTATTTATCCGAAGCTGCTTATGTTCCGTAAAAAGAGTACTCATTGAAAAATATATCCGCAAAAACAAGTACTCCTAAAATTATGTTCACTTCATGTGGTACTTCAAATACTCGCAGCATAAAACACCACATAACTGATGTTTTTTTTATATATAAATGATTATGTGTATGAACAAACGACATGTTAGGCATATATTTATTAATTATTGAAATAAAAAAATAGAAATCGAAAATAGTAAATTTTTTTGAAAAATATTTTTTTTCGCTTTTTGATTTAAAAAATTTTTTATTTTCAATGAACTAAAAACAATTAAAATAACAAAAAAATCACTTAAAATTACTAAAACGTAAAAAAACATAGTTTATATTTCATATTTTCAGAGATCATTTAAAATGATAAAAGTATGTAAGAAGTAATAAGTGTAACAAATAAAGTTAAGTATATGTATATAGAAGAGAAGGAACTTTAAAAACTTAAATATTTGTGAATTTATTTAAAAAGAAAAACAAAACATAAAAACATTAATCCTTAAATAAAAAAAAAAAAAACTAAAAATTCATGTCCATAAAACTCAAAACTAGAGATCACTTTCTATTCTTTCTATTTCTTCGTATATTTTTGTTTTATTCATATTAGAGTGTAAAAACATTATTTTGTTTATTGTAGCTCCATTAGTTCCAAGAGCAGACCTCTTCTCAGAAATAAGATTTCTTGCCTTCGAAAAATACATACATACATAAATGCATACATACATAATTGAACAGCCTAAAAAATAACATTATAATTCGGTGCGAATCGATATAATTTCATTTATACAACAATAAAACACATATTCTTACCCTACAATAAAACAAACGGTAATATTTGTTTTCCACAGGCTATTTGCACACACATTTTGCGAAAACAAGACATCTTTCAGTTTGTTTCTTATTTTATTTGGCAATGCATGTATACATACATGCACACACGTATACACGCATATGAGAATAAATTGCTTAGAGAAGAGAACAATACGTTGTCTGAGTATAATAAGTTCTCTGAGTACATGTTACTTTTTACACTGTGTGCAAAATCTTTACATATTTATAGTCTTTGGTGTAGATCTTTTCTTTGACAACCTTCTTTGTGGTATTTGCAGTACTCATTGGTATTCGAAGTACTACGTGAAGTTTGGTGGTACTCGTTGTACTCGACATGTTTTGTGCCGGTATTTTCGAGTAAGAAAAGTAAGTAAGTAAGTAAGTAAGAAAAGTAAGTAAGTTATTCGATAATTTTGTTGTTCTCAAAAAAGAGTACTTTTCTTCTTCGGATACTTCGAATAAGTGTACATGTATGCTAGATCTTATGTACTTTTTGAAGTCAAATACATTTGTGCAGACCTTTAATAGGTAGGCTTATGAATCAAACATTTTCGAATGGTATGAGTTTGATGTCAACGTTGTACGCATACTCATTGCAACCTGTACTTATAAATTAACGTTGTTGTGAGTATGAATGAATCAGAGTACATAGTTAAATTTCAATATTGTTGACTCACTTTTATTCTAAATTTCATGAGTGCTTATGAGTAGCGAAAAAACGATTCATTGCTGATCTCTGACGCCGACCCACTTGGGCCCTTGATGTATCATAGATGACTGTGGTTATCATAGATGACTGTGTGTATGTTAATTTTTATACATGAGTGTTGGGACCTACAGCTTAAAATTGACTACGAACGACAGATTTTTGAGAAACTTTTCATGGCAATTTGATTTACTCTCAGAGTTTTTTGCCAGAACCCTGCTGATATGAAGTCGTCGAAGAAATATTGTTTTCATATTTCGTTTTGTCCGAGAAGTCTGACCATGGGTTTGAACCTTGGCCTCACGTCTAATAAGCCAACACACTACCTACAAGGCTACTGCGACTTTGTCACTGTTTTCCATTAAAATAATCACGAAATCTAAAACCATTTTGAGTCGATCTAAAGCGCTTATAATGCTTAATTGATCATTACAACCTTTAAGTTAGGATTAAAACCTAGCTTCTTACATCAAACATGTTGTGTGTGTAAATTTATACATGAGTAGCGGGACCTGCAGTTTAAAGTCCACTCCGAACGACTTTCAGAATTTTTGAAAGAAAACTGGTGGAAGTAAGTCACCGAAGAAATATTCGTCTCATATTTCATTTTGTTCGAGATGTTTGGACTGGGGTTTGAACCACGTTCTCATGTCTAATAAGCCAACACACTACCTCCTAGCCTACGGTTATGTCTTCATCTATTTTTGTGTATTTATTAAACAAAATTTCATTTGATGCCAAAGGTTAAGGGTTGTAGTAAATATGTATGTATGTATATGATTACCAATACATACATACATAAATGCATACATACATAATTGAACAGCCTAAAAAATAACATTATAATTCGGTGCGAATCGATATAATTTCATTTATACAACAATAAAACACATATTCTTACCCTACAATAAAACAAACGGTAATATTTGTTTTCCACAGGCTATTTGCACACACATTTTGCGAAAACAAGACATCTTTCAGTTTGTTTCTTATTTTATTTGGCAATGCATGTATACATACATGCACACACGTATACACGCATATGAGAATAAATTGCTTAGAGAAGAGAACAATACGTTGTCTGAGTATAATAAGTTCTCTGAGTACATGTTACTTTTTACACTGTGTGCAAAATCTTTACATATTTATAGTCTTTGGTGTAGATCTTTTCTTTGACAACCTTCTTTGTGGTATTTGCAGTACTCATTGGTATTCGAAGTACTACGTGAAGTTTGGTGGTACTCGTTGTACTCGACATGTTTTGTGCCGGTATTTTCGAGTAAGAAAAGTAATGTCGCTTACCGCTGACATTAAATCAGTTTAAAATTTTCTTTTTTCTGTAAGAAATTTTAATACAAAAAGGCTGTTCATGTCAATCATTTCGAAACTAAAAATAGGAATTCCGTTTTGTATATAAAAATAGAACAAGGCAAACAAGGCAATGTTCCGTACTTTCCATAACTGCTTCCAAAAGGTATTGTTTATCAAATTTTTGGAAAAGTCTGTATAAGCCTTCATTAATATTTCTGTCAATGAACTCTCTTCGCCAAATATTGAATGAAATTCTCTTCCCACTTAAGAGGGTGTCTCCAATAGGATATGTTTTTATAGATTACAGTACAGAAGAAGTGCATGCATACATACATAATTGGTCATTATAACCCTTCAGTCGGGATTACAACCTAGCTTCTCACACCACTTATGTTGTGGCGGTCGATTCCAAACGACAAATTTTTGAGAAACTTTTCATGGCAATTTTATTTACTCTCAGAGTTTATGCCAGAAATCTGCTGAGAGGAGGTCGCCGAAGAAATATTTTTCATATTTCGTTTTGATGTCTGACCTGTGGTTTGAACCGTGGCCTTACGTCTAATAAGCCAACGCACTACGTTCTAGACTACGGCAACTTCATGAATCAAGAAGTGCATGGAGAAAGCTAAAATTGGGGGACAAAGTTAGTATACCTTTTGGAAATCTTGCTAGATCATTAAAGCTTAAAGTAAGTAGTCAGCGAAGCCATCACCAAGGGTACATGATGGCAAAATATCTTCTGGACTAAGTGGTAGTCAAAAAAGTCCTCAATGCACGGTTGAGAGCAGTGGTGTTGTGCTAATTTTTTTTACCGGAATGCGTATATATAATAATATAGACAGGGCCGATCCTGGGTAGGCGGCCGCTCTGTGCGGTCTCATGTCCCAAATTTAACGACGGGGGTGATTTTCCATGATAATCCTGGCGGCGGCGTTTTTTTTTAGGTTTCATGTCCCAAATTTGACGACGGGGGGAGGGAGATTTCCCCAATTTTCGCCCGTTCACGGTTCGGAAAAACAAGTTCGGTTCAAACCCTTGTTTATAAAAATACATGTAAAAATTCGTCAAAAATTAAAAAAAAAAATCAGCAATTCTTTCTAATTTTTTTTTTTTCAAAACGTCAGCCAATTCTCGTTATCAGAAATCATCTTTAGTTCCGGAACGCGTTCCTGTCTAAAAAGGAAGTACCGGAACGACGTTCCGGAGCGTTCCGGCTCGACAACACCACTGGTTGAGAGGATAATTACTGGATGCTGTCCATCGCAGCCGAGAAGATAAGATTTATTATTTTCATCTGTTATTTTAATTACATTACATTTAGTTAGGATTACAACCAAGCTTGTCTCACCACCCAAGTTGTGTGTATTATTTTATCCATAAATGACGAGACCTAGTTTGAAATCAACACCGAACAACAGATTTAAAAAAAAAAAAACTTTTCACGACAACTTTTATTTTACCTTCAGAAATATAATGAAAGGAAATTGACGAGGAAATATTTATCATAATTCGTTATATTTAAGATGTCTGGCTTGCACTACCTACTAGAAAACTTAAATTAATTTGGTTTGTATTGTTTATTAGTTTCCGATAACATATTTACTTGGCATACCCTTTAAAATCCTTTTAAGATTCTGCTGAATACTTCCGTGAATACTTTTTGTTCTGTTCTGTTCTGCCTTAAGGCTTAAAATCCCTTAAGCAATTTAAGGTATTAAGCCTTTACGTCATAAAAAAAAGAAAACAAAAACAAAAGAAAAAGAGATAGAAAATGAGAAGAAAATAAGGCCAAATGATTATCTTTGAAAAACAGGTTAGACAGGTAAACTCAAGCTCAATATGCGTCATTTCCAAATACATGCGATATTTTGTTAGGCAAACTTCTCTTTTTTTTTATTACAGTGTAAAGTAATAGCAGTGATGCTTTTTAGGACAACTGAAACGACTTGGAAAGTTGTTGAAAATATCTTCAAAATCATTGCCTCCGCATGCAGTTGTTATTGCAGCCATGGACAGGAGAGCGTAACGCTTCCGTTTTAAGCTTAACAACTTATACAAACGTACAGAATTTTATACTCAGGTAACTATGATCCTGTTACCATCTCAACCCAATTTTATTTCGATTTTTTTTTTTTTTTTTTTTTGCTTCTTGTAATGGAGCACGTGTTTGCCAAAATTTCTGGTATGCTTGGTTAACAAAATTTGACAACATTTTTCTAAAACGAAATCTGTTTTCTTTTTCTCTTTGGTGTCTTAAAAATTTATAACACAAGTAAAGGAAAATAAGAAATCATTTTAAAGGGAGCAGAATAAGTCCGAAACGAAGATTCAAGTAAAATACTAGTAGAAATAAACAAGAAGTAAACAACCTCCAGAAAACTTATTTAACCTTTTTGTCCAAAGAAAACACAGAAAGTAAACGATAAGGCAGGTAGAAAAATAAAAGGAATTTAATAACAACAAAAAAGTAATAGCGGCATAGAAGACAAGCTAATGGACGAAGAATTTGTATTGAAGCGTACATTAACATTGTGACCCCATTTTTTTCTTCCCTTTGTAATTAACATCAATCGAAACAATGTATTTAAAGCCAGCCTAATCCACATATGATGTCACCGTAGTCTAGTAGGTAGCGTGTTGGCTAATTAGACATGCGGCCACCGGTCAACCACAGGTCAAACAATCTTAGCAGACTTCTGGTAAAAAAAAAAACTCTCAAAGGAAATAAAAATTGCCATAAAAAGTTTCTCAAAAAAATATGTCTTTCGGAATTGACTGTAAGTCCCGCCTCTCACGCATGGTATGAGAAGCTAGGTCGTAATCCTGACTGACTGAAGGGTTGTAATGACCAATTATGTATGTATGTATGTATCAGAGATCAGCAATGAGTATTCAAAAAGATGAGTAGAAGAATCGAATCATACTCATAATTTCTCATACTTAAACGCATTCATACATATTTTAATATCATGGAACCTCTACTCATATTCAAAGTTTAAAGTAACCATCATATTCATACTTAACAACACAACACGTATGATGTTGTTGATTGCGACACTCCATAACTCAACATATACACGAATCACAAAATAACGAGAAGGTTGTCTGTTTGCTCTGCTTGCTGCTCTGTCTATTTTGCTTAAGTGGCATTTTTCTTTTATTTGTAAATGCAACAACAACTGAGGGCCATTATTACAACTTGCCGTTAACTAA
This sequence comes from Sarcophaga caerulescens, assembly GCA_927399465.1. Taxonomy (NCBI): domain Eukaryota; kingdom Metazoa; phylum Arthropoda; class Insecta; order Diptera; family Sarcophagidae; genus Sarcophaga; species Sarcophaga caerulescens. The sequence goes on along the minus strand of OV656872.1, from coordinate 109,640,594 downwards.
AGTGAGTATTTTAACGCGCATTATTATAAGTGGACAATATGGTAGATGTGAGCTTTAAGCTAAAGAGAGGATCATCCTACCGTTAACTTTTAAAGTTAAGTTTATGTTTGAACTTGCCATATTATATATTATTTTCAATATGGAAACTTCAAATATAAACAAAATGAGCACATACAACAAAAAAAAAAAACGAAGCCCGTCGTTCTCACTGCGTTTAAAAAAACTTGTTTAATTGAGCAGTGTTATCGACATTGCTTCGTCACTGCCATACTTTTGGAAAAAGTTAACTTTATTTTATCTGTAAGTTCTAATAACGAAAATAAATTAAAGGAGACTTTAAAGTTCACTTTAGCTAAAGGTACCTTTAACTAAACCCAACTTTAACGGAATTTTGTAATAATGGCCCTAAGGCTGTAAATTTTAAAGAATGATTCGATTCACTCAAATCATTTATAAGTATTATAAGAAGTATTTTTCTAAAGTTATGAATCTAAATGAGTAGGCTTATAAAAGAAACATATTTCGAATGGCATGAGTTCGATGTCAACGTTGTTGTACGCATACTTATTGCAACCTGTACTTATAAATCAATGTTATAGTGAGTATGAATGAATCAGAGTACGTAGTTAAATTTCAATATTGTTGACTAACTTATATTAAAAAAATTCATGAGTGCTTATGAGTAGAGAAAAAATGATTCATTGCTGATCTCTGGTGGATACCATTTTTTAAGTTTTGATTATAAAAACTGACCTCTGTTGACTTCCATTTGTATTTTGTCTCTATGTACATAACGACAAGTTTTAATGAATTTAAGCCAAGTTTTAAAAAATACTTGAACATCAGGTGTCACGTTGCTTTAAAGAGAGATACAAAAAGCATCTGCGCTAAAAGGTGTCAAGACTTTTTAGGTCACATTTTCAAAAGCAAATTTTTTTATTACTTTTGTTGGAACAGGAAACACTGGAACACATAAAAAAACGTGTTGCCTTAAAGTATAATGCAAATGTGCTTAAAAATTATGATCTAAACTTAAAAGAGATATAAAAACTTAAAGCATTTCATGTTCGCATAAAACAAAAATTTATTTATTTTCTCATAAATTCAATCCAAATTGAAAGGCAAATAAGACAAGACAAACAACTGTGCTTTAATGGCACAGAGATATAAATAATTTCATAAAAATAAAACGAAATTCCAAAAACAATGCAAAACAACGTACAACTTTAAATACATTTCAGAAGGAGAGAGAGAGAGGGAGAGGGGGAGGGAGAGAGAGAGAGGGAGAGGGAGAGAGAGAGAGAGAATGACAATAAAATCAGAAACAGTTAGGATTTGGATGGTTGTCGTGCAATCTAAACATCAACATCAAGTATCTTAAGAGATCCTTTACGTTTGCCCTCTTCAATACCCTAATGGTAGCTGTCGTTCGCCAATAAATAAGTTGACTTGAATTATTGTCAATAATGTTTTGTTTTTGTTTTTGTTTAGAGAGAAATCGAAGTAAATCTCCTCAAACTGTATAAAAGGAGCAAACGAAGAAGAAAACAAATAAAAAAAATCCCTGAAACTTCTGCCATAAAATATGTCTCCAAAAAAACAGCTGCCATGGCGAACACTAACAGCAGTAGCAGTAGCAGCAGCAGCACTGTACTGATAGTGTTGTTGGCAGTCACTAAAGAGAAACTAGAATTTATTTATCACCATATCGTAAATACAAATTATATTTAATATGGCCTGTTACAGCAACAACAACAACGACGTACTGCCAAGAAAATTGTCAACAAAGAAAATTCCCAAAACTAAAAATGAAAGGAAAAAAAATAGAAAAATTAGTTTAGAAAGCGAAAACTAAAGCTAAAACGAAAATGAAAACTAAAACTAAATAAAAAATAGTCAACGAGAAAAAGAAAGAAGGAAAATCAAATGGAAACCTCGCATAAACAAATGTATTTACTCTTCTGCGATAGCGATTTTTCTCAATATTCCCACATTGAGTATTTTTCAAGATGCTTCTAAATGTATGGGTGTATATGTATTGGTGTGTGTGTGTTAGAGTTTGATAAAGAATATAAATTTGTACTCTTGTATATGAAGTAGAAGTAAATTTGCTTTACTAGTATTGGACAAGTTAAAGTTAAAGCCATAAAAAAAGTGTTACCAACTTTTAACATTCAATGTGGGAGCATAACCCAACCAGTAACGCACATTTAACAATTGCATACACTCATATACACTCAAAAGAAATTTAAAAGCGGAAGGGGTCTTTAAATATTATATTGTTACGAAAATGAAAATGAAAGCGAAAATTTAAATACTGGTGTTTTGCTTTTACATCGCTTAAAAGCTACAAAAACAAAACAATGCAGTAAACAAACTTGTTTTCAAATTATCACACTGCTTAATATAACAACAAACACCAGCATAAAAAAATGGTAAACAAGTAAGCAAAAATACACAAAGAAACACTACAAGAATAAATGTAAGCGAAATACAGAAACAATACTACAATAATAAATGTAAACATGGTTGTTTACATATATAGCAACAGCGAAATAAGCAACGATGTTTACATTTATAGAGATTTAGTGAAGGCGAAGTCATGAACATTCGCCTTCAAGAACATTTATCAGACTGTTTACTTTGCCATATAAAAGGCAAGCCAAAGCAGGCAATGGAGTTATTAAAAGTTCAGTCAGTCTTGTGTGAAGGCGCGGTGTGTTTGAAGAGAGTAATTGTGGTTTGAAGATCTCCGTTACAAAGATCTATCGCATAATTGTGTGTGATTATTATTGTTTATACAAAGGGTGTAAACAGAGGAATAACAAAGAAAAGCAATTGTTGTTGTTTACATCATGTTGTGTACAGTGGCACACAGAATTGTGCGAATAATAAAGAATTTATTTAAAACTAAACACAAATTTATTTTTATTTTATTTACAATCTACGAGTTCATATTTTAAACGTTTTTAAAAGGTAAAAACGTAACAATATGGACTTAACGTAAGGCTAAGGTAGCTTTTAAGATAATGATGAAATCCTCGTATCTCACACAGCTATCTGGAGAGCCTATACTACAGCGTTGACTGCCATGTTTTTACAAGAAAATCAACTCGGTCAGTGGATTACATGATAAAATCTTATTTATCACAGACATCGATCGGATGATAGTATGATTAGGTCAGTCTACAACAGCATTTAATGGGTTCCCATCTGTATGCTCTTGCCCATTATCTCACCGACAAGAATTGCAAGAACTGATGGTAGCTAATAAATTGCAATAAAACAAAAAACAATATGTAGATCTGCTAGTTTTATACATTATTGCCTGGCTATGTCATTTGGGGATCACTCCCCAAACCACTGTAGTTCAATCTGTGGGGCACGGTCTTCATTCAGCCAGTATCTGCCAAGTATACATATTCATCTGGATGCACTAGAGATACATACTTGCTTAATTGGCCATTAACAGCCCATTTATTGGATTTCGGACTGCTTGGATTCAACCTTCCAGGCGCCTCTGCTTATTGCGGGCCTTCGCCAGTTGTTTATACCAGTCGATGACAGGACTTCTTTAATTTGGTATTTCTAACGTAGACAAGATTGCCTTCTATGCCGACCTCCTCAAATAGCCGTCTCACCGGAGCATCGTCTTCCATCCGAACGACATAGCCGAGCCAACGCAGCCGCTGGATTATAATGCGCTACACAACGTCCACGTCGCTGAGGAGCTCATACAGCTCATTATTGAATCGATTGCGAAAATCATCGCCAAGTCGCACGTATGACCTTTCTCTGGAGTACTCCCAAGGCTGCTGCATCGCTGCATGCTTCTGCGCTCTGAAGAAGCGCGGGGAGGATGAGCGTACGAAATAGGTCTCTGCTACTAGACAGTCTGATGTTAAATTTTGTCCAAATAAGATGTCAGAGAATAAAAAGCACTGCAATTTAAATTTTCTCCGTCCAAGTAATAGTATCAGTAACCCTTTTAAACGACCCTTTAGATGATGCAACTGAGCCTGAATAACATAAGCACGAATCAAATCCTGCTACGGCGCTAACTCGTTCATCTAATCATTTACCGATGACCTGATGAAAAGAAACTAAAAGCACTATCCTTACAAATCAAACGTGGTAATGAACGATCGAAAGACAAGAGAAGTCCTTGACTATAGAAGTACAGGTGCTCCCACGCGCGACATTATGAAATAACAGGGGTATACTTCCTTAATAGCCAAAATCTGTGTGTGTGAAGAACGCTTAAACTGCGACAAACACGAAACCAAAAATTCACAATCCATTTTAAAATCAACGTCTAGAGACTAAGCAGAATAGACACCGTTGGAGGCCGAAATTAAAAAATGAAAATGAAAGTGAATCGGAAGATTGTCATAAGAAGTAAGAAACCTGATGGCAACCGTATAAACGCCTTCCAAAATTGAATAAGACACGTACAACGACAGAAGTCGCCGTAGTCTAGTAGGTAGTGTGTTGGCTTATTAGACGTAAAGCCAAGGTTCGAGCCCCAGGCCAGACATCAAAACAAAATACAAAAAGTATTTCTTCGGCGATTTCCTTTCAGCAGATTTCTGGCAAAAACTCTGAGAGTAAATAAAATTGCCATGAAAAGTTTCTCAAAAAATCTGTCGTTCGGAGTCGACTTTAAACTGTAGGTCCCGCCACTTATGTATAAAATTAACACGCACAACATAAGTGGTGTGAGAAACTAGGTCAATAATCCTGACTGAAGGGTTGTAATGACCAATTATGTATGTATGTATGTACAACGACATAAAACGAATTAAATCGGAATCATAAGTTACTTACTTACTTACTTAATTGGTCATTACAACCCTTTGGACAGGATTAGGACCTGCGTACACACACTGCTCATGTTGTGTGTGTTAATTTTATCCTTGAGTGGTAGGACCTGCTGTTCAAAGTCCACACCGGACGACAGATTTTTGCGAAACTTTACATTGGAATTTTATTTACTGTCAGAGTTTTTGCCACAAAACTGGTGAGAGACAGTAGCCGAAAGAAATATTTTTTTTTTGTAGGACTGTTGTGAGTGGCAATTGAACCATGGGTTCACGTCTAATCAGACGATACTACACCTAAATGACTACGACGACTTCGCATTGTAAACCATTCTTCTTTATTTGAAACTAATTTTGTATTTTCCAAAAATCCTCTTTCTTTTCCTAATGCGTGGTTTTGTTTTCGGCAAGTGTATCTGCAACGCTTTCCTAAAAGAAAACTTTCACTTCCGCACTTTTATCATGTTTCCACATACAAGATGATAAAGATACAAACGCCATATAAACTCATACAGGGTGTCTGTCTTGGAAGAGGAAAAAAAATTTTAAGAAAAAAAATGTATTGGAAAATGGAATGAAATCTTGTGTGTGTGTTTGTATTGTTTTATGCTGTATTGTATAGAAAAGTTTTACACTCAATGATAAAGTTCGAAAGTAAAGCAAAATAGAAAGATATTCGATGAGCAAGAGAACGGGGGAGGTGGATTTAAGAACAGGCAAACGAAATACTTGCATTTTTTGATTAAAACGAATGTGTACGAAAAAGTTGGCGAAACAAATGTTGGCAAAACAATAGTCAATTTAAGAAAGTGTGCACATGCATATGTATGTATAGTATGTGCATGTGTGTTAATGTGCCTTTATAAGTATGTACATAAGATTTCTTACAGTTTATCTTCCTTTTAAAGTCTTGGCCTTAAAAACGACTTTATAAAAACAGAAATTGTATGCATATGTGTAAGTGTATGTGTGGTTGTGTGTATAAGCAAAGTGTATTGCAAAAACAACAACAGCAACATTATCAAAGTAAGAATGAATGAATAACACAAATTTTACTTTAAACTTCTAGCTGTTGGTGCTGTTGCTGTTGTAGATGTAGTTGCAGTTGTAAATGATTTTCATACACATTTCTAGGTCTTCTTGCGCTGCCAACTTTTCAAATTGAAAAATTGTGATTTTGTTAAGAATTAAAACAGAATAAAACAAAAACAACAACGAAAACAAAAACAAAAAGAAGAAAAAAGAGAAGAAAAGAGATAAAAAAAATTCAAATAAAAAGAGAAAACAACACAAGACAAGCAGTAAAGAAATTGCTTCAAAAGAAATACATCAAAAATGTGTTTCCTCTCTCTCTCTCTCTCTCTTTCTCTATTCCTTTTTCTCACTATCCCACCGTATTTTTGTTTTATTGTAAGTCTTATAAAAAAGCACAGCAAAAAAAGACAAGCAAATGCATGTACATTTTAAGATAAAAACTTAGTGGCTGAGGTGAAATAGAATTTGAAAAAAAAAATCGACACACACACACATACACAAGGTAACATACATAAGTGAAAAGATGAAATTGTAAAGTGAATTTAGTTTTTCATGACTCAAAAACGAAATAAGCAAATGGAAGTGTATAACGTTAGTGTATGTATCATAATGAAGCCTTTTAAAAGGCCTTCCATTAAGGTTCTAAAATCATATTTAATTTCATATGGTTTTTTATGTTCGCAACAAATATGCCAGGATGATTTTAATGAATTTTACATCAGAAGTACGCTGACGACATTAACATCATAGGGCGTACCAAGCGAGATGTTACTAGTGCCTTTAATTCTATTGAACGAGAGTCTACTAAGAAAATGAGGGCAAAACGAAGTACATGTTATCGACAAGTGGCAACATGCGGCCGACAACTATACTTTCGATATAGTCAAGAAATTTATTTATCTTGACTCCGCCGTTACCACCAACAATGATGTCAATCTGGAGATCAAGTGCAGGATCACTCTTGCCAACAGATGCTACTACAGAGAGACCACTCTCGTTCGACAAAACTAATACTCTACAAGACGCTCATCCTCACCCTGCTTTTTTATGGCGCAGAGGCATGGACTGTATTAAGCACTAATGCAGCAGTCTTAAGAGTATTCGAGAGAAAAGTCCTACGTAAGATCTTCGGTCCAGTGCAAGTTGGGAATGATTTCCGCATCCGATCCAACAGTGAACTGCATGAGCTCCTCAATGACGTAGACATTGTATTAACATCCAGAGTCAGCGCTTGCTTGGCCATGTCGTTCGAATGGAGAAGGATGGTCCGGAGAGACGGGTATTTGATGTGTGTAATTTGCGGAAGTCGGCGAAGAGGACGACCAAATCGAGGAAGCCTTGTCATCGGTTGGTATGACCAACTGGAGTAGGCGCGCAAGAAGCAGAGGCGCCTGAAAGGATGTGTTAAGGCAGGCCAAAATCCGTTAATCGGATTGTTAATGGCCAATTAAGTAAGTAAGTAAGTAAGCAACATTAGATGTCATCAAAATGAACATGAGAGTGTTTTTAAAATAAAGTTTTTTAGTAGAGTGGAAGTAACAAAAATAATTGCAAATGAGAATATCATCATATTTGACTATAATCAGGTTTGGCTATATGCTCTAATATAACTCGAACTTGATCTCGAAGCTAGCCACACGATACTGGTGGTCACTGTAATGGTGGGGGAAACGAACAAGCCTATATACTTGTTTGTAAAAAAAAACTGCCCAATTCTTTCAGACCCATAGCATAAGGTGAGGCATATAGGATTGCAAGCCTGGTAGCAACTCAGTAGAAAAAAAGAGCGAATATATATTGCGCATAAATTAAATATCTACACTAAGCACTCTGTCTCAAGCATTATCACTACAGAAATATCTCTTAAGTTAAACTAGTCTCATGTAAAGTTAGAAGCAACTCTTGAAAAAATGTATTTAAACAACCTGTGTAGTCGCCATAGTGTAGTAGGTAGTGTGTTGGCTTATTAGACGTGAGGCCACGGTTCAAACCCCAGATCCGATGTCTCCAACTAAACGAAATATGAAAAAATATTTATTCGGCGACTTTCTCTCAGCAGATTTCTAAAAAAAACTCAAAGAGTAAATAAAGTTACCTCAAAAATCTGTCGTTCGGATACGACTTAAAACTGGAGCTCCCGCCACTCATGTATATAAATTAACACACACAACATAAGTGGTGTGAGAAACTACATCGTAAACCTGACTAAAGTGTTGTCATGACCAATTATGAATGTATTTATATAAATATGTATATAATAAGGCCATCCTAAAGGCTCCTCTTATCTTTTGCGTTTCCTGCTTTACATAAGTATTCAAATACTGATAGTTGTGTGAGTAACTTGTAAATTTTATTGACTGTATAACTAGAGAATGGATTTTCCTTGTTTTTTTCTTTTTTTTTCTTTATCTTCTGTTATAGTTTTGCAAAGAGAAAAACGAGAATAAATTGACATACAAATACAAATACTTTATAAGGTAATTTTTAAACTAAAAACTTTTTCAATCTATCTCTGTCCCTCTTTATCTATAGCTTGTACCTACATATCGGTGTCTCTATATATTTTTACCTTTGTCGTCATCATAAAAACAAAGTTTTTCCTGTAGCCTTTCATTTCATCTTCTCGTTTTTTTGTGCCCCCTTTTTTAAAAGTGAATTATTGTCTTTAAAATTGTATTCGACAGAGACAGCCAGCAGAATAATAAAAAAGAGAAAAGAAAAGTACGGCAGGAGAATGAAGGAACGGCTATTAAGTCAAAAGTTAATTTGTAAGACATGAAAAGCGTATAAAGCCATCAAATATTAACAAATAGTCTGAAAGATTTCTAATTCTTAAGAAATTCAATTTTTCCCCTTTTTTCTCTTTAGAAAGTGTTAAAAAACTAAGAATTGTTTTTTAATAATTTTAATTTAAATTTGTGACACCAAAAAGGTATAAATTTAAAGCAAAAAAAAAAACCCATGATGCTGTAGTGTATGACAGCTTAAGCTAAAAACTTAATACCTGATACCATGTTATAGTTCATATTGTAAATCGATCAGCTAAAGCTGAATTGAATTGCATAACAGAGAATTGAAAGTGTATCTGTCGGTGTTGTTGCTGTTACTGCAACTACCAGTTCTATCCCTTGACTGAACTCTCTTAAAGTATTTGGATTTCGCTTCCTTTTTTTGTTCCCATTGCAGCTTTTAACGTTTTTTCATTTCATAGGTGTATGTGCCTTATGCCTGAGCTTTTGTTATATTTTTTCCACTTTCACTCCTTTTCCTGGTATTATTTTTCATGTAAATTGATTGTTTGATGTATTGATGTTAGATTGTTGGGAAATTTATTTTGCAACTCAAAATGCCATCAAAATGAAGGCAAACAATTTATTATAACAACAACAACAGCTAGAAGCATAATAAATAAATAATGAAAGAAGAAAAAAATATTATTTTTCATAGAAATTCTATTGAAATACAAATTAAATCTCAAACTACAACACTTTGTTAATGTAACCTTTTATAATCGAGAAATTCATCATATCCATGATAGAAACACAAATTAATATCAAACTCAGAAGCAGGAAATGCCGCGCCATGTTAATCTTATTTGCAACAGATGACCAGTGTTCAGTTGTATTTGAAAGAAGATTACAACATGCAGCAGGTAATCGATATTTACAAACTGTGGCAATATCGCATTAATACTTTAAGAACAAGCTTTAATCAATCTACAAAAATTTATTGCATTATAATACATGAAATCACACGTATTCAGTACAACACGTTAAAACAAACTCTACTCATTCTGACGAAATAATGACACAGGTTCCAGTAATACAATCTTAAGTCATTATCCATTGAGGATAAACGAAAACTCCATATGGGAAAAACGCTTCCTTAGATAGCTCTTGACAAACCGTTTATCAAATTTTGACCTTTTGACAAATCCCCGCATCAAACATCCATCTCCTAACTAAGTATAGGGTGTTTTTTATAGAGGTATAGAACGTTAAGTTGCAGTAAAACAACGATGGATTATTCGATTGACATGAATTTTATTTATCCGAAAGATAATCTTGTGGCATTACATTTAAAATATGATTTCTGATCAATTTTCGATGACTTTTCCCAACATTTGTGGCCGTATATCGGCAATAATACGGCGAATGTTGTCTTCCAAATGGTCAAGCGTTTGTGGCTTTACCGCATAGACCAATGACTTTACATAGCCCCACAGAAAGTAGTCTAGCGGTGTTAAATCACAAGATCTTGGAGGCCAATTCACAGGTCCAAAACGTGAAATTAGGCGGTCACCAAACGTGTCTTTCAATAAATCTATTGTGGCACGAGCTGTGTGACTTGTTGCGCCGTCTTGTTGAAACCACATCTCCTGGACATCATGGGTATTCGATTCAGGAATGAAAAAGTTAGTAATCATGGCTCTATACCGATCACCATTAACTGTAACGTTCTGGCCACCATTGTTTTTGAAAAAGTACTGACCAATGATTCCACCAGCCCATAAAGCGCACCAAACAGTCAGTTTTTCTGGATGTAACGGTGTTTCCACATACACTTGAGGATTACCTTCACTCCAAATGCGGCAGTTTTGTTTGTTGACGTAGCCATTCAACCAGAAGTGCGCTTCATCGCTAAACAAAATTCGCTTATGAAAATCGGGAACAACGGTAATCTCGTTTTGGGCCCATTCGACGAATCTACGCCTTACTTGATAATCGTTTGGCTTCAATTCTTGCACGAGTTGGATTTTGTAAGCACGCAAACCACGATCCTTCCTCAAAATCTTCCATAAAGTGGATGGACTCAGATCCAATTCCTGTGCCCGATAGCGGATGAACTCATTCGGGTCTTCCTCAATGCTACGCTCTACAGCAGCAATAGCTTCTTCTGTACGCACCGTACGGCGTCTCTGGGGATGTGAGTTATCAATAAGAGTAAACGTGGTGCGAAAACGTTCCATGCTTAATCAAATTAACTGCTCTGATGGACGATTTTGTCGACGAAAAAACGGACGTAGTGCGCGATACGTTTTCCGCACAGAACCATTATTTTCGAAATAAAATTGCACTATTTGCAAGCGTTGTTCAGGCGTGAGTCTATTCATGATGAATTGCCAAACCAAACTGAGAATAAATGACTTGACAGCTGTTAAATCGGTCGCCATCTTGAAAAGTAATGCCAACTTAAAGTTATATACCTCTATAAAAAACACCCTTTATTTAGTCGCCGTAATCTAGTAGATACTGTGCTATCCTAATTAGAAGTGAGAAGTGTAAAACGAAATATGAAAAAAGTATTTTTTCGGAGTCTTCCTCTCAGCAGTTTTCTAGCAAAAACTCTGAAAGTAAATAAAATTCTAAGTCGTCTTTAAACTGTTGGCCACGCCACTCATGAGTAAAATTAACAAACGCAACATAAGTGATGTGAGAAGCTAAGCTGTACTCCTGATTGAAGCGCTGTAATGACCAATTAAGTAAATAAGAGTCGTGAGCAAACTAGTTTGTGTTTGACAGTCATAGTAGCAGACTACAACAAATTTAACTCAGATCTTGTAACGTCACATAAACACTCGTTTCAGAGTCTACAAAACTCTTTAAATGAAAAAAGTATGGCCATAAATGTCATCAATAACGTCCTTCTTCCTTCGGCCAAAGCATTGCAAAATCATAGCAACAGCAAATGTGTAGCGCTATAAAAAATCGTTCTTCCATATAGAAAAGTTTACTTTTAACATTTGCCATATGACCTCCAATTAACTTTTTTATTTTTCTATGCGTACGAGTATAATAACAAATAATACCCATGTACGTATACTTAATATTTAATTGATTGTCCAAATATTACACATACGTTGTGTAGAACATTTTTATTTACTGGGTTACTAGTCAGCTGTTATAAATTCTATTTGATTGATAACAACCAAAATTTCTTTTAAAAAAATCAAACAATTTCTACTCCTTTTCTGTAGGTACCGCCACTCATGTATACAAATTAACACACACAATATAAGTGGTGTGAGAAACTAGATCGTAATGCTGCCTGAAGGGTTGTAATGACCAATTATGTACAGATGTATGTATGTAAGTAAGTATTTAAGAATCTTAGAGAATATAGACAACAACACAAATTTGCTGTACAGGAATCGTGTTAAGAACCATACCACAGCGATTCTTTAGTATAGAATTTAATTATTAAACGAAATAACTTTTTACCATACCCAATGTGTATTTGTTTGTAAGCTAATCTCTATTTTATTTAAACACTCTAACAATTGGTTTTTGTTTAATTTTTTTCCGATTTTTTTTTCTTTGTTTTTGTTATAAAATAAATAATTAAACAAAAGCTTTAGCACAACTAACTGTTTTGAAGCTTATTGTTCAGCAGTGTTAAAATGCCACTTACAAACAAAACTATTATAAAATAACACATACATTCAAGCACACACTTACATGCTCACATAATAAAACAAATAAATGAATTAGAAAAACAAAAAATGTACAGACACAGACAAAAATCAAAGAGAAATATAAACTGTATTATATTGTTTTATTTATTTTTTTGTTTAATTTTATCTATGTATTCTTAATAAATAATGATAAACTATTATTGAAAAGAATTTAAAAAAAACAAAACAACAACAAAAAGCACATAATAAAACAATAAACTATAGACGGAGTATAAAAGAGAGAAAACAAAAGGACAAAAAGCACAACATGTGAGTGAATTAGTTAAACAGAGAGAAAGAGAAAGAGAGAGAGAGCTAAACAAAAAGCTATTATTTTGATCCTTTAATCCTTAATATGTAATCATAAAAAACAATAGAAAACCAATAGCAAAAAAAATAATACTGGAAAAACACTTGTTTCTATCACAAATTAAATTTTACAAAAAAACAAACACAATAGAAAAACGTAAAATATTTTTAAATTAGAATTTAAATTATGGTTCTTGCGATAATTGAACGTGTTTAATTTATGGAATTTTTTTTTTTCTAACATAAGTTATCGCATTTTAAGTTGTATTTTTTTTGCTTGAAAATTAAAATTTGGGTCAATTTAATTTTAATAAAATTAATAATAATAATAATAATCACCAATGTATTGATTATTTATTTAAATTTTATTTAAAAAAATTATCAAAAAGGATAACAGAATATTGTTACAAAAATGAAAAATCTAGATACTGGTGTTTTGCTTTTACAGCGTTTAACATTAAAATTATAAACAAAAGCTACAAAAAAAAAAACAGTAAATAAACCTGTTTACCAATTATCGTACTGCGAAATATAACAACAAACACCAGCATAAAAAATTGTAAATAAGTAAACAAAAATGCAACAACAAATTACAAGAATAAATGTGAACGAAATACAGAAACAATACTACAATAATAAACATCGTTGTTTACATTTATAGAGATTTCGAGAAGGCGAAGTCATGAACATTCGCCTTCAAGAACATTCATCCGTTTGTTTACTTTGCCATATAAAAGGCAATCCAAAGCAGGCAACTGAGTTAGTAAAAATTCAGTCAGTCTTGTGTGAAGACGCGGTGTGTTTAAAGAAAGTAATCGTGGTGTGAAGATCTCCGTTACAAAGATCTATCGAATAATTGTCTAGTAATTGTTATTGTTTGTGCAAAGGGTATAAACAGAGGAATAACAAACAAAGCAATTGTTGTTGTTTATATCAAATTGTGAATTGTGCTAATAATAAAGAATTTTAATTAAAACTAAACACAAATTTATTTTTATTTTATTTGCAATCTATGAGCTCATATTTTAAATGTTTTTAAAAGATAAAAACGTAACAGTATTTTTACATTTCTTTGAATTTGAGTATTATAATTTTATTGTTATTTCAAAATGATTTCCAAAATATGTATCAATGAGAGCTCTTTAAACACATTTTCAACATGTTGCTGCTGACACAAATGAAATCCCAATAAATTAAAAATAAATAAAAACGTACGTTCGTTTTTATTAGAATTAGAAAAAAGAAAGAAAAAATGAAGTTTTTTTCCAGTATTTCCTGTAACAAACAAACAGCTTTTGCCAGCAATCAATGTAACAAATGAACCCCATTTTATATATTTTTTTTTCTTCTTTATTTTTATATTAAATTTCCATATCGATTGTTATTAATATTTCCATATTTCCACTCTCGTTTATCCTGTTCCTGTACAGTTCCTTTCTCTCTCTCTCTCTCTCTCTCTCTTTCTCTCTTTCTTATTTCTTTTATATTTTGGATTTGAATTTTTGAATAGCATTTGATATTGAATGCAATTGAAAATATTTCGACAAAATTCCAAAATAATCAGAATGAAAAAGAAATGCAATTCAATTTGGAAAAAATAAAAATGAAAATAAAGGAAAAAAAACATAACACAGTAGAAAAAGATACATTACGACACATACTACTGGGGTTGTTAAGTTTGCTTCTTTTTTCTTTTTTTGCTCTTTCAGTAAACGATTCATGTTTAAATTTTCGATATTTAGAGCTCAATTGTCAATATGTTTTTATTTAGAAAGTTTTCCTGTTTTTTTTTTACTACTTTCTTATGAAACACTAAGCCCAGGGTTAACGGCTTAAAAAAGAAAACCCTTCAGCCTTGGCTTTTAATAATTTTCTAAAGTTTTTAAGAAATTCTAAAGGAATACAGATCCAATCTTCACAGAACTTGAAGAGTTTTTTTTGTGGCTCGATAAAACAGTTCTAGATGTCTAGATATTTTAGTAAATTTTTGAAAGTTTCTTGAAATGTTTTTATTGTTGTTTTTGTTTGTATTTTTTTTTTTTTTTTTTTATTTTTATTGTTGGGGGAAATTATCAACACTTTACTTTTGTAAGAAATTTTGTTGAAAAGAATTGTTTTTTGTATGGCAGTATGTATTATGTTGTTGATTTTCTTTTTCTCCAAAAAGTGTTGTTGCTGTTTATATAGCATTTAAAATGTTTTCTCTTTTTGTTGTTATTGTCATTATTGAAATTTTACGCAATTGTTGTATTGTGCTCATCTCCCCTAAAAAATTTCAATATGCATTATCATTAATGTTTAGATGCAAAAAACACTTAAAATCATGATACAATCAATCAAAGACGATTCAATGGTACCCTATACACATATATTCATTAGGCACTCTAGCTTGATTACATATAACTTCATTCTCGCCTTTTCTATAAGGATTATATTTACCAGAAGTTCAGAAAATTATATGTTTATAGAAAACTATATTTATGGAAGTTGCCGAAGTTTAATAGATAGTGTGCTGGCTTATTAGAAGTGAGGCCACGGTTCAAACTCCAGGTCAGGCATCTTCAACAATACGAAATTTGAAAAAATATTTCTTCGGCGACTTCCACTCAATAGATTTCTAGCAAAAACTCTGAGAGATAAATGAAATTGTAAGTCGTCTTTAAACTGTTGGCCCCGCCACTCATGAATAAAATGAACACACCCAGCATAAGTGATGTGAGAAGCTAGGCTGTAATCCTGATTGAAGCGCTGTAATGACCAATTAAGTAAATAAGAGTCGTGAGGAAACTAGTTGGTGTTTAACAGCCATAGCAGCAGACTACAGTGAAATTTAACCCAGATTTTGTAACATCATAAAAACACTCGTATATGAATCTATAAAACTTTTTAAATGAAAAAAGTGTGGCCATAAATGCTGTCAATAAAGTCCTAGAAATTCTTCGGCCAAAGCATTGCAAAGTCAATTGAAAAATGGCCCAAAGGCTCATGTATAGCAACAGCAAATGTGTACCGACATAAAAAATTGTTGTTCAATAAAAAAAACTTTAAACATTTTCCGTATGACCTCCAATTAACTTTTTTATTTTTCTATGCGTATAATAACACATAATAACTTCCATATTTGTTGTACAACCGTGTACGTATACTTAATATTCAATTGATTGTAGAAATACTACTCATACAATGTGTATAACATTTAAATATATTTATGTACTGGGTTCTCAGCCAGCTGTTATCATTCAAATCAATTGATAACAACCAAAATTTTTTACAAAAAAATCAAACAATTTCAACTCTTTTTTGTCTCTCAAAGAAAATAGCTGTCGTTTGGGGCTGACTTTAAACTGTAGGTCCCGGCACTCATGTATAACAATTAACGCACATGACATAAGTGGTGGGAGAAGCTAGGTCGTAATCTGGTTATGGAAACCTTAGCTCCTTCTGGTTTAGATCAACTATAATATTTTTTAATACATAAAACGGCCCCAGAAATCAGAATAGTATCGGTCTTATAGGCTATATGTGGTTGTTTCAACAAGCCGAGTGGACGTCATCTAGTCCTCCACCTTTCAACAGATGCAGTGGATTCAAATTCCATCATTTGAATCAGAGATCAGCAATGAATCGTTTTTTCGCTACTCATAAGCACTCACATGAAACTTTGAATATAAGTTAGTCAACAATATTGAAATTTAACTACTCTGATTCATTCATTCTCACTATAACGTTTCTTTATATATACATACATACATAATTGGTCATTACAACCCTTCAGTCAGGATTTCGACCTAGGTTCTCACACCACTTATGTTGTGTGCGTTAATTTTATACATGAGCGGTGGACATACATACATACATAATTGGTCATTGCAACCCTTCAGTCAGGATTATTGACCTAGTTTCTCACACCACTTATGTTGTGTGTGTTAATTTTATACATAAGTGGCGGGACCTACAGTTTAAAGTCGACTCCGAACGACAGATTTTTTGAGAAACTTTTCATGGCAATTTTATTTATTTACTCTCAGAGTTTTTGCCAGAAATCTGCTGAGAGGAAATCGCCGAAGAAATACTTTTTGTATTTTTTTTTTGATGTCTGGCCTGGGATTCGAACTCGGACCTTTCGTCTAATAAGCCAACACACTACCTACTAGACCACGGCGACTAGAGCGGTGGACTCTACAGTTTAAAGTCAACTCCGAACGACAGATTTTTGAGAAGCTCTTCATGGCAATTTTATCAACTCTCAGAGTTTTTGCCAGAAATCTGCTGAGAGGCAGTCGCCGAAGAAATATTTTTTTTTTTTCATATTTCGTTTTGATGTCTGACCTGGGATACGAACCCGGGCATTTCGTCTAATAAGCCAACACACTACCTACTAGACTACGACGATTTATATATACAGGTTGCAATGAGTATGCGTACAACGTTGACATCAAACTCATGCCATTCGAAATGTTTTTGACTCATAAGCCTACTCATTTAGATTCATAATTTTAGAAAAATACTTATAATGGTTATAAATGATTCTAGTGACTTGAATCATTCATCAAAATTAACAGTCTTAGTTACTGTTGTTTTTGCAAAAAAAGAAAAGAGACACATAAGCAAAAAAGACAGAGCAGCAAGCAGAGCAAACGCACAACTTTCTAGTAAGTATTTTAGTGTTCGTACACGAATCATACTAATTTTGTGCGTCGTGTATATGCTGAGTTATAGACAGTCGACAACATCAGAACCATCATACGTGTTGTTAAGTATGAATATGATGAGTACTTCAAACTTTGAATATGAGTGGAAGGGGTTCCATGATATTAAAATAAGTATGAATGCGTATAAGTATCATAAATTATGAGTATGATTCGATTCTACTCATCTTTTTGAAAACTCATTGCTAATCTCTGATTTGAATGGAAATTCTTGTTGAAAATGTTACAAATATTAGCTCGAACCCAGTATACCTCTTATCCAATATAATAATTTACCAAAATATTATTATTATTGTGGTGGCTCAATATGTATTGTGGGGGATTATATGTTTATTTTAGGCCTTTATTAAAAACAAACAAACAAAAACAGGAAAAAAATTCATTGTGAAAAACTATGTATGGGGGTGCGTTTCATAACTACTAAATGTGTTTTAAAATAATGAAAACTCCGTACTGAAATTAATATTTTTCTATATTCCATATTAAAACTTAGAGTTTATAAACCGTATAGTCACTGCACTGGGGAATTTATTAGAGTACAACAAAGAAAATAAAAACTGTCTGTCTGTCTGTATAATTTATGTTTTTATTTTTAATTTCATAGGAAAATTTACTTTCATGTTATCGAAATTGACCCAATTTTCATAATCAATAAACGAAATGCATTTTCAAATAGAAATTAATTTCTAAATTCGGTATTTGAAGGGATAATATCATTGTATTATTTTGGAAATTATTATACTTTCCGACGGCATATAGAATGTGCGGCTTACAAGCATAAAAAATTATATGAAAATTTTTGTTAGAAATTTAGAAAAAAATTTAAAAATTTTATTGTCCCTGCAATACTTGATCCGAGTGAAAGTAGAAAAACCTTTTGTAACACATAAATGACAATATTATCTGGACCTTATATACTCGATTGTATATGAGGAACTGACAGCAATTGAACATGGAATAGCGAAGACTATTATGGACTTTCTTTTTCTAATAGTTGTTTACCATAAGATTATGTTAGGTTAGATCGATTACCAAAATTCACTTGATCACATATGTATAGCGGCCCGTTGTGACGCCATAGGTTAGCGCAGTCCCTTTACTGACCGAATTCCACCAACCTATCAAAGAAGTTGGTCAGCGCAAGGGCTGCACAATAAAAGCATGACTACCCTACGCTGGAAAACCAGCCTGAAAGCTTAATAAACGAAGCTATCTGCTTGACATTAATGGATGATAGCTCCGTTCAGCTGACAGGGATTGAAGAGCCAAATAGCCCATATACCTGGACCTCGCAAGAGATGGACATTGACAAGGAAAGTGGATTTTTTTAAGTCTGATTCCCGCTAATGATTTGCCCTGGCCTACACCAATATTTGTAATTCGTCTACGTTAATCGTATATACTCGCATTCGGTTGCTTTAAATCTACAAAACCTTATTTCCTCCTTTTTTTAACATACAGAATAAATGGACCCTTTGCAAGCTCTAGTGGAGTGTACAACCCGACTATAGGCCTTTAGGAATCTAGGCGTCCGTAGAGGAAATGACTATGGATTTATTTCATTATGAATGCATAGGAAAACACTTGAACAGTAAGCTTTAAAAAACATTAAACATTAAACTAGCAGCATTTGCAAACTCTACCGAGTGAAATTTAATTGCTCCTTCCATAGAATTCGTAACAGCAGCTGCTGTTACCGATACCCTCTATAAACGCATGATAAGTAAAGTAGCTCACGCTTGTTGTGAGAAACCACTTCTCAGTCATAAGTTACAACTGATCGCTAAGGCAAGTAGTTCCGATAATATAGGGGAGGAGATTCATGCTTATGTTCTTCGGATTCAATTAAATCTTGAGTATGAAGCCGCATTGTGCTGACGAGATTGAGGCAAATTAGATAGAAAGATATAAAAAAGATTCTTAATCACTGCCTAAAACAAAGTGTAACTCTTAAACCGGGGAAAGGTTTATCAGAATGCAGAAAAGCGTCGTAGTCTAGTAGGTAGTGTGTTGGCTTATTTGACGTGAGAACACAGTTCAAACCCCAGTCTCCCAGTCATCTCCAACAGAACGGAAATGAAAAAATACTTCTTCAACATCCTCCTCTCAGCAGATTTCAAACAAAAACTCTGAGAGTAAATAATGTTCCCTCGAAAATTTGTCGTTCGTAGTCAACTTAAAACTGTAGATCCCACCACTTATGTATAAAATTAACACATACAACGTAGGTGGTGTGAGAAGATAGGTTGTAATTCTGACTGCAGGGTTGTAATGTCCAATTGTGTATGTTTTGTACTGAAAGTTGCACTGGAATATGTGCTTAAAACAAAAAATTCTGTCATGATGATTCAAGAAACAAACTCTGCTGGGCCTTTACACGGCAGATTCTATTCCTTTGTGAATATTAGAAAACCTCCGCGTTTCAGGAAAATTGCTGACCACTGACATATGACACAAAGGAGGCTAAAATCGGTCCCAAAATCGAATGTTGTAACTATCTAGGAGCTGTTACCTCAAAAGCAATAATTTGTTTTAAGCAACACTTTAAAGCCAAACAAAAATCTCTCATCATGCAGGTTCCCTTATTGTCCTATTAGTGGAAAATTTGTTGAAAACTATTTTACAGGCAATACAGCCGAGGCATTGTTCCTTTTAAGTTTTCTTTGTATTTATTTTGTTGCAATGGAACGCATGGAAACCATTAATATCGAAAAAAATGGCTAAAAGCTGTTTAGTATACATTTTAAATCAACAATTCCAAGTACTCCATTAACCTGGTAAATATTTGTACAAAAATGCCTTTTTTATTTAAAAAATTATACGAAAACAAATTAAATAAAAACTACTGGCTTATTTAGTCTCATAGCCATGCGTTATTTTAAAAATATTTTTCTAAAAATCTAATAAAATGTTGAAAAACAAAAAAAGAAAACTTTTTCATAATGATTGTTTTTCCCTGACCATCACAAGATAAAATTCATATTTTTTTTATAAAGAAATTCCTTTTTTCCTTCTTTTGCAAAAAAGAAAAACACAAAATTGCATGGAATATTATCCTGGGAAATGGTGTAATTTGCATACTATTCCTGATATGCATGCATGCATGTATGTTTGAATGCATATTGACTGTTTGTTGGTTATGGGTGTGTGTATGTGATACAACGCTTGGCTGGCTGTATTGCAAATTTTGATTTTTAATTTAATCTTTTTATTATAAAAACATTTGCCAGTGTGTGTGAGCGTGTGTAGGTATTTATTGCTTTTTCTTTGCTCTTCCATCCTAAAGGCTTTCGTTCCCTTATGTATGAGCCTCTAAAGCATTGCTGTACAGTTCCTTGCCATACAAAATTATTCCTGGGAAAAAAACAAAATCCAACGAAGTTTGTTTTGATAGAAAAAAAAAATGGGAAATGCAAGAAATCCATGCAATAGAGTCAGGCAATACAACATGCAATACAGCATAACACAACTCATACACAACCTTACACAACAAGAGAGTAAATGAGAGAGAGAGAGATAGAGAATGAGAATAAAAACTCAATTTATTTATTTTGTACGGAGGGGAGGTTTTTTCCACATCTCTTGTTTTAACAATTTGCATAAAGATTTTCGCATTTTTTTCCACATTGCAATAGCACACATAGATACAAAAACATGCACAAGCACATGCATTTAAATTGACTTGCATACATACACAAGCACACATTTTTACATTTTCATATGTGAACTATCGCACATTGTGTTGTGTACATACTCGTATATGTATGTATGTAAGTGTAGTCCTCTGTCATACATACATTGTATATGTATTAAGTACTGCAGAAAACATTTACACGGACACAGAGAGAGCGAGAACGAGCACACGAAAGAGGGAGTGAGCGAAATTTTGTTTTAACGTGTATGAGTATAATGGCATAAAACCCGTTCTGACAAGTAATACCCATAGAAATAGGAAAAATTCACATACACACACACTCGCATACAAACTAAAACTGTATTGCTTCTATGAGTTAAACAGAATCTACAAAGTTGTGCATGCATTTTCTAAGTGTGTCTATGTGTGTGTGTCTAAGAATTTCATTTTCAGTAAAAGTAATATGGATATGCTAATATTATGGTAAGAATTTGCTTTGCATGTGTGTATGCATGGTACTATGGAAAGAAAGAAAGAAAAAATTCCCTCAAAAATAAGAAAATAAGAAAAGAAGAAAGAGAAGAACAGAAAACTTAAACGAGTCCATAATTTATGCGGCATTTATAAACAAAAAACAAACATACATACACGCATACAGGCATGCACACCTTAAAATATTTCAATGGTTTTATAGTAAAATGTAACGGGAAAAGCATTGTTTGCCAAGTTAGTTAGACGGCCCATGGAGATTATTTCTCCAAGAACTGGAACCCTTTAGAGCTTCCGATGAAACCACTAAGACTTCCTATGTTAGATCAGTGAGCTCATGTGCATAGAAGAGGGCCATGAACTATCTTTGCTTTTTAAGTTAATTAGACGGTTTTCTCCTAGAACTGAAACTTTTTAGAGCCTCTGATGATGCCATTTAGACTTCTTATTATTAAGAAAATGCAAAAATCTAGATACGGGTGTTGCTTTTACATCGCTTAACATTAAAATTATAAATAAAAGCTACAAAAACATAACAATACAGTAAACAAACCTGTTTATGAATTATTGTACTGCTTAAAGTAACAACAAACACCAGCATAAAAGAAATGGTAAACAAGTAAACAAAAATACGCAAACAACACTACAAGAATAAATGTAAACAAAATACGCAAACAACTATAATAAACAGAAACAAAGATGTTTACATTTATAGAGATTTCGAGAAGGCGAAGTCAAAAACGTTCGCCTTCAAGAACGTTCATTCATCAGACTGCTTACTTTACCATATAAAAGGCAAGGCAAAGCAGGCAACTGGTTTAGTAAAAGTTCAGTCAGTCTTATGTGAAGACGCGGTGCGCTTGAAGAGAGTAGTCGTGGTTTGAACATCACCGTTACAAAGATTTGTCGTACAATTTTCTAGTAACTGTTATTGTTCATGTAAAGGGTCTAAACAGAGGAGTAACAAAAAAAAGCAATTGTTGTTGTTTACATCAAGTTGTGAACAGTGGCACACATAATTGTGCGAATAATAATAATAATAAATAAAATAATAAATAAAATAAATAAACACAGATTTTTTATTTTATTTGCAATCTACGAGCTCATATTTTAAAAGTTTTTAAAAGGTAAAAACGTAACAATATCTAATATCTAGCCTAGAAGGACTTTAGCCTTCAGAGAATGTATATTTACCTAGCATAACCTAGCCCATATAAGACACGTCCTGTAAAGCATATATGTATTTTTAACTTGGAAGTGGTGTTGCCTCTTTCAGAAAATCCCAGTTACTGACAATATTCCGAGACAATGGAAAAACTTCATGACAGCAGACTTATAGCACGTCCTTCTTTATACATGGGAATGAACTGAAACTACTTCAGCGAACTTAAGCTTAAGCGAACAGAAAAAGTGCTCACTTAATTCAAAATTTTTAAATTCTGTTTTAGTAGCCACTGATCCATAGGATTGCGCTCCTCTTATGAGTAAATGGAATAAATCAAACATATCTGTGTTCCCTAACCATGCAAATGCCATTAATTGTATGGTTTTACTATTCACTTGCTCTCAACTGTTATTGCTCGCATGTGCATTTTAGTACAGAAACATTAATTCAATAACAAAGAGGAGAATGAAGAAAGAAAAGAATGAAAAGAAACGAAATAAGTATTATCCTTTACATGCCATTTTCTATGCATAATTCTGTGCCAGTTTGTGTTTGTGTGTATGCATTTAAGGATATTTGTTATCCGTATTCTTTAATTCAGACTATTTTCCTTACAAAATGGCCATTGTATAGTTTCGCACATGAAATCTTGAAAAAAAACAAGAGAAACAAAAAACATTGATAAACACTTGCTGTGTGATACGCTATATTGTAATGGAATTCTGCGTAATATTAATAAAGAGATAAAACGAAAAAGGACCCAACCAAATAAACAGACAGTGATTCTTTAAATAAATGTTAGAAATTAAGATATGGTATCCTCATGTCGCAAATGTCAACTTAAATCCATTATGCCCCCCCCTTTCAATGGCTTATTGTTGTGTAGGGGGACATAAAAGCGAAAGGAAATTAAATTTTAAATGTTGTGACCATTGGAATTGACCTAAAAATGGATTCCTTTAATTTTCTCATCAGGAAATATAAAATTAATGAAATTTATTGAACGGCCAAGATACAATACATAGATAAAAACTAATGTTTGTTAATCAACAACAAATTGTTGCAACACACCAAAAAATTAGTAAAAAGGGTTCATCGTGATAAATTCTCACAGGCATTGTGTTACAGAAAGATAAGCTTTGCAATGGTGACAAGGGAATGAAAGAAAGACCAATTTTTTAATTTGATTTTAAGGACGAAGCAATAGTAACGGATATTATGAAAAAGAAAGATTTTAAATCGATTAAATTGCAGAAATAATAGAATCAATTTTTTACTTACTTAATTGGCCATCAACAACCCGATTAATGGGTTTCGAGTTTCGGGTTTCGGCCTGCCTTAACACATCCTCCCAGCCGTCTCTGCTTCTTGCGCGCCTACGCCAGTTGGTCATACCAATCGATGACAGGGCTTCCTCGATTTGGTCGTCCTCTTCGCCGACTTCCGCAGGTATCCGCACCAAATACTCATCTCGCCGGAACATAATCCTCCATTCGAACGACATGGCCACACAATGTTTGCTGTTTACATTTATAAAGATTTCGTAAAGGCAAGAACATTCATCAGCCATATAAAAGTCAAGGCAAACAAGCTACGGAGTTAGTGAAGTACAGTCAGTCTTGTGTGAAGATGCGGTGCGTTTGAAGAGAGTAATCGTGGTTTGAAGATCTGTCGAAAAATTGTATAGTAATTGTTATTGTTTATGCAAAGGGTGTAAACAAAGGAATAACAAACAAAGCAATTGTTGTTGTTAAATAAAGTTGTGAACAATTTCACACAGAATTGTGCGAATAATAAAGAATTGGAATTAAAACTAAACACAAATTTATTTTTATTTTATTTGCAATCTAGGAGTTCATATTTTAAACGTTTTTAAGAGGTAAAAACGTAACAATATTATTAAAGTTATTAAAAAACACAAACTCCGAGTAAAAAATGCTTTATCTCTTGTGAACACAAAATTCTTCAAACATACAATCAGTCACAACCATTCGTTTGTAAATATTTAGAGAAACATCACTAGAGATCATTTCATAATTTTCTCTTCTCCAACATTTCCTTTAAATGTTTTTCAATTTAAGGTCTGTTTTAAATTATTCAGTTTGGAAATTAATTCCATTTGCAAACTGGCATGTCAGTGTGTTCTCTTTTTTGTTAAAGCTGACAAATATTATTGCAACATTTGACAGGCGTAGCTTAAATATTCACTTGAGGGTTAAAGTTTAAAAGTGTTCAGCGATATACTCGAACGTCACTAAGGAAACAATTAATTGCACACACATGACTGCACGCACACACACACACACACAAAACAATGATGGTGTGCTTGTTTGTTTGTCTGTTGTGGTTGTTATTGTGACTGCACCAATGGAATGTAAGTTGTTTTTTTTTTTTGAAGGATCAAAGAAAGGTCTTCAATAGCAACAATAATAACAACAACAATAATCTTAACCTTTCGTGAACTTTAAGACATACACACATCAACATACTGATTTACAAACATATGCCCATACATTTAGGCAGATTAGTAAAAATATATGTGTGTGTAGACTATACACGTCAAGGCATACACAATTTCATTACCCCCTACCGCTCCTCTCTCTCTATCTCTCTTTATGTCAATCTTTCCTACATGCATTCTTGTATACTAAAGGTCTTCCTAAACGTTCAAAGACCCCTCGTTCAAAGTCGCCATCAATTGACAAAAGAATGTGAGGTTAAGTATCACATAAAAAATATTTTCCTGTGTCTATACAGAAATGGCTCCTTTATAATTGCCTTTCCTGGCTATCCTTTTGTCTCTTTCTGTCTTTTAGAGTGTCTCTTCTTAAACCGTTTAAAGTAGGGAAACCAATTGAATGCCTGGTTGGCTTGCTATTCAAGCAATTTAGATTTCTTTGGTTTTTAAATGCCAATGGAAATACCTTTGAATACCTGTTTCAATGTACATAATCATGTATATATGTGTGTGTGTATGCGTATTTACTGAAGATTTCAGGAATGTCTGTGGAATGTCTATACAATATACTGAAGCCTAGTGTTGTATTAGACAATAGTATTCTTGTTCTTGAGGACCTTTTGTTTATTATTAAACGTCTGTCACTAAACCTCTTCCTATCTTGCTTTGCGGAGTACATGTTTAATGGACAGTGCACAAACAACATCAATGCCACTGTCAACTAATAGGTAGAGTACACAGGCAGTCAGCTGTTCCCATTGCCAGTGGGCTCTGTGCCATTACACCAAGCCTTTATTTTATAGACTAAACTGGCTTTCCTCTGACCTCCTATTAAGGCAAAGGACTGAGCTGGTAGCAGTGAGTCTCAATACAGTCAAATCCTTGCCCAGTCTGTACTCAATGCTGCTATTCTGGGAAAACATAGACACACTAGGCTCATTTATATGATTCCTTATAACTTTCTAAATATAACAATCGATTTTAGATTTCCAACCATGGACTTCTGGTCTGAAGAACCGGAGGTTACAATGGCATCCTTGAAGTTTACACTGATGGCTGAAAGATAAGTGACAGGGTGGGCTTGTTGAGTGGCGGGATTTTCCCCCAAAGTCTCTAGATTTACTGGTATACCCAAGCTGCAATTAAATCCCTAATGAACGAATTTTCAACGTCAATCCTTAACCATGGTTTTCTCAAGGATATTTCAGAGGAAATTCAGATCATTCAAAGGTAACTTTTATATGAGTTCCAGGACATAGGGATATCGTTGGAAATTGCAGTGCTAATGAGCTGGCGAGGGCCGATATGGAGCTGGGAATTTCTAGCCAGTTACAGGGCATAAGTATACCCACTCGGCTTACAGAGAAGCTCAATTTCGTCGACTGCAGAAGGATGCGTGTAATAAATACTAAAGACTTCTGCAGGAGCTGTTGGTCTAAGGCAGAGGAAGAGAATATCTCTCACCTCATGTGTCAGTGCCCTGCTCTTGACATAAAGAGACTGAGGTTTCATGTTCTCTTATATAAAGATTACTGCAATAGCAAGACTTATTTTGATATTTTGAACTTGCGATGCTTTTGTCTAGGCAATGGTTGACCATTTTAATATCATGGAACCTCCTCTACTCACATTCAAACTTTGAAGTATAAATATGATACTTAACAACACGTATGATGTTGTTGATTTCGTCTCTCCATAACTCAACATATACACGAATCACAAAATAAGTATGATTGGCGCACGAACACTAAAATACTTACTAGAAGGTTGAGTGTTTGCTCTGCTTGCTGCTCTGTCTTTTTTCTTTTGTTGTAAATGCAACAACAACTAAGGCTGTAAATTTTGATGAATGATTCAAATCACTCGAATCATTTATAAGTATTCTAAGTATTTTT
This sequence comes from Sarcophaga caerulescens, assembly GCA_927399465.1. Taxonomy (NCBI): domain Eukaryota; kingdom Metazoa; phylum Arthropoda; class Insecta; order Diptera; family Sarcophagidae; genus Sarcophaga; species Sarcophaga caerulescens. The sequence continues at coordinate 109,613,626 of OV656872.1, read as the reverse complement.
CTAAAGTTCGAAATCTGAATGAGTAGGCTTATGAATGAAACATATTTCGAATGGTATGAGTTTGATGTCAACGTTGTACGCATATTCATTGCAACCTGTACTTATAAATCAACGTTGTAGTGAGTACGAATGAATCAAAGTACATAGTTAAATTTCAATATTGTTGACTTAATTATATTCACAATTTGATGAGTGCTTATGAGTAGCGAAAAAACGATTTATTGATCTCTGATCTGGTTACAACATTAGCTACACGATCACTGCTACTTACAACTCTAACACCGAGTGGCAAATAAGCTTCATTGCTAAAGAAAATTAGTTTTTAATTTAAGATTTTCAATTTTCTTAATTCATAGCAAATCAATGAATATTAAATAATTTAAAATTTATTTTCCTTTAGATTGTCTTTGTAGTTGTAAGTATTTCATAAGAAATCTTAAAATTTTTTGACAAACAAAAATGTAAACTGCATACAACTCAAGTCAAGTGGCTGGTTAAAGTTTAAATTGTTTTTCAAACTCTTTTGTTATGCTTTTGTGCTTGTGATGAATTGAATTACAAAAATTGTATTGAAGTATTGGAAAAAATAGAACAAAAACACACATAAACAAAAAAAAATTTGAAAAAAAATCTCAGTTAAATCCACTTGAAATGCAACTTGTCTTGTCTCTAAAAAAAAAAGATATTCACACACTCAAACAGATACAAACAAATACATTCAATGACTTCCGGTATTTTAGAAAACATCATAAGCTTATGCTCTTTATAGATTTTTGTTTGTTTTTCTCTTTCTTTCTTTCTTTCATTCGTATAAAATCTTACCTTGACTTAACAATGTTAAGAGTATGTATTCTTCTATTCTTCTTCAAATATATGCATGTATGGGTGAAGATTTACAATAAAAACCTTTTAAAGTGTTACTAATACTAGAATAATAACAATAACAACAACAACAACAATAGTGAAAAAAAGTCTACTTTTTTTCATATTCATATTCAAATCTATTGCAAGAACATTTGTTGTTTATAGCATATGAGTAATTGTATAACAGACTCAGGGAGAGAGAGAGAGAAATGGAAACTGCATAACTGTCTGCATATACGTATGTATGTGTGTGTGTGTGTGTTTAAATAGAGTTACATATTTCAGTTTAATGGCTTTAGTATGTTTGAATATTTTCCCTGTTCTCTGCTTTATTTTTCACTCTTCTTTTACTCTCTCTCTCTCTCTCTCTCTCTCTCTCTCTCTCTCTCTCTCTTCATTTTTCTGTATGTATGTGATCATATAAATTTATAAAGTAAGCCTTATACAATATAAATATAAGCATGTATTAGAGTGCATAAGTGTATTCTATAGTGGGTTTGAGTGTTTCTGAAAGCAGATGTACTTCATAATACAATAACAACAACTAACAAAATATAAAATTTTTTGTCTTGCTTAAGAGAAATAAAAAGTTTTCAAAGATTTTTTGGATGCAATTTTTTTATTTTTTTATTTCTTTCACACACACACACACACACTGTAATATCACACTTTTACTGTCTCAAACATTCAGGCACTTCACTCCATAACACACACACGGTGTGCAAAAGAGTTGGTGGTGAATTATTATGTTCTAACAGAACTATCCAAAAAATATATGAAAGAAGAATAAAAAAAAGGAAAAGGAGTAGCTGGAAGAAATAGAAATTATGTATGAAAATAAAAATTTTTGTTTCTTTCTTTTTCTCTTTTTTTTTTTTTTTTGTTTTTATTATGCCATCACCTGCATTTGCTGTGAAAGGTAGATGTTGCATATGAAACATATGCAGTCGTTTATATGGATAGTAATATACGAGTGTAGTTTTAGCCTTAAACTAAGTCTAGCAAATGTTTTAAACTTTCTTTTTGTAATTTTTGTGAACAATTTATTTTATAACACATACATACACATGCTCATGAAAAATTAGAAGCTTTTAAAGTCCATAATAAATAGTTGCTCAACGAAAATGTGTTGCCGTCTCTTATTCTTTCTTTATTGCTTTCTTTAGTTAAAAATTGTTTGGTCTTCTCTATAGTTTACCTATGAAAATGCTGGAATATTTTTTTAATTTTCCAGCAGATTTAGTTTAATTTGTAAAGTTTGTAATTATTTTTCTCCTTTTTTTTCCTGGAAATATTTGGAAGAAAATCTACAAAAAAAAAGACATTTTTTAAAAATTGTAGTTTGTTTGTTAAAGTTAAAATTGAAATTTTATGAGGTAAGAATTAAAGAAATAAGTGATTTATACATAGGTTTACAAAAGAGGTGTGCACAAAACATTCTGCTAGCTTACCCTTCACCAAATGCAATACTGAAGTGTTCTCTTTTCTGTTGGTCTTGATTTTACGAGTACACTGAAATGTGTATTTCTCTTTTATTCAAAGAATACAACAGCATTCGTTTGTCTGTGAAGTAACGGAAATATGCTTTGTGTTGTAAGAGCATATTTCACTACTGAAGCTAAATTTTCAGTATTGTCAAATGAATTTCTGTAGTGTATTCGTTGAAAAATATGCGTACATAAGTGTTTCTATACATTCTTTGCTTTCGCTATAAACTCTTTCAACAACAATCTCTCTTAAAAGTGCTATGTTAATATTCGTTGTTTTTGTTTGTTTGTTTGTTTTGTTTTTTAAAAAACAAAAACATTTTTTCTTTCGCATTTACTGCAAAAAGAAATGCACGTTGTGACACTATGAAGAATACAATATTTTCGCTGTACTCTTCACACAACTCTCTTTTATACTGTTGTACAGTGGTTTATGAGTGCAGTTGTTTTTTGTTCTCTATCTTTGCTTCACTCTTATTTATATTTGCTGCTACAGTCAATATTCGGTCATGAGAAAAATACAATACTGTACAATTTTAAGTGTCTTGTGCACACCTCTAGTTTACAATAATTTACTGCAAGAGTTTGTTAGAAACACTAAAAACTAGTAAAAGATGACAGAAATTATTTTCAGAATCATTGTAAAAGGCTTAGAATCAATCAATCCGTTAATATGACAAACGTTTTGCAACATTGAAACACAAAATTCTTATTTAAGAAACTTTAAACTAAAACAGGGTATGCCAAAAGAAAGTTTATATTCGATACATCGATGTAATCGATCGGTCACTGTTGTTTTGAGCATTGTGATGTTATGTGGACCAGATGGGTCTCGCATGTTTGGTGATATTGTTGTTAAACTACTATCCCTATCGATACACCCGAAGATAGGCCCGGAAGTAAAACAGAGTCGCTGGAGGAATAGACTGGAGTATCGACGGATCCAATGCTGGCTTTTAATAAGGGCAACATGAGACTGGGTTCTTTGCGGGAAATAGTGACAGCAGGTTACTGAAGAAGATCTCAGCTTAATTGAGCTGTTGAGTATATGGACATGAGCAGCAGCCGTAGTCAAGTAGGTAGTGTGTTGGCTTATAAGACGTGAGGCCACGGTTCAAACCCCAGGGCAGAGGTCTCCAACAAAATGATATATAAACAAATATTTCTTCGACGACTTCCTCTCAGCAGATTTCGAGCAAAAACCCTGAGAGTGAAATAAAATTGCAATGAAAAGTTTCTCAAAACTCCGTCTTTCGAAGTCGACTTTAAACTGTTGGTCTCGCCACTAATGCGTAAAAGTTAACACACACAACATAAGTGGTGTGAGAAGCTAGTTCGTAATCCTGACTAAAGAATTGCAATTAACCAATTATGTTATGTATAACATTTTGCGAAGACTTGGCAGTTGATATTCCAGATTAGAAGCATTTTTTATGTTTGCCTTTCGGATTCGTTATACTTTAGTAGTAGCAATTCTGTTTATATATTATATAGGAAAATCAGTTACTATCGTTGAGCTCTATGCAGTGACTCCACTAAATTCTTACCTCCAGAAGCATTATCGGTTATAGAAACTCAGCTTATTCGATTACGATTATCAATAGCCTGCGTCCAAGCTAGTTGCTGTGGTTTTCTGTTTAGTTCAGCCTGCATATTTTGCAATTATCTTTTGCTGTTGCGCTTCATTTACAATAGTTTCAGCAATGAGGAGACCAACTTTCTCCTCCAATCTAATATTCTCATTTTCCTATTATCTGCACTTAAAAAAATATGTGTTCGATATGGTCAAAATCTCCTTCGCTGTATAAAGAAAAAGCTTGATCTTCAGCTTTTTCCATTCTTAGGTTGTACCTGCAAAATAAATCATGCCTGTCCAGTGCGTGGTTTATGTGTTCCATTTTCCCTTTTTTCTATTTGACCTTGGTATCATTCTTTACTGGTCAATTTTTTTTTTTTTTTGGGAAGACTTACTACGTTCCTACTGCAGTTTCCTCAGAATTCCGATTCGAAAGTTTAGGATAATGAAGGCGATGTTGTCTTCGACCTGTAATGCTCATTAGAAAAACAGATTCCCGTAGGACTGTTCTACATGCTGAAGTTAGAGGAGCAAATAAGCATTTGTTATCGATCTCTAACAGATTGCTCTCAATATCCATATTCCCCGACAATCAGACACCTTCTTCTCGCTATTTTACTTGATCAGCACATTGTTCAAAGATGTAATTTTCAGACGATGTAAAAGAACATTGTTACATTTTTACCTTTTAAAAATGTTTAAAATATGAGCTTGTAGATTGCAAATAAAATAAATATAAATTTGTGTTTAGTTTTAATTAAAATTCTTTATTATTCCCACAATTCTGTGTGCCACTGTTCACAACTTTATGTAACAAAAACAATTGCTTTGTTTGCTATTCCTTTGTTTACACCCTTTCATAAACAATAACAATTACAAGACAATTGTTCGACAGATCTTTGTAACGGAGATCTTCAAACCACGATTACTCTCTTCAAACGCACCTCGTTTTCACACAAGACTGACTGAACTTTTACTAACTCCGATGCGTGATGTCTGTCTGATGAATGTTCTTGAACTTACATTCCAATCCACAATCCTTTCTTTAAAATAACGTCACGAAAGACGTTTGAGGATATCAGTAATCTGGCAATTAATTTGATTGACATTCTATATCTCTAAATAAAACGAATATAAACTGATTGACAAACCCATTTCCGGAGAAATTAAATAAAAAAACTAAACTTTTCACTACTGTAGTCTTTGTGGCAAACAAATTTAAGGGTCAGTACATATTTCAACACTCTGTCGCATTGTAAAAAAAATATTTTTTTCTTTCTTCTTCTTCTCTCTTACTTGTTATACCCAAATTATAATTTATAAAGTTCTTGTTTTCTACATGGCAGCGTCCGTTAGCTGCTTAGTTCAGTGCATTAAATTCCTTTTTAAATAAATCATACGCATCGTGGAACACAAACTCAACTGAAAGGCATACGGTGCGTATGATTTATGAGATTTAAAGGTGCTTTAAGCCCCAAAAGCCACACAAAGAAGAGATTTAAATTCCAGAGTATAATAAAAAAATGAAATTGTATGGTTGTGTGTATTTGTTTAATAAATAAATTTTATACGAAATAAGGAAAAACCTTTAAGCCTTGAATGCCTAAAAATTCCTGTTCAATATTCTGTTTTAACAGGCAAAATTGTTGCCAATTTTTTTGTATTGTTTAAGACCTTTTGAGTCTTAGTACATCAAACTGACTGACTGACTGACTGCTATTGTAACAAGTGCAAATTACAGTTTAAACTGTTACAATTCCATTGTGCTACACTTAAGGGGTCCTACTTCAATTCATTACCTACGCATTCCATTGCATTTCCAGTTCCCCTTCACAATTTCATGTTGAATTTCATTAACCTGAACACGTAACACTTACAAAAGGGGTTCAACTAAAGACTCTCAAATTAGTCTGTACTTATGGTGTCATGTTAATTCGTATTGTGTTGATGCCCTGGTGCTTTTGGTGCCCAGCAAGTCACAAACACTTACACGTAGAAAACTCATTGGGCGCAATACCATGAACATTTTTTTAAATCAAAAAACAAAGAGAGAATTGGAGGGGGGTGGAGTTGTGTAAACTACATGCATTTTTTAAAATGAGTTTTTAAAGAAAGGCAGAGACGTAGTTAATGAGGATGAACAATTAAATATGATCGTGGGACTTATTGTATTCGTCCTGAAAAGGGTAAAGATTAATGAAGTAAATGTAAACCGATAAAGTGAGTGAAGAAAACATTGCAAAGGTTTAATGTAAGCTCTTCAGCCAGCTTAGTTGCATCGTAAACCACACGAGAGTTTGAATATCAAAGAGATTAAGCAATCACAGAAACTTACGTACCCAGGGTAGTCAACCTTTTGCTACAATGAGCCTGACAGTCATGGAGAAGATGTTCTATTCTTACTAATTCTTGCTCATGTCCATATACATACATACATACATAGATACATACACACACAATTGGTTATTACAATCCTTCAGTCAGGATTACGACCGAGCTTCTCACACCATTTATGTTATGTGTGTTAATTTTATCCATAAGTGGCGGGACCTACAGTTTAAAGTCGACTCCGAATGACAAATTTTTAAGAAACTTTTCATGACAACTTTTTCTTTACTCTCAGAGTTTTTGCCAGAAATCTGCAGAGAGGAAGTCACCGAAGAAATATTTCTTTTCATATTTCCTTTAGCTTGAGATGTTTGACCTAAGGTTTGAAACGTGGCCTCACGTCTAAAACACACTACCTACTATACTACGGCGACTTCTAAAGAAAACAAGAAGGAGCCCACTACCAGGGTAATCAAATTTCTCCTATAAAAAGTCCAATAGTCATAGAGAAGACGTTCTATCTTCTCTAATTCTTGCTCATCTCCATATAGTGTACAGAAATTCAGTTGAAATCTTCTTTAGCGACTTAATGTCACAATTTCCTTTAAAGAACCCTGACGTATATGCTGTCAATAGAAAACCAGATAGCAGGGAACCAGATAACAGATTGGAGGATTGGTTTTAACAACAATATCACCAAACGTGCGAGAGCCCAATCTAGCAAACCCTCTCATTTGCAGTAACATCACTATGCCCAACACAACAGTGTCCGATTGCATTCACCCCAAAGGCTCTTTTCCTATGGTCACCAGGTCAGTTTGATTGCAAATGAACCTATGTTATCTTCGAAACACATTTTCGTTTAACAGTATGTGCGCTGTTATAATCCCTATAAGGTTTCTTAGGCGCCATGAACACGTAGAATTCTTTTTAATTAAAAACATTACAATTGGGGTCAACTACCATACAGAATCAAGGTTCGTGTTCATTTTTAAAGGAATTATAAAATTAGAAGAGAATTTTCAGTAGTCCGTTTGTAAAATAAGAAAAATTCTTCATTATTGAATCAGAAACAAATTTCTTTACAAGTAAAACTGGATTATTCCAAATACCTGTTTACCTTTTCCTTCTGTTAACTACCAGAGAACAGCAATGAATCATTTTTTCACTACTCATAAGCACTCATGAAATTTTAAATACAAGAGAGTCGATAATATTGAAAATTAACTATGTACTCTGATTCATTCGTACCCACTACAACGTTGATTTATAAGTACAGGTTGCATACAACTTTGACATCAAACTCATGCCATTCGAAATATGTTTGATTCATAAGCCTACTCATTCAGATTCATAACTTTAGAAAAATACTTATAATACTTATAAATGATTCGAGTGACGCAAATCATTCATAAAAATTTACAATCTTAGTTATTATTGCATTTACAACAAAAGAAAACAGACACATAAGCAAAGAAGACAGAGCAGCAAGCAGAATGAACAGACAACCTTCTAGTAAGTATTTTAGTGTTCGTACGCGATTCATACTTATTTTGTGATTCCGTGTATATGTTGAGTTATGAAGCTTCGAAATCAATAACATCATACGTGTTGTTAAGTATGAATATGATGAGTACTTCAAACTTTGAATATGAGTAGAGGTTCCATGATATTAAAATAAGTATGAATGCGTGCGTACAAGTATCAGAAATTATGAGTATGATTCGATTCTACAAATCTTTTTGAATACTCATTGCTGATTTCTGTTAACTACCTTTTCGTTAAAAAAAAACTAAAATTTTTATAACTTGTTATTTATTTAAACAATTTACAATTTTAATTTAATTTAAATACGGCAATTCATAGTGAGCCTATTCTCCAAAGATATTTTCAAACTTTTTCTACCAAAAATTCCGATTTCAAAAAAAAAACCAAATTGAATCAAAAAAAACTCCTCAAAAAGCAACAACTACCATCACAACAACATTTACGAACTTTTTCTAATAAAATGTTATTAAAATTTGAAAATATTGTGTTATTTTCACCCCCTCGATCCGGCGGAGGAAACTAAAGACAAAAAAAATTCCCATTTCGGTGTAGGCTATTAAATAGACATTTGAAAGGAAAACTTTCCAGACAACCCTCATGGCCCACATTAACAATTAAATTCCAACAAAAGCAACGCATCTGTTAATGTAAAACAGATTTTCTTTCGTTTCGTTTTTTGTTTCCTTCTGACTTTTCATTTTTAATATTTTCACGAACACATCCTACATAAATATTGTAATTTTGAATAGTTCTCTGCCATCCCTGCTCTATGGAGGGTAATGGCCCAAAAGATGAACAAAGCCTGTGCGTGAGTGCAACTCAAATAGTTGAAGAAGTTGTAGCAACTGGATCAGTGGTAGGCAGTGTTTCAATGTTTCCACTACACTACACAGCTATTTATTGATCAAACTTGACCGTAGTTTGATAAACCAAAAGTTAAAAACCTTAAGAAGCTATTGAGAAGCGGAGAGATGGTACACTGGATACTGGACTACACTGTAAGAAAATCTTTCTATATGAGTATAAGAGACAACAATCCCTTCAGTAGGAACTGCCGTAAAAATGGAGTAAAGGATCAAGGAAAACATTGAAATTTCTGTCCGCAAATACTTTGTACTTTAAGCAACAAAACTTACATAAAATATAAACGAAATAACTTTAGAAATATACTTATAATACTTATAAACGATTCGAGTGACTCGTTCATTAATCAAAATTTACAGTCTTATTTGTTGTTGCATTTACAAAATTTACAAAAAGAGGAGAAAGACACATAAGCAAAAAAGACAGAGCAGAAAGCTCTTCTTGCTCGAATCGTCACTCGAATCGTTTATAAGTATTATAAGTATTTTTATAAAGTTATGAATCTAAATGAGTAGGCTTATGAATTAAACATATTTCGAATGGTATGAGTTTGATGTCAACGTTGTACGCATACTGATTGCAACCTGTACTTATAAATCAACATTGTAGTGGGTACGAATGAACCAGAGTACATAGTTAAATGTTAATATTGTTGACTCACTTATATTTAAAATTTCATGATTGCTTATGAGTAGCGAAAAACGATTAATTGTTGATTTCTGATCGATTATGATGACCAGAATCATTTATAAATGCTTGAAAAGTGGTTACGTTTGTATTACCACTGTAGCCAGTACTGTTTTTAAACAATTTTTCGGTTGTTAAACGATCCATGTTAATAAATCGAAAACCTTCACTAAATAAAGAACGATTTTGAAACCACTAAATGTATCACCTGATACAAATCTAGCTGTAATGAGAGTTAGTTTGCCAGAATTACTTGCACATTTCAATGTAAGGACCAAACAATTGAACAACTTGAAAACACTGACTGACTAAGTGTAGAGTATAGCCGTGATTGTTGTTTACAGTACTTTGAAAGGAAAGAGAAAGTGTTTAAGTAAGTGTAACCAGCATAATTATGCAGTTTTTTTTTAATTTTTTTAAAAATTTTTTCTTTTTGCACAAAAACAAGTGGCCATTGAAACAAATTTTGTTGAAAAGCTTTTGAATTCTTGACACGAAAACTACAGGCACTAGAAATTACAACAACAACTAAAAAACAAAAACAACATACAACCAACAACAATGGCAAAATAATAACAAATTTTACTTACACTCTGTTTCTCTCTTACACATACATACATATGTACATACGCGGTTACACACACCTACAGAAACTAAATATTTAAGCAAAAGCACATGCTCTCTCACTTATAGCAGCCATTATGGACAAAATAAACATTAAATTTAATAACGGACTTTAACTACACACACAACAACAAATTGATAATCAAATAATAACAACAACAATACGTTATACAACTAAAATATAATTTTGTTTAAATCCACTCTACGTACCAGAAGTAAATGTGCGTTTGGGAGAGAGCGAGAGAGAGAGAGAGGAAATTTAAAATGTTATTATTAAACGAGTAATGGTCGCCTGAGCAAATATATTTGTATGAGTTAGTGTGTGTATGTGAGAACTTTAAATTACAACAGCAAATCTGTTTTATTCTGTAAGCTGTGTAGGAGTAAGAGTATGTCTGCATGTGTGTGAGATAATAATGCCTATAATATTCACATGTGCAATTGAGTATGTAGTGCATCTGTGTGTGTATTTAGTTTATAAATTTTGTAATTGTATGTACATGTTGATTAGTTATAATTTTGTAGCAATATCAAGTGGCATTAAAACTAAAAACACGTTTCATTTCTCGCTAACTCTCTCTCTCTCTCTCTCTTATTCTCTATCTCATATACACTTTATATTATTACGCTCTCTTTCTATGAATCTGACTGTGTTTAATTCTAATTTTAATTCCATACTCATGTTAACTCGCATAACTTTTTTAATACTGTATTGCTATTTGCCTGGTTGTTGTAATACTTTGCTGCACCATTTAAATGCGCCCCCATTACACTCACTCTCTCCCTCTCTCTCTCTCTCTCTCTCTCTCTCTCTCTCTCTCTCTCTCTGTGTTTTGCTTATGGCCTGCTATTGTGACCACTAACACGTACTTCATACATGTCACTTGTTTAACAACAGCTACAGCACCACTTATTCGTTCAGGTCAATCAATTCAATCATGCATGCATGCCTGCCTGGCTACATGTCTCTTGTACAATTTGGTGTTTCGTTTTTTTTTTTTTTTGTTTTCTGTATTTATTTGCCACACTGCCACACATTAAAACAACTTACAACTGCAAATGTTGCATGATTGTTGTACGTTTGACAAAATATTTTCTTTTTTTTTTTTTTCATTCTTTTTTTTCTATTTTCTCTGTTCGTTTTTATGTTAAATAAATAAACATGAAACACAAATAAAAATGAAATTGAAATGCCATATTTTTTGTATGTTTTTAATTGTATTGACATGAAAGTGTAGAGTGGCATTTAAATGACTAATGGATGTTGTAGCATGGATCTGTCATTTTGTTTTTACATTTTTTTACAGACAATATTCATTAAATTTTTGATAAAGGTCTCCTCCCATTTGTATTTAATTTAATGGAAAATTTATTAAGAAATTAAATTCTACAGAGAAAAATTTATTTATTTTACTGCTGTTCTGAAATGTATACAATAGGTGGTGAGTAATTAAATGTAGCCGAGAAGATAGTAATAAAAAGTCATGATATTTTCAATAGAATTTATGTTAAATTACTATACAAGCATAGGTAGTCGGGTAGGTTTGAAGCGAGCACGTGTATATCATAGTGACAAATACCGGGAGACCTTGAAACACCTCAATCTCACTATAAACATCAAGAGCATCTGATTATCGGTCCCTAACAGAGGGTTTTTATGAGTTGCCGTAGTCTAGTATGTAGTATGTTGGCTTATTAGATGTAAGGCCAAGGTTCAAACCCCAAGTCAGACATCAAAACGAAATATGAAAACATATTTCTGCGTCGATTTCCTCTCAGCAGATTACTGGCAAAAACACAGAGAGTAAATAAAATTGCCAAAAATATGTCTTTCGGAGTCGACTTTAAACCACCCTTGCTGTCATCATCCCCGTCATCCACGTCATTGCCGCCCTTGCCGCCACCTTCGCTGCCAAGCCTGCTGCGTTGTTGTGTGTCTTCCTGTCTCGTTCGTTTTGTCCACTCCTGGTGTCACACCATGTGGCCAAAGCCTCGTCCGTGAGGACTCTGTTCAATGTCAGTAGTGTAAGTGTCGTTTTTTATGTTGATGTATGTTTATTGTTGTTGCTGTGGGCCACCAGTCCCAAAATGTTTATGGTTCAACTGGTAGTAATCGATCTGATTACGAGGTCTGACCGGAGACTTAATTCTGGTACCACAGGAGTCAGGAGCCCCTGGAACCTAGGTTCCAGCCTGGCTGTTGGTGTGGCCCCTTTTGGGAGCATCGTGGTGGCTGTGGTTTGGACCCAAATCGCCTGAAGAGTCTAGTTAATGGGCTCGGTGTGGAGTTGCATTTCCAACCAGGTGCCGTGACCCAAAGATCGGAAGGAATTTTAGATAGGCTCCGCTCCTAACTAAAAGGGAAGTCATGTCCAAATACATGGCTTCGAATTGGTACTCAGGTGTAGCAGTCTGTTGGTAGACGCATTGTATTTCACCCTGTGTTAAGAGCATCATGGGATTAGGTCCACGCGGACAGGTACCCATGTAAAACCCATCGGCGTTGTAGGTCCCGCCATTGATGTATAAAATTAACACACACAACATGAGTGGTGTGAGAATCTAGGTATTATGTAACAGAGGGTTTTAATCCTCAAAGGAATCTTTTTCAGAATAATCAACCCTCCACTACAAAGATACAGTCAGTCACAAAGACTATGTTTTATCTTGTCAAACTTCGTTTGAGATCTGTCTCTGATCTCTATCACCAACGACCTAATATCACAATGTCATGTAAAGAATCCAGTTGTCAGTCTCACATCACGTTAATTGGGTTCCAGTAGCAAGCCAGTTCTAATAACATCGATAGATGTCCACTATTTTTAAGCAACCTAGCTTAACAATGAGTCCATTGTGGTAACAAATGTAAGATAAGGATAAGAATCCAATCCCTCTTGTTCCCAAGAATACTTTTTTCTGCTACGCAGCATATAACAGGCGTTATTTTATCGAACATTTTTACATATGTCGCTTGCAGTCCGTAATCTGTCTTCATCTGCAACAAAAAGAGCATAAAATATCTTTAAATTCTCTCTTTTTTTAACAGTGGTCGCTAATAAGCAACATTGTTTTCGTTTAAATAAATAAAGAAGAAAAAACAAGAACAACAACAACTGCTATAGTAAACGACAGCAACAACAACAACAAGAAAATTGTATAAAAACTTAAATGTGATGAAAGAGTATGGAAGTAGAAAAACTTACTTCAAATATCAACTATTTCAGCAAGCAAAACATGTTTCTTTACTGTTATACACACACATACACACACACACGTATCTATACAACATTGTTTTGTGTTGACGTTGTTGTTCTTTTTTATTTTTTCTCTGTATTATCCAAAGACTCAAATATACTGCAACCACATACAAATATTTATCTGAGTATACAGTAAGTAAACAAAATAACGATAACAATAGATCGTGCACGACTCAAAAATACGCTATATATACAGCTGAAGGTCCTAGAAGGAATAATAATTTTGTTTTGTAGATTCATTACAAACTGATTTGGAAAAACAGATTGGGTTTCCGAAGGAGACGAAGAACAAACAAAAGTTCCGTTCTGGTCCTTCGATTATATAAACCGCAGTACAATGGCATAACCACCAAGGCATGTTTTTCCTAATAAAACTACGGAGTTTAATAAAGAGCGAACAGAGAAAATCACCTGCAGGATATCGAAATCTCTATAGGATCACAATCGAACTATCAATGCTTAGCTAACAAGAAATAGCCCTTCTTGTTGGAATTATTACAGATCACTAAGTGGTCGGACGTATGCGTTCTGTGTATACGTAGTGTAATGAACTACGGAATTTTTTGATTATAAAAGAATGAGAGTGGTTGATAAAAGTATGAGTATTTGGCATTCAATTTGTTCATTGAATGAATATTTGTGTAACGAATACACGTTTATATACAATACAGTACAACCAAATGCAATATAAAAAATTAATATACAGTTAAAAACATAAAAGTAGCCGCGACTGAAGAATAATTCAAACAATTTTAATTCAATTCATCATTTTCTATTTTCCTAGTATGCGTTAGTATCCGTCAATATACGTTCACATGAGTCGCCATCCGTCATTGACGGTTTAGGTAACAAATTAAAAGAAAAATTGTTTACATTCATCTCAGCAAGTATTGTACGTCAGTAGTTGTTATTAAAATTGAATAGCTAAATAAGAGCGTTAGGAATAAACATGCAATTTTTCTGTTGCATTTATAAGTCAATGCAAAAAATATGCTAAAATTTTATCCATCATTGTTTAACGTATTTGTATATCATTTTTCTTTTCTAAGTTGCATGTTTTCTTTTTATTTCATTTTATTTAATTTTTCTTTTTTTTACAATACATACAACATGTACGTGTGTGTGGCAACCTTAAAAACTAAATAAAAATTCGAAAAGTATGCACCACCACTACCACTAACGAAGTTTATATGTTTTACAAAGTAATGCTAAACAGAGTTCATATACGACTTGTATGCAAGCAAAAGAATGTTGAAGAAATACGAAAAACTGCACGTGGAAATCCCACTGAACAAACAGAGGAATTGAAATGGGATTTGATTTGATTTATGCGAAGGAAAAATACTTGAAGGATAATTTAAATCAAAATGTAAAAAAATCAAAACTATAGGGAATGTATAGGATTTTTTTTTTTTATCAAAAAGGGAAGTTGCATAACAAGAAAGTTTTTTTTAATGGCATGCTATGCTTGAAATAAAACTCATATTTATTAGAAGGAAGGAAATTATCAAGTCAAGTGCCAATACCCAAATTTACAGATAGTAACATCAGATTTAAAGTCTATAAACATGAAATAATAGTCTTTTAGCTATAATTATTTTATAAATACTCAGCGCAGCTACTAAAAGCAGTCCGTGTTGAACTTTTCTTTCAAAGAAAAAAATTTGTGCAGTAAAGAACATAAAAGCAGGCGGGATGGATGAATAATTCAAACAATTTTAATTCAATTCATCGTCTTCGATTTTCTTGTTTAGAAACTAGTAGGTGTTGATATCCGAAAATATACGTTCATATGCGTCGCCATCCGTCATTCAAAATGATTCAGAAAAAAACCTTTAAAAGTTGGAGCACTTCAAAATAGATCATGTTCTAATCTTAAGAAATTTGAAGACTATGATGAAAGCCTCTTCTATCACTAGGGTATTATCTTATTTGAAAAGCCATCACTCAGCATGACTTATCAATAACAGAGCAATGCTCTATTCGAATTAAATCAGATATAATATATGTACACACCAAGAAGTCGCCGTAGTCTAGTAGGTAGTGTACTGGCTTATTAGACGTGAGAACACGGTTAAAAGACCAGCTCGGACACCTCCAAAAAAACGAAATTTGAAAAAATATTTCTTTGGCTGCTTCCGCTCAGCAGATTTTTAGCAAAAACTCTGAGAGTAAATAAAATTCTGAGTCATCTTTAAACTGTTACCCCCGCCACTCACGAATAAAATTAACAAGCGCACCATAAATGATGTGAGAAGCTAGGCTGTAATCCTGATTGAATGATTGTAATGACCAATAAAGTAAGTAAGTGTCGTGAAAAAACTAGTTTGTGTATGACGGCCATAGTGGCAGACTAGAGTGAAATTTAACTCAGATCTTGCAACGTCTTACCAACACTCGTTTTAGAGTCTATAAAACTTTTTAAATGAAAAAAGTATGAAAAAAAGTCGTCAGTAATGTCCAAGAAATTCTTCGGCCAAAGCATTTCAAAGTCAATTGAAAAATAAGCCAAAGGCTCATGTATAGCAACAGCAAATGTGTAGCGTTATAAAAAATTGTTGTTCAATAAAGTAAACTTTACTTTTAACATTTAACATATGACCTTCAATTAACTTTTTTATTTTTATATGCGTATAATAACATATAATAACTACCAAATTTTTTGTACACAACAGTACGTATACGTAATATTTAATTGTTTGCAGAAATATTACTCATACGCTGTGTAGAACATTTTTTATTTACTGGGTTATTCAGTCAGCTGTTATCATTCAATTCGATTGATAACAACCAAAATTTCTTTTAAAAAAAATCAAACAATTTCTACTCTTTTTCCTCTCTTTCTTTCTCTCTCTCTCTCTTTTGCTCCGCAATTCTAATTCGTTTAGAACATGACTAGAAGATGTTTTTCGTTAAACAGAGCATTCAACATACTTGTACTCGTAGTTGTGTATTCGTATTGTAATGTTATGTATATGTATGTGTATACATGTATGTAACAGTGGCATGTGTTTAATGATGTTATTGGATTTTCAAATTAGAGAAATACAGACAATGCAAGTAAACGTATTGATATAAAATTACAACAGTAATAGCAACAACAACAACAAGACAAGACGATGTAATTGTAATCGAAAACGAAATAGAGATGTAAATTCCAAATCAATTACCAATAAAATGTTACAATTATTTTGAAAAAAGAATTCCTTTTCATTCATTCTTTTCCTCATGTGCTTTTTGTTTTTACGATTGCAACGAATTTCTCTAATTCCATCAATTTTTTTTTTTTGCATTTTTTTATAAAAATAAAATAAAGAAAAATAGAAAAAGAGCAAAATAATCCACCAACATATCATGAGAGAGAAATAGTATTTTGGTAATCATTAAATTTTCGAACTCAATGACATGAATGAACATGATAATGAATGTTAATTTGCAAATACGATTCGAATGGTTGATGCAGACGTTGTTGAATAATATTTTGAAATTGGAATTTAAACTCAACTGGATTGTAATTTCACTAGGGAAGGTCATTTGGCATTCATTTAAATTCACATGTGGTATTTAATTTCAAAGAATTTTAAAATTAAATTATCTTTTAGTTTTATTTCGTTTTTTCAATTGTGTTTGAATAATATTTAAGCATGACAATGCTAAATATTTTCTAATGCAAGTAATTTAAAGCTTTTAAATGTTCAAAATGTGTTTCTTAAAGTCATTACACAATTTTAATGAAAAAAAAAACAGAACTTAAATGCAGCAATTACGTAAATTTGTGAAAGTGCTTAGAAAAGTTAGTGAAAAGCTTTAAAACTTTAGAAAAATCATTGCCATATCAGTAAAACTTCAGTTAGTCTTGTGTGAAGACGCGTATGTTTGAAGTGAATAATTGTGGTTTGAAGATCTCCGTTATAAAGATCTGTCGAACAATTGTTATTGTTTACGCAAAAGAGTGTAAAGAAGAATAACAAACAAAGCAATTCTTGTTGTTTACATTAAGTTGTGAACAGTGGCACACAGAATTGTGGGAACGATAAAGAATTTTAATTGAAACTAAACACAAATTTATTTTTATTTTATTTCCAATCTACAAACTCATATTTTAAACGTTTTTAAAAAGTAAAAACGTAACACTATTTTACTACAAGAAAGTACCTTTTTTTAACAAAAATCTCTGAAAAATCTAAAAAATCAAATGAAACCAAATGAATGATAAAAGTAATCCCACAAATTAGAATAATTGGAAGGGATAATATGCAAACGATAAAACTGAATTGCCTTCAAGTAAGTGCTTGAACTGGAGTTCATATAAGAACAATAAAAACTAGAATAATTCCAAAAGTAAGGAGAGGAGAGGAGAGGAGGGAATATAAAATTTTAATTCAAAGAAACTATTGCATATCCTTGTAGAACACAGAGAACATCTTATATCCAGTGAAATAAAAGTAGCAAAAAAAAGCAAATGTAATGAATAAATCCAAGCATCAGCATCATATGAATTAATGAATGGCAATGGAATTGCATGGAATAAATGAATGTAATGTATACATACATATTAATGAACGATATACATAAATGCAAGAACATAAAGGAATATGACATGAATTTTCAAAATAAATACTTATTTAACTTGTTTGCTACAATTTTTCTTGTTTTCATTTCTTGCTTTCTTTCATTTCATGGTATTTCTTTTGATTTACTAATTAAACAAGATTCCTCTCTTAACAGTGGGGTGGCAATTTTCTATAGAAATCAGCAATTTAAGTGTGTGCGTGTATGTTTTTGTTAAAATATTTTTAAAAACACTGGAAATCTACACGAAAACAGAACTTAAATTCTCTTCTACTCCATACAACCATTTTAGCTTCAATAACACACTGACACACACTTACACTCTCCCCCACATACACTGCAAAGCTCTTAAATTATTCAGTTCGGTGTTAAGTGTGTATATGTTACATAATGTATGCATATACATATACAGATGTATGTGTTTGAGCATGTGTTTGTGACACTTGTTTAGTTTTTAAGTACATCTAATTATTTTTGGTCTCTTAATAATAATTTGACGTTTTACTTGGTTGCCTGCTTGCAAGTATTCTTGTATGAACTATGTGAGTATGAGTGTAGGTATGTATGTATAATACTTTTACGCTTTCACATTGTTGCATATACTTGTTTACCCATGTTGTTGTTGTTGTTGTTGTTGTTGTTGTTAACCAAAAATATTCTCTGTATACATATGCAGTGTGCAGTACGTTCAATTGAAAATTGCAACATTGAATGAATTTATTAAAACCCTTCAAAGTACGTGACAGTCTCAAAAGTATACCGAATATCTACAGAAGTGAATTTAATTAAATAATGCTACACATACACAAACACACATATGTATATGTACATATACATAGATTTAACATATTTATAAAGTACTAACACTATTTAAAACATTTCAATAAGGTGCTAAATACGAGGTTAGTAAGATCAGTTAAAACTTGTGGGCATACACTCTGAAAGGAAAAAAGTTTCTCAAAAAATCTTTCGTTCGGATTCGACTTAAAATTATAGGTCTCGCCACTCACGAATAAAATGAACACACCCAACATAAATAATGTGAGAAGCTAGGTCGCAAGCCTGATTGAAACACTGTAATGACCAATTAAGTATATAAGAGTCGTGAGCAAACTATCTTGTGTTTGACAGCCATAGTAGCAAACTATCGATCAGATCAGATCTTTCAACGTCTCACCAACACTCGTTTCTGGGTCTGTAAAACTCTCCAAATTCAAAAATTTTTACCAAAAATGCCGCCAATAACGCCTTTGAAATTCTTCATTGTGAAATCAATTGAAAAATGGACCAAAGACTCATGTATACCAACAGCAAATATGTACCATCATAAAAAAAAACTGTTGTTCAATAAAGAAAACTTTACTTTTAACATTTCCCAATAACAGCAAATAATTTTTATATGACCTCCAATTAACTTTTTTTATTTTTCTACACATAATAACACTTCCATATTTTTGTACTCCCCATGTACGTATACTTAATATTTAATTGATTGCCGAAATATTACTCATACGATATGCTATCATTCAATTTGATTGATAACAACCAAAATTATTTTAAAAAAATGAAGCAAAATAACGCCATGGTATAGTAAATTTATTCCAAAATAAACGGGCATTTCATGTGGCAAGAGATTCTCACTATTTTTTATGCAATTTAAGAACTGTCCTAAAGACAGTCTAAATGTTCCCATTTATTTTGATAATTTTTTTTCCAGTTCTCTCCATTTTTTCACCTACTTTTCCAGCAATAAAGGTTGTATGTTTAGAATCTTTCTAAGGATGACTTTATATAGAAAGCAGTGCTGGAAGTGCTGATCATATACAAACAAATGTGAACCAAATGCCTGGCAAACTATGCTGGTAAATAGGGACTTAGGATTACTTATTGGATCTATACAACAGCAGTTAGATACACGTTGTTCTTAAATTGCCTGTCATTGTGGTACTCTCTTGTGAGGAAGATTAAGGTCAGCTTGATATTAATATTGTCACGAAAATTAAAAATCAAGATACTGGTGTTTTGCTTTTACATCCCTTAACATTAAAATTATAAACAAAAGCTCCAAACAAAACAACAAACTGCGTAATATAACAACAAACACCAGCATTAAAAAAAAAATAGTAAAAATGCAACAGCAAACACTAGCATAAAAAATGATAAATAAGTAAACAAAAATACAACCACAAACGCCACAAGAATAAACGTGAACAAGAGAGAGATTTCGAGAAGGCGAAGTCATGATCATTCGCCTTCAAGAACATTCATCAGACTGTTTACTCTGCCATATAAAAGACAAGGCAAAGCAGGAGACTGAGGTAGTGAAGTGCAGTAAGTCTTGTATGAAGACACCGTGTCGCCTTCAAGAACATTCATCAGGCTGTTTACGTTGCCATATAAAAGGCAAGGCAAAGCAGGCAACTGAGTCAGTAAAAGTTCAGTCACTCTTGTGTGAAGATGCGGTGTGTTTGAAGAGAGTAATCGCGGTTTGAAGATCTCCGTTACAAAGATCTGTCGAATAATTGTCTAGTAATTGCAATTGTTTATGCAAAGGCTATAAACAGAGGAATAACAAAGAAAAGCAATTGTTGTTGTTACATCAAGTTGTGAACAGTGGCACACAGAATTGTGCGAACAATAAAGAATTTTAATTAAAACTAAATACAAATTTATTTTTATTCTATTTGCAATCTGCGCGCTCAAAGTTTAAACGTTTTCAAAAGGTAAAAACGTAACAATATTATCAGTGCTATGCTACACAACATTTCGAGAACTGGATCTCAATTAAAAGGATTCAACAGCAAATTTAATGAACAATGGCACTGAAGTCGCTTTAGTGTAGTAGGCAGTGTATTGGCTTATTAGGCAAGAGATTCAAATCGCAGATCAGACATCTCGAACAAAGCGTAATACGAAATAAAAAAATTTACTTCTTTCGGCGACTTCTTCTCAACAGTATTCAGGCAAAAATTCTGAGAGTAAAATAAAATTTGTAACGAAAATTGTCTCAAAATTGTCTTTCTGAGACGTTATAAAACAGTAGATCCCACCACTACTCATGGATAAAAGTAACACACAACATGGGGTGGTATGAGAAGATAGGTTTTAATTCTGACTAAAGCGTTGTAATGCATAAAGTATATGCAAGTTTACTATGTTCTTGTAGATGACTTTGCTAGGGTCAGATAAGTTTGCAAAAAATTTCAATAAGACTTAACTAGTATTCTTGTCGTATTGAATTATGCATTACCATTTTCAAATTCCTAATCCAAAATCCTATTTTCCAAATAATTCTTGCCCACTCGCATCTGATAGTCTTGTACATTTAATCTTCTCCACGAGGAAATAACTTTTTTCGTATGCAGAGTAATAATGCGGTCATTCACCTGCGACACGAATACTATTACAAACTGTTTCAAACACAAAACATTCGGAATTCATTTCATTTCTAAAAATAGAAAGAAAGAAAAAGAAAAAGGAAAGAGAGTGTCAATTAGAAATAATTTTTCAAAATTTTTAATTCCATCAAATTCCAATTCAGTTGACACAGCCTGTGGCGCTTCTCTACTTTTCATTTCCGGTAACATTTATTTTCTCTTTATTTTGCTCAAATTGATGTCAAATATTTGAGCAAATGAAACCAAAAAAAACAGACAACAAATGGAATTGTAAACAGTGGCCAGTGGACAGAAAAACTGTCTTGTTCCCATCACAACAATGACGATGAACCACAAATAAACTGGGATTTATTTTATTAAATCTGAATTTGAAAACATGTAAGAGGGACCATAGGAAGAAAAGTGGAGAGTTTCCTTATAGAGTAGTGGGATACTTTTTTTCCTAGTCGGCAAATATAGCTCATTCGATAAGAATACCTGATCATTGCAGCGTTCTTCAGGCGAGAGTGTTGGCTCCACATGGCTTGCGTTGATAATTGCTAAAGATGTCAATACCTCTGGAGAAGATATTACCATACCTTGCGGAAACCTTAGTCCTGTTTACACAAAAATCGCGATGGAGAGATTTTTACAAGTCTTGTTAAAGTGCTTACCGTAGTATAGTGGACATTAAACCTCAGCTCTGTATTGCGAGATCCTCTAAATACAGCTGCCAGCCAATATGGCCCTCATCCTGCACATAGTTTTGTCGACGTCTGTTAGAAATCAAAGATCAACAATGAATCGTTTTATCGCTACTCATAAGCACTCATGAAATGTTTAATATAAGTGAGTCAACAATATCGAAATTTAACTCTTTTGATTCATTCGTACTCACTACAACGTTGATTTATAAATACAGGTTGCAATTAGTATGCATACAACGTTGACATCAAACTCATACCATTCGAAATATGTTTGATTCATAAGCCTACTCATTTAGATTCATAACTTTAGAAAAATAGTAAGTAAGTATTTTAGTGTTCGTAAGCGACTCATACTCATGTTGTGATTCGTGTAAATATTGACTTATGGAGAGTCGAAATCAACAACATCTTACGTGTTGTTAAGTATGAATATGATGAGTACTACAAACTTTGAATATGAGTAGAAGAGGTTCCATGATATTAAAATAAGTATGAATGCGTGCGTACAAGTATCACAAATTATGAGTATGATTCAATTCTACTCATATTTTTTAATACCCATTGCTGATCTGTGTTAGAGATTTACCCTCGTATGTTTTTATGAATCCATTTTTCGTTTTGTTTCATTTCAACGCCTCGCATTTTAATTTTGTTTATAAATTTTAAACTGATTCTCTCATGCACTTATGCTCACACATACATACATGCATAATTACGCTGTGATTTGTAATTCACAAACTAGCACATGGTGAATTCTAATTAAAATGATTTCACGTAATTCCCTATCTCGCTCTCCCTCTCTGCCAGGCTTTGTGTTTTTTTTTATTTCTCTTTTCGGCAAAATGCAATCTCAATCGCATTCGCATTTCCATTTTGCATTTGCCATTTTAATAAATTACATTTTCAATTAATCGCATGTAATTAATTACGTTTGTAATTCAAACTATTAAGGCACATATAAATTAACTGAATAACTATTGCCGCCGCCAATAATGTGCAATGCATAGCCATTAGTAATTACCAGGTGATTTAAATACCACAGCAGAAGGAATAATTTTTTTTGCAAGGCTTAAATTAGATAATGACGGTTAAATATCACTGCTTTAATACAAAAGTTTATAAATTATGAAATTTACATTCATTTTAACAACAAAAAACAACTTTAATGGCCATAAATTAAGATCGTTGGCATATGCATGTGTTGGTAGTGGCCTAAAAGTATGCTTTGTTTAATTAGAAATAAATTTTAAAAACAAATTCTCATTTATTATTATTTATTAATTTTCTTTTTTATTGTTTTTATTACACTTTGCCTCAAATTAAAAAAAATTAAATACAATCAGCTAATGACATAATGTAGGTTTTCTGTTTTGTTGAGCAGAACTTAAAAATAATTTTTTTTTTATATTTCTCGAATCCTCTAAACTTGTTTTATTTGACAAAAACTGTTTTTTACGCACAAATTTATTGATTACACAAACGTTTCTGCACCGATGTCTAAAATTTTAACTTTATTAGAAAGGGGAGGGTTGGGCCTTTAAAATGGTGTACATGCATATATTATTCGACTTAATATTCTATGAGGTTTGATGAGGTAAACTTGACAAATTTTGTTCATATTTGTTTGTTTGTTTGTCCATTCATAGTAGCAAACTATAATTAAAAATATAAAATAAGTGGAGAAATTCTTAAAGTTCAGCTTCATCTGCAGAGATTGACACCTCGTTTGATAAAGTGGAACAAAAACTGCCGTAGTTAAGAATATAACAGTTGTGTTATGTTTTTCATATACACCTCTTTTTTTCAAATGAACTTTCAGTTCAAAAATTTTCAGAATTTTTTATAGGTCTTGATTGTTTATTGGAAAAAGGGTCAATTTCATGTTTGAGCGACCACCAGAAGGAGGTCAGTGCTTGCCCAGAGCGAAATAATAATATTCGCAAAATAACACAAATATTATCCGACTTCTGGTAGTCGCCCAAACTTGAAATTGACACATTTTGCGCCAAACAATCAAGATCCATCAAAAATTTTTAAAATTTTTCAACTGTAACTTCATTTGATAAGGTGACATACATAAAAAATATAACACGACTGTTATACTATTGAAATAATAACTACCGTAATTTTTGTGCAATTTTATCAAACGAACTATCAAACTCTTCACAATATAAAGCAGCTTTAGAGTGTCATCACTTATTTTGTATTTTTTAATTAAATTTTGCAATTAAGAATAGCTAAACTTGAAAAAATATGAAAAATGTTACATTTTTCAAGTTTACCCGATCAAAACTCATAACATGTAAGTTTGAACCATATGTTTATATATACCGTTTTAAAGGCCCATCTCTCCCCTTTTCAAAAAAAACTTTGGATTTTAGAAATAGGTAAAAAAATGTTTGGGTAATCAATAATTTTGTATGAAAAGATCAAAAATACTGTTTTTGTCAAATAAAACAAGTTTGGAGGATTCGAAAAATATAAAAAAATAAAATGTAATTTAAAATGTAATTTATAAGTTTTTTTTTATAATAATACGAGAATGTAAAGCAAAATCCTTATTGGTCTGCCTGTCACAACAAATTTTTGGTTTTTATTACTAAAACTGACGTTTATTACGGCCGTTTTGATAACGGAAAAGGGTAACTGTAACTGTCAGTTAATCAAACCATTAAATTTCCTTTGTTTTTCTCATTAAATTTCTTCTTTATGCTTTAAGCCAATTTTTAACAACTTTCGCCTCCGTTTTTCATTTCTTTTATTTTTCATTACGATGAGAATTTATTCGAAACAAATTTTTAATTTAATTATTCATCATAACTTTGGCATTTTCATTTAGGCTGGTCGAGTTAAAGCCAGCTGATGAGCAAAATAAACAAAAAAAAAGAAAAAAGGTTTTTTTTTTGAAAAATAAGGCCAGCAAAAGTTTATTTGCTTTGGTGAGCCTTTAAAACTTCCTGACGAAATATGGCCTAAGACAGCGAAAGTTAATCTAAAAATATCCTTCTTGCTGCAAAACAAAATAAAATATATAAAACCAGAGCCTCAATGTTAGCCAAACAGCCAAGCAGTTACAACAAAAAAAATTCAATTTTACCCGGATAAATTGAATATTTTTTAAAGCCTATTTCGCTTGCTACCTTTAAGATTTCAAAGACCGTAAAAAAACAAACAATTCCTCCCTCTTTTTTTTTCTTTTTTTTTTTTTTTTTTTGTTAACAATCAAACAACCCGTCAAATATATGTTGAGCCACAGTCAGTCATTCGAGAGAATGAATGAGTGAGACTCTCGTTTCGTCTATTTGTTTAGCTGGGGAATTTGTTTAGCGCTTTCTGTCTCTGGGCTTAACAAAAGCAATGAAAGTTTTTGTGAAAGTAGCAGAGAAAACAAAAAGAGAGAGACAGAGAGGAGGAAAACATACCAACCGTTAAAGATGAAAAATCATATTGCTATTGTGTGTTGATTTTTCTTTATTAAAAATATTTTGTGTTTGTGTAAGTACAGACGTACTCGTGTACTTTGTTCTATCCTGCCCAAAGTCTGGTATTTTTGTTTAAAGTTCTGAAAACAGTGATAACGACTCGTTACAATTCGTTTACCTGTAAGGTAATAACAGTTTAATTGTGTAAAAGAAATTACCATAAAGTTTTTGGACTTATGTTTGCTTTATTGGAAATCAAATTTTAATCAAGTCCATCATGGCCATTTTTTTCGGGTATTGCCATAGAACTTCTAGGGTTAGTCGCAGAGATCAGCAATGAGTATTCAAAAAGATTAGTAGAATCGAATCATACCCATAATTTCTGATATTTATACGCATTCATACTTATTTTAATATCATGGAACCTCTTATACTCAAAGCTCGAAGTACTCATCAGATTCCTAATTAACAACACGTATGATGTTGTTGATTTCAACTCTCCACAACTCAATATATACACGAATCACAAAATAAATATGATTCGCGTACGAACACTAAAATACTCACTAGAACGTTGTGTGTCTGCTTTGCTTGCTGCTCTGTCTATTTTGCTTATGTGTCTGTTTTCTTTTTTTTTTGTAAATGCAACAATAACTAAGACTGTAAATTTTATTTTAATGATTCGAGTCACTCGAATAAGTATTTTTCTAAAATTATGAATTTAAATGAGTATGAATCAAACATATTTCGAATGATATGAGTTTGATGTCAACGTTGTCGCATACTCATTGCAACCTGTACTTCTAAATCAACGTTATAGTGAATATGAATGAATCAAAGGAGTATAATTTGAATATTGTTGACTCACTTATATTCAAAATTTCCTGAGTGCTTATGAGTAGAAAAAAACGATTCATTGGTGATCTCTGGTTAGTCGCCAGTACAAATGGTAATCATTTATCATTAGATGCACGCTATACCTTTGAATTTCAGAATAAAGGACACAATGGAAGAAAGGCAAATAAAATCACACATCTCAGACCATAACATTGTTGACGGTTTATAGAGCTTCAATTGACTTTTTCTTTCCAGATTCATATATTTCCTTGTATATCAAATCAATCAATCAATTTCTCTGTGATTTCAAACTAGCATGCGATTGATCTTTAATGGCTCTCCTATATACTTGTCTCACCGCTTATGTCACGGACACATTAATTTTAGGCCCACATGCTTCTGTTAAAATTTATTATTTCGCTCAGTTTCAACTGATTGTCGTAAAATTTTATAGGTCTCTGATTCTGGTCCTTCGGGCGCCATACGATTCCTCTTTTTGATACTACTTTCGATTACATTAAGCAATATCGGTCTTAATTTACCTTGACGAACTCCTACATTCATATGTATATTGTTACGAAAATGAAAAATCAAGATACTGATGTTTTGCTTTTACATCGCTTAACATTAAAATTATAAACAAAGGCTACAAAAACAAAACAATGCTGTCGTACCGCTTAATATAACAACAAACGCCAGCATAAAAAAATGTAAACAAGTAAACAAAAATACAACAACAACCGCTACAATAATAAACTTAAACAACAATGTTTACATTTATAGAGTTTTCGAGAAGCCGAAGTCTTGAACATTCGCCTTCAAGAACATTCATCAGACTATTTACCCTGCCATATAAAAGGCAAGGCAAAACAGGCGAGTGAGTTAGTGAAGCTCAGTCAGTCTTGTGTGAAGACGAGGTGTGTTTGAAGAGAGTAATCGTGGTTTGAAGATTTCCGTTACAAAGATCTGTCGAACAATTGTTTAATAATTGTTATTGTTTATGCAAAGGGTATAAACAAAGGAATAACAAAGAAAAGCAGTTGTTGTTGTTTACATCAAGTTGTGAACCGTTGCACACAGAATTGTGAGAATAACAAGGAATTTTAATTAAAACTAAACACAAATTTAATTTTATTTTATTTACAATCTACAAGCTCATATTTTAAACGTTTTTAAAAAGTAAAAACGTAACAATATAAATAAGACGGAGACATATAGCACTCGTGTACAGAACCTCAATGGGAGATATCAATATCTTCCATGGTATTCCTTTACAGACACATTCTATTACTGATATACGGCTTTTCGGAATCTACTAATGTCTGCTACATGAGAAATCACCATTCCATGAATTATTTCATGTTTATTCTGGTGTTATAAAGATGATTTGTTGGAGCGTAAACCAATCTATTTACTTTGAATAACTTAGACGACAACGTCTGTTAATTCCCTGTACAATAAGTTCACAATTAGCTTCTTAATCATGCTAAGTATCGTAGTTGCTTTCCACTTTTTATAAGGTCGGTCAGTAAGAGAAATGTTGGATTTTAAAGAATTCCTATTAATTTTCTGTGTAAATAAACACGTAAGGTACCACTGTACTGAAGCTTCATTTATGTTTACTTTCTCTATCACTTTACGCGTCCTTTTTCATCGTATCGTTTTTTATTTCCTTTTTTTCTGGTCTTCCGGGCGTATGATGAATATTTGATTATAAACCATTTTCCCTTTTTTTTGTTGTTGCTTACACTATTTAGTTTTTTTCCTGGATATTTCTTCTCTCTCTCTCTCTCTCTTCCTATTTTTCATATTTTGTACGTAAGAAACACGAAATGTTGTTCATGATCATCATTATCAACATCGTCATCGTCATTAAATCTTGTTTGTACAAGTTTTTCATTTTTTGCTTTACTTTCCTCTTCTACTTTTTTATAGAATGTATGTACAACAATAATAAATGCTTATGATTATATTGTTGTTGTTACAACAACTATAGTTTTAATATCAGTTTCTATTTCAGTATTTCATATTATTTATTCTCCTCTCCTTTCTTTGCTATGAAATCAACTGTAAAATGCAACAAATATTGCTGCTGCTGCTGCTCGTGTCGTTGTCATCGTCATTGAGAGCACATCTTTGTAACATTGTTTGTTTATGTGTTTGTTTGTTTGTTTGTTTATGTGTTTGTTTGTTTGTTTGTTCGTTCGTTTATTTGTTTACTTAATTCTAAGAGAAGACTGTATCTCTCTCTTGCTCTTGCTTTTGCTTTCATTATCTAATTGTTTAGATAGCATTTGCCTACACAACCATCGCCATCGCCATCATACCCAATGCTGTCGTTCTTTTCAAATGTAAATTCTGTTACATTCCTGCTACGGTGTGGAATTTTACACTTTGACCCACATTAATAATTCACATGGCGTTTATTTATGTTTATCATGTCACACGAATTGAGTGAAATATTAGTGGAGAGACGCAAATGGGCTGAAATATCCTTGATATGAATAAATAAACATGAACGCACACACACACACATACGCACATATGCTTAGGCAAACATAATGATGTTGATGGTATGCGTTTATACGTTTAATGTGCCACATATTCGCACTCGGCGAAAACATTAAAAATAAACACACAAAAACAAAAACAAACAGAAAAATGAAACTTTTTTGGTGGTTTTCTCACAATTTTTATGTAAAAGTTTTTAATGTTGGAACTCACGCATTGACTTAAAAAAGGTTCATTAAAAATAAACCACAAACACACATTGGCATGCTTTCAAAGAAAAAGGACACGCAGACATTTGCATAGACCAACACATAAATTTATGCACATTCACTGAAATAAATGAATAACAGCTGTGGCCAAGTAATAATAAATCAAAAACTGTTATAATTCAACGAGTCTACCAACTGTATTGAGAATTTTTCCATCTTTGGTAACCGACTTATAATTTAAGTTTAAATCTTTCTTAAACATTGGGATTGAAACCTACAGAAGTACTAACATGCCCCTCAACGCAATGGGTTTTAATATAATCAGCCATAGTATCTCATCAAACTTCTGATAAAAACTCTGAGGGTAAAATAAAAATTGCCATGAACAGTTTATTTTACTCTCAGACTTTTTGGTAGAGAGTAAGTCCCATTAAATGTCTAAACTGGGGTTTGAATCGTGGCCTCCCTTCAAATAAGCCAACACGACTTCAAGAACCTAGTGAATTTCTTACTAAGGACTTTGATTTCGAATACTCTCAAAGATGCTGAATCGGTGCCTAATTGTGTCCATGCTTCTGCGCCGTAAAGCAACACGGAGAGGATAAGCGTCTTGTTTACTATAAATTTCATCATACGAGAGTGGTCTCCGCTACTTAATTGCCTATTGAGGCCATAGAAAAACATGTTCCTTTTTTATGGCGTCACCATATCACATTCTTCTACATAGTTAACCACAACTGTAGCTATAAAATGATACAATAAAAAATACAAAATTAAAGGACACTAAACAATTCATCACATTGCATACAATTTAATTTCATTTATACCCCATTTTTCTTCCTCATTTTCGCCCTTTTTCCTTTTCCAGAAAGTGTAAATTTTTCTATTGTTTTTACTATTGTTTCGTTTCGTTATGCAGTCAAAAAGTATTTTTTCTTTTATTTTTACTGTCTGCACCATCGACGACTACATAGGCCTCACCATCCATTGCCAGCCTAAAACAATGGGCGAAGGGCTATGAAGCAAACGCAATTATTAATGTTATTGCAGTTGAAATTTATAATATGTTCCTATTATTTCTAATTTTTTTCTCACTTTTTTTTTCTTACAAATAAAACAATTAAGCCAGGGGGTAAATTGTATTTGCTTGAAGTAAAAAACCAAAGAGAAAGAGAGCTGCAGAAGTAAAAAAAAAAAATATTGTTTGATAAGGACATTTTTGTTAGAAAATTTATTTGTATTTAAAATAATTTCCATACAAAATTACTTCCTTGAAATGTTAATGCTCTGCCAGCAAAGCATTCTTAGCCTAGCATAGTATAGCACAGGGAATAAAATGTAAATTAAGCAGCATTTAAAAAGATTTCATGCCATACAATAAGTGAGTAAGTATTTATAGAAGACCGTAGGGAATTAGTTTTGTAATGTATTTCAAATAAAATTGTGAAAAGGGAAGGAGCGTTTTGAATGTACTTATGTATAATATATAACAGAGATCAGCAATGAGTATTCAAAACGATGAGTAGACTCGAATCATACTCATAATTTCTGATACTTATACACATTCATACATATGTACATACATAATTGGCCATTACAACCCTTAGTCAGGATTACGGCCTAGCTTCTCACACCACTCATGTTGTGTGCGTTAATTTTATACGTGAGTGGCGGAACCTACAGTTTAACGTCGACCCCGAATGACAGATTTTTGAAAAACTTTTTCATGGCAGGTTTATTTACTCTCAGAGCTTTTGCCAGAAATCTGCTGAGAGGAAATCGCCGAAGAAATATTTTTTTTTTCATATTTCGTTTTGATGCCTGACCTGGGATACGAACCCGGGCTTTACGTCTAATAAGCAAACACACTACCTACTAGACTACGGCGACTTCATACTTATTTTAATATCATGGAACCTCCTTTACTCATATTAAAACTTTGAAGTACTCATAATATTAATACTTAACAACACGTATGATGTTGTTGATTTCAACTCTCCATAACTCAACATATACACGAAATCACACAAAATAAGTATGATTTGCTTACGAACACTAAAGTACTCACTAAAAGGTTGAGTGTTTGCTCTGCTTGCTGCTCTGTCGTTTTTGCTTATGTGTCTTTTTCCTTTTTTTGTAAATGCAACAACAATTAAGATTGCAACAACAAAACACTTTGAGGCCATATAAGGCCCATCGTATTACTACAGTTTTCTATTTTCTCTAGTCTCAGAAGTATTCAGTGCCTCTGACCAAGTGACTCTGCCGATGTTTATGTCGATGTTCATGTCTGACATTTCGCTTAGATTATCTATGTAGTAGGCGCCAATGTACCAATAGGCGAAGTACAATTTCTTCCTCTTCTTCATCTTACCACCTTCTGCAGAAATTTAAATTTTGCATTTTAGATGTTCCAAAGAATTTTTTCTTCATGCAAATTTGTAAAATTACTTTTATGACCCACTATTTTCCTTTCTTAGTATTTTTTATTACATTTTAATTGTCGAAATAAAGAAACTCTCCACTTTTCACCCACTACTGTCTCTTATAGAGACATGTTTTCGTATTCAGATTTAAAAAAATAAATCCCAGTTTATTTGTGGTTCATCGTCATCGTTGTGATGGGGACAAGACAGTTTTTCTGCCCATTGGCCACTGTTTACAATTCTATTTGTTGTCTGTTTTTTGTTTTTTTGGTTTCATTTGCTCAAATATTTGACATCAATTTGAATATGAGACGAGCAAAGTAAAGAGAAAATAAATGTTACCGGAAAAGAAAAGTAGAGAAACGCCACAGGCTGTGTCAACTGAATTGGAATTTGATGGAATTAAAAATTTTGAAAAATTATTTCTAATTGACACTCTCTTTCCTTTTTCTTTTTCTTTCTTTCTATTTTTAAAAATGAAATGAATTCCGAAAGTTTTGCGTTTGAAACAGTTTGTAATAGTTTTCGTGTCGCAATGGTCAATGACCGCATTATTACTCTGCATACAAAAAATGTTTTTTCCTCGTGAAGAAGATTAAATGTACATGAGTATCAAAGGCGAGTATTCAAGAATTATTTGGAAAATACGATTTTGTATTAGGAATGTGAAAATGGTAATTAATTATGCGTCAATACTTATCTTATCGATATTTTTTTCAAAATTATCCGATCATTGGAAAGTTACCTACGAGAAGACAGTAAACGTGCATATTATTTATGAATTACAACGCTTTAGTCAGAATTAAAACCTAGCTTCTCATACCCATACGTTAAATCTGTCTGAATCCTTTTAACTGAGATCCATTTCTTCAAAATGCTGTGTAGCAGTATGTTGTGTAGTCGGTGAACTGCGCTTTGTGCCGGTACTAACACAACACTGGATAATATTAATATCAATCTGATGAATTAATATTAAGAGACTACCATAAAACTACTGTTGCATAGATCCAATAAGTAATCCTAAGTCCCTTTTTACCAGCATAGTTTGCCAAGCAGTTGGTTGTCATTTGTATATATGATCAGCTTCCAGTCAGCAATGAATCGTTTTTTCGCTACTCATAAGCACTCATGAAATTTTGTTAATATAAATGAGTCAACAATATTGAAATTTAACTATGTACTCTGACTCTAACACATAAGCAAAAAAGACAGAGCAGCAAGCAGAGCAAACACACAACCTTCTAGGGAGTATTTTCGTGTTCATATGCGAATCATACTTATTTTGTGATTCGTGTATATGTTGAATTATCGAGAGTCGGATTCAACAACATCATACGTGTTGTTAATTATGAATATGATGAGTTCTTTAAACTTTGAACATGAGTAGAAGAGGTTCCATGATATTAAAATAAGTATGAATGCGTATAAGTATCAGAAATTATGAATATGATTCGAATCCACTCATCTTTTTGAATACTCATTGCTGATCTCTGGTGTGCACAATTCTTATCCAAGACAAA
Organism: Sarcophaga caerulescens; assembly: GCA_927399465.1. Classification (NCBI taxonomy): domain Eukaryota; kingdom Metazoa; phylum Arthropoda; class Insecta; order Diptera; family Sarcophagidae; genus Sarcophaga; species Sarcophaga caerulescens. The sequence goes on along the minus strand of OV656872.1, from coordinate 109,580,810 downwards.
GTGGCAAAGGGAAGGTTTTTACACCCTTTTTATCACTTTAAATATAATGTAAAGAGTACTAAAAAAATTGTTAAAGATTCTTTAAAAATTAAATTTAATTACTATGAATTTTAATTACCGCCTTTAAAATTTAAAATCCTTCATAAAACAGCCTGTTTTTATATTAAAAAAAATAATAGAAGCCATTTAAGCCAATTAATACGTAATTAAAAAAAAGGAAGAGGGTTTTATGCAAAAAAAAAAAAGAAAAGAAAAATTAAAATTAAATTAAGAAAAAAGATGAAGAAGAAGAAGCAGAAAAAACTAGAAAATTCTTTCAACTTTGTCAGTGTGGGTTAAAGATAATGATGTGCATGTGGATTTGGTAGCGGTTGGCTGGATGATACTGTGGCAGTAAAACTTTAACCTGATTTCGCTGTGTATTAAAAAGTTTCTTTCTTTTTTTAATATTTTCTTTGGTTTTCACCGCCTTGTTAGCAAAAAGAGTTTTGTTTTTGTGTGTGTAAAGACAACAAGAATGCAGGGGTATAGGGTGGGACATGGCATGAATGTAATGAAACTTTAACAAACATTATGTTGATCTAAAATATAATATTTGTTGGCTGTTCCACATATTATTATCGCTGTAAATAAAACTAGAAAAGATAAAACGAAGAACAACTCAACCTACTAACAACGCTGTCGTCGTCTCCTCCTAGTCTTTGTCTATAAACACACAATACATGTGATTTTTTTTTCTTTCTTTTCTTCACTCTTACTCACACATACACTCATATGAGTATAGGTTTTTGTACATGTGTGTGTGTGAGTATGTGTGTTTGCAGTTGTATTTTGTTGTAAAGTTTTTTACCAAAGAGAGATAGAGAGAGAGAGTGAGAGGGTATTCATTTAATTGAAATCTGTGGCGTACGTGAAATCAACTGAAACTAAAAGCGATTTGCTACAGAAAATTTTTTTTCATCTCTTCTGCATACAAATGAAATGAAACACTCTACTCTGCTCATTTGTTTGTTCAATGGTTCGATGCGATGCGTTGCGTTGTTCTACTCTACTGTGCTCGGAACACGTACGCTTGCTTGGTGAAACGTAGCATTAGCAGAAGGCGCTCTAGTCGCATTTAACCGAGTTGCCGCCTTAACTCGATAAAGAAGCAAGATGTTGCAATACAAGTAAGAAAAAAAAGAGAGAGAGAGAGAAAAAAAACATTTTTAGACATACAAAGTCACTTAATGATGGCTTGGTTTTAAGTTTTTCTCTTTCTTTCTTTCTTGTGTTTTTGTTTTCTTGGGATTTTAAAGTATGATGATGGTGTTGTTGCTGGTAACAACGAACGTGTGTAGTTTTGCAGTTTCTTTAAAACCTCAAACATACACATTCAAGATTTATCTGCAGCACACACATTCATACATACATGCTTCAGTGTAAGATTTTGTATTCCTTTTACGAAAGTAAGCTGAGAAGTTAATTTCTTTCAATATCTCTTGGTAAACTTTTATCAAAGCGCTAAATTCTGTTCTGTGTTGGCTTACTATACGGGAGCTTGTTAGTTCAAACCCCATCTGTAAAATCTCTAAAGACAGAAGTAGTTAGTGATGACTGTCCAACCAAGGAAATCAAATGGACACACTTAGGCCACATGGGACTTTTTGTGGTACCACAATTTTTTCCCTTAATTCTATAGTCCTGGAACTACTTGAAGTTTCTAATGAAGCAATGTCAATGCTTGATAGCTCATCAAGATCATTCATGTAGTACACACCAAGATGACTTTTTCTCCTTTAATATTATTACGTCTTTACCTTTTAAAAACGTTTAAAATATGAGCTCGCAGATTGAAAATAAAATAAAAATAAATTTATGTTTAGTTTTAATTAAAATTCTTTATTATTCGCACAATTCTGTGTGCCACTGTTCACAACTTGATGTAAACAACAACAATTGCTTTTCTTTGTTATTCCTCTGTTTATACCCTTTGCATAAACAATAACAATTACTAGACAATTGTTCAACAGATCTTTGTAACGGAGATCTTCAAACCACGATTACTCTCTTCAAACACGTCTTCACACAAGACTGACTGCACTTCACTAACTCAGTCGCCTGCTTTGCCTTGTCTTTTATATGGCAGAGTAAACAGTCAGATGAATGTTCTTGAAGGCGAATAATCATGACTTCGCCTTCTCGAAATCTCTATAAACAAGAATGTTTACATTTATTATTGTAGTGTTGTTTGTGTATTTTTGTTTACTTGTTTACAATTTTTTTTATGCTGGTGTTTGTTGTTATATTAAGCAGTACGATAATTTGTAAACAAGTTTGTTTATTGCATTGTTTTGTTTTTCTAGCTTTTGTTTATAATTTTAATGTTAAGCAATGTAAAAGCAAACACCAGTATTTAGATTTTCATTTTTCATTTTCGTAACAATATTGTGCCGGGCATGCTCCCGGTGAAACAAATATTTTCTACTTCTAACTTATCACACACTCTACGATTAAGTGTAGCCACACACTGTCTAAACATATATACAATATGAAAAGGAAAAAAATCCTTTCAGCAAAATAAATAATCGTCTCGTGGCTAATAGGCAGGTAAGAACTTCAAATGCCCTAAGCCTGGCAGGCATTAGATTCGAGATAAATTAAAAAATTAGAAGAGAATTCCTTTTTATTTTTGTTTTGCAAAGAACACACTTAAATATCGAAATATTTTACAATTATTTTCCCACAATCGAAGAAATTTTTCCACATGATAAAGCAAAACTGCAATTGTACAATAATGACCAAAAATTTCTTCTTTATCAAGCAATTCCAATAATTTTCTCAATAGTTTTTATAAGCGTCATTTCTTAAGTCAAATAACAATGCCAACCCTTTATAGCTTTAAATACGGGGTTGTAAATCAAAGACATGATGGTGCTGAGAAGGCTTAGAAAAGTTAATATAACCAGGGAAAATGTTATGATGCGGTTAAGAACTTGCAAACGTTTCAAATCATGTGTTTGATTTCTTCTCTCTCTCTCTATCTCTCTGTTCTCTTATCTGGCAATAAAAAATATAATATTATTAAATATTCATTAGTGGTGTAATCTAAATACCCGTGTTACATGTTGTCTCACAACATATGCCCCGCATTTTTGCGTTCAATATAATAAGGCTGATGAAAATGATGATGACGATAACAACGACCAAACAGGCAACCACAGCCCACCACTAATATCGCAGCCATAAAAATTATATTCCAATACGAAATATGGCCTAAAAAACTCTCTCTCTCTCTCTGTCTCTAATCACAAGGCAGACAATGTTTTAGCATCAAAGCAAAGTAAAGAAAAAAAAAAAAAAAACAAGAAAAAGAAACTGAAAACAAATGAACCCAACGTACGTACATACATACATACGTTTCAATTTCAATACAATTTTCAATGGGTTTTTAGGTTTTGTTTCACCGCTTTAAATCCCCTCTTCTCCCTGCTTTACAAATTGAGTCAAACGATTTAACGATTATTTTTAGTGCCTTTTTAAAGTATTTAACAATCTTTAAATGTAAGTAAATACGACACAATAAATGAATCCTACAGCATGGTGGTTAACGCAAGCAGCAGATGGTGTTAGCTAAGTAGCACTAAAGATCGTATATATTTATATATATATTTGGCATGAAATATAGGCAGCTGGTCACTAATCTGTAATCATTTCAACCTACCTTATGTTGTAATCAAAAAAAAAATGAAATATCTACGTTTATTGCAAAGTTGGTTACAAAATATTGTTACGAAAATGAAAAATTTTGATTCTAGTGTTTTGATTTTTCATCGCTTAACATTAAAATTATAAACAAAAGCTACAAAAACAAACCACTTAATATAACAACAAACACCAGCATAAAAAAATTGCAAACAAGTAAACAAAAATACAACAACAAACACTACAATAACAAACGTAAACAACGATTTTTACATTTACAGAGATTTTGAGAAGGCGAACTCATGAACATTCGCTATTCAAGAACATTCATCAGACTATTTACTCTGCCATATAAAAGGCAAGACAAAGCAGGCGACGGAGTTAGTGAAGTTTAGTCAGTCTTGTGTGAAGACACAGTGCATTTGAAGAGAGTGGTTTGAAGATCTCCGTTACATAGATCTGTCGAATAATTGTCTAGTAATTGTTAGTGTTAATGCAAAGGGTATAAAGAGAGGAATTACAAAATTTACATCAAGTTGTGAAAAATGGCATACATAATTGTGAGAATAATAAATAATTTCAATTAAAACTAAACACAAATTTATTTTTATTTTATTTGCAGTCTACGAGCTCATATTTTAAACGTTTTTAAAAGGTAAAAACATAACAATATTTTATTTAAAAACAATCACTATCGTGAGCCATGACCGTTTCACGAAAATATAACAACTTAATGGATTCCATGACAAAAGAATTGCTCCCGTTCTATACACCAAGAACAATTTAAACGAATTTCGTAAAACTTGGTTAAAATGAAGTATATCCTGTAAGTGTAACAAATGGTAATCGATCAGGATAAAATCTGTACTATAAGGCAGCTGAGGAAACAAAACATCCCAACCATAATTTTCTCTCTAGTTTTGATGATGGAATATTAAGGCATCATATCGGGTTTTATACACTATTTCAAGCCAATTAATTTTATTGCCGCAGGAGTTCAACATAATCTCGTTCTATGAAATACAGATAATTGACTTGGCGCCACAGATATTCCTCTTGAGTGCTAATAGTTGGCCATGTTCCTCATATGATTTATTGTCCTTTAGATTGCCATAATGCGTTAATTCAAAATTTCATTCGTACGTAAGTAGAGGTGACTATCGACAAAAGAAGTTCGATAGGCACACTTAGGCCATATAGGGAAAATTCTGATGTCACAGTTTCTTACTTTCTCCTAGTCTCAGAATCACTTAGGATTTCTGATGAAGCGAATCAGTTCGTTATTGTCCAAGCCTGATTGTGCGTTCAAATCTTCTAGAAGACATTAAAGTGTCTTTTTCTCCTCCTATAAAGCGTTGGACATGTAGCCAATAGACAAAGACCAGTTTGCTCCTCTTCCTCATCTGTACAGCTTTTGCAAAAATCGTTTGTCAAGTGCCCAAGACCAATACGCTTCGCTTGAGTCCTCATAATGCAATGCCCAGTATTGACTCCAAAGATCATACTGTTCGTGCTGCTTTAAAATATAAGAAGACTTTTTAGGCGCCCTCCAACCAGTTTTGGTTAAATTGTCTGTGCATTGCAATTTCATACAACACTCATAATTGCCCCGAGCTAGTCTAAATACCCCGTTTTGCACCGCAGCTAATAAAGCAAATAATCTCACATTGGAATACTGTTCGCAATTTATCATTTGACATTTCTCGCACAGAAAAACAACACAATGAGGTGTTAATAATGCAATAGTCATGCTTATTGTAAAGTATTATAACACGTACTCATGGTTGTTATTCTTAAAAAGAGAAAATATCTCCCTGTGAAGTATAATTTTTATAGAAACAATCAAGAGATTGTCCCGCAGTTTCCTGCAATTTAAACGCTCCTCTTTTTGTACAAATTTGGCAATTAAATTCTGAAATAAAATCCTAAACAAATGCTACAAATACAAATACAAATATATAAACAAATAGTTATATATATTTCAAATAGCATTTCTAATTACTTAGCCAAGGCTGTCTATTTGTGTTATTATCATACATATGTGTGTGTATATGCTGTTCATATAAAATGCATAGAAATGACTGAACATTTACACAAAATTAATATGTATGTGAGTGTATACGTGTGTGTAAGAAAATTCGTAAAGCGGTGTGAGTGGAAGAGTGATAGCAAAAGAAAGTTTTTCTTCTCTTTTTGTTTTTGTTGTATAAATTGACTCCGGAGAAAACTAAAGTTCGTCGAATACTTGTAGACGTTAAGCTCTGTAATATTCCGTTTTATTTTCGTTTTGTTTTCTTCACTCTCTCTCTCTCTCCCTCCTACCATTTTTTGCTCATCTTATTTTAAGCTAAACGTGATTTGAATTCATAACGGTTTTTTGAGCAAACAACTCTTTACATTTAACGCTGTTTTCTTCTTTTTTCTAGTCTTTCTCTCTCTCTCTCGCTCTCTATCTCTTTAATAATCTTAAAAAAAAATAAAAGTGAAAGCGTATTGTACGATTTGTACATACGATTGAAAGAATGTGTATGTGTATGTGTGTGTAAATGAGCATGAGTTTTTGCCAGTATTTATTTGCTTTCGTCAAACAATCATTATTATTTCTCTTAGAAGAAGAAGAAAAGAGAGAAAATAGAAAAACAATTTAGTGTGTATGAGTGTACGAGGTAGTCTTTCCCACAGCATATGTAGGCAAATATCATGTATTTGCTTTGTAAGTACGTGTGTGTGTGTGTGTGTGCGTATGTGTTATTGTATGTGGTTTAATAGTGGTGGTAAATGTTTTCTTTTTAAAACGTTTTCTTATTTTTATTAAAAATTTATGCTGCATTATTTTCTTTTTTAATGCTTTCCTTCTCTCTCTCTCTCTCTCTCTAGCGCTCTCTCTCATGCTCTTTTTTATTATTTTCTTCTTTCTATCTTTTATTTCTTTTTTTGCAATTAAATCTAAATTTTTATGTTAAATTTTATGTTAATGTTTGAAAATTTTGTATAAATTACTCTTCTACACACACACACACACACACACACATACATACATTGTAAAAATAATTATGGAAGTAAAAAATGGGATCCTAGCTGGTGTTTAGAAGAGAATTTTTTTTGTTATTGTTTAGAGAGATTACAGACAATTTGTAGGAGAGAAGCAATAATAAGAAATTACATTCACACAAATATATTACGGAGAGAGAGAGAGAGTGTGTGTGAAAGAGAAACTATAAACATTTTATGGAAATTCTGATCAACAAAGTTTATCCTGAATGTGTTTCATTGATTTCAATGTTGAAGAAATTTTATCGCAGGTTCAGCAAGGAGGTTTTCGCCAGGAAAAACAAAAGGCAATGATTTTAGACAAAAAATAGTCAAGAAATAAATGAATTGGAAGCCTTACTTCGTGGTGTTTATTATTTAACTCTGAAACAAAATCATAAAGAGGCAGCAATTTAACAACTATTGCAGGCAGTAAAAAGGCAACATACAAGTTGATGCCAAAAAGTTTGATGTTTCATACTGCAAATGCCACAAAAATGTTATTTTGGCATCGAATCGTTATATTGCATTAAAAAATTAATCTATGAAGACAACCCGTGTGTAACGGCAAACGTACATAACGTCCAGTCCTAGCACATGTCCAAAACTATATAAAACGGGGAAAAATAACAGGCTCAAGTCAACTAAAAACAATACCACTGACATTATGCCTTAGAAATACTGTACTAGTAGTTTAACAATATCTAGAAGGGAAGGTATGCTCAGTAAAACATATTGTTACAAAAATGAAAAATCTAGATATTGGTGTTTTGCTTTTACATCAGTAAACATTAAGATTATAAACAGAAGCTACAAAAAGAAAACAATGCAGTAAACAAACATATTACATACATACATAATTGGCCATTACAACCTTTCAGTCAGGATTACGGCCTAGCTTTTTACAAAACTCATGTTGTGTGTGTTAATTGTATACATGAGTGGCAGGACCTATAGTTTAAAGTCGACTCCGAATGACAGATTTTTGATAAACTCTTCATGACATTTTTTATCTACTCTCAGAGAGTTTTTGTCAGAAATCTGCGGAGAGCAAGATGCCGAAGAAATATTTTTTAAAATTTTTGTTTTGATGTCTGACGTGGGGTTTGAACCGTAGCCTTACGTGTAATAAGACAACACACTACCTACTAGACAACGGCGACTTACACGATATATTTCTGTTAGAGATTAGATGCCCTTGACCGACTCAATTACCCCAGTAAGCAGTAAATGGACTTTCCCCTGTCTATGTAAGGCTATTTAGTTCGGTTTAAATGCGGCTTCACAATGCCGTAGTCTAGTAGGCAGTGTGTTGGCTTATTAGACGTGAATCCGCGGTTCAATCAGACATTTTTGGCGACTTCCTCTCAGCAGATTTCTGACAAAAACTCTGAGAGTAAAACTGTAGGTTTAGCTAACTATGTATTAAATTAACTCACACAACATAAGTAATGTGAGAAGCTAGGTCGTAATACTGGCTGAAGTGCTCTTATGACCAATTATGTATGTATGTATGTACACAAAGCCAACTAAAGCCATCTATTGAAAGAAACCTATTGCTTGCTAATGCTAGACACTAGCTAAACAGGCATACCACCGATTGTTTACTATCGGTTTGTTTGAAATTTCTTAAGAAGACATCATTGAGCAGATAGTGTCGAGTATATTCTGCTATGGCTTTGGATGTGTATTGTTTCGATTGATTCATAAGGTCCTCTGTTTTACTTTTGTTGATTGCTAATAGTTTTGGCTAGATATTATAAATATTGCAAGTTTTCCTATCTGTTAATAACATAATTGGTTATTACAAGCCATCAGTCAGGATTACGACCTAGCTTCTCACACCACTTATGTTGTGTGTGTTAATTTTATACATGAGTGGCGAAACCTAGAATTCTTGGCAATTTTATTTACTCTTAGAGTTTTTGCCAGAAATCTGCTGAGAGAGAGTCGCAGAAGGAATATATTCTGATTCATTCGTACCCACTACAATGTTGATTTATAAGTACAGGTTGCAATGAGTATGCGTACAACGTTGACATCAAACTCATACCATTCGAAATATGTTCGATTTATACTCATTCAGATTTATAACTTTAGAAAACTACTTATAATACTTATAAATGATTCCAGTGACAAGAATAATTCATCAAAATTTACAGTCTTAGTTGTTGTTGCATTTACAAAAAAAAGGAAAAAAAAAACATAAGCAAAAAAGGGCAGAGCAGCAAGCGTAGTTTTCGTATGCGAATCATATTTATTTTGTGATTCGTGTATATGTTGAGTTATGGAGAGTCGAAATCAAGAATATGTTGTTAAGAATGAATATGATGTGTACTTCAAACTTTAAATCGTCGTCGAAAATCCAAAAGTACGTAACAGCACTTTTTCGAATTTTACAGGAGAAGCAAAAAACGTTATAAAATTAAAAGTACTTCATATGGTACGTCATTTTGAATTACGGATATAAAAACGTTATTTTTGGTCGCAAAAATCTAAAAATTGGTAGAGATGTGTTAGATAATCTTACGAATCATAATCAATCAAAAACTCGATTGATTTTTTTGATCATACGTACTTTTGGATTTTCTACAACGAAATATGAGTATAGATTCCATGATATTAAAATAAGTATGAATGCGTATAAGTATGAGAAATTATGAGTATGATTCGTTTCTTCTACTCATCTTTTGAAATAATCATTGCTGATCACTGGTTTGTACAAACAAACGTGCATACGTTTAATAATTATTTTTAGAATATAATTTAAGCAGCATGTAGCAACAAATAATAACAAACAATGTAGAGAATATAGTTTACAAGAGTATTTAAATATTACTTTTGGACAACAGGAAATCAAAACCATAAAGAAGTGAAGAGAGCATCTACAGACAACAGCATTTTATAGAAAAAAATAAAAACAAACCAAAATAAAAACAAAGTGATGAGAATATCATAAATTTTCTATAAAAAAATAATTCTAGAAAATGTTGGCAACAATATTTAGTTTGCTGAAATGCATATGTACATACAATTACAATAATATTCCAAAAATTATACATACACTTTTCAATACATACATACATACATATCGATGGCTTAATATAAAGAAGGCCTAACTCGATTTTTTGTTACTTTACAGGAGAAGCAAAAAACTTAATAAAATCCGTAAAATTTTAGATAAAACAAAAATTTTAATACAGTTTTTAATAAAAAAAACAGCAACACATTTTATTTCTCATTTAAAAAATTGTTAATTTTTGTTTTAATGAAGTTATCTAAGATAGGCCCTTTTTTCATTGATATTTTTATAAATAAAAATTAAGTTAGGCCTTTTTTAAACTGAGTTGAAAATTAAATATATTATAATAATTCAGGTTTAAATAATAAACGGAAGTAATTCATGAAATTAAGAGGATTAAGTTAAAAGTTAATTGTAAAGAATTAGTTCTTATAAGACAAATTATCTTAAAATAGATGACAATTTGCAGGTAAAAACTTTTTTAAGTTCTGTAGGTGGTCCCATTTCTTTTTCGTATTCAGTATTTCCTCCTTATAAGGTGAATCAGGGGGTATATCTTTAATCGCCGACTTTGAGCTATATGGGAGAAATTCGTAATCGTCAGTTATGTCTGTTTTAAAATATATTGATCCTGATGGGTCATACACCAGGGGTCATAACATATTAACAGTAAGATCACTCCTAGTTTCCTAAGAGGCTTAAGAGACCATTCTTTATTTGATATGCCAAAATATTGAAGGCCTTCCATGTCCATTCGGACTTTCTTGAAATATTTTTCTTTGTTCGGATGCCATCTGCATTCTCCGAATCAGAGCCAGAATTTTCGCTCTTTTTCCGCTAAAGCGAATTTGTTAGTTGGGAAATATAAACGCACAACTTCAAACGAAACAAAAAACGAGTTAGATATTTTTCTTTAATAATTCATTGTCATGAGTTAGGCCTTCTTTTTAATCATTACAAATCTGATATTTGCAATTGTATCCACCTGAAATTTTGATGCAAGGTGCATCTGACATTTGTCCTCCAGAATAAACTAAAAACGCTATTTTGAAAAAAATTGAGTTAGGCCTTTTTTATATTAAGCCATCGATATGTACGTGTTAACTCTCTTGAAATTCATGCTGCAACCCATGTACCCTTTACACAAAAAGAAAATAAAAGAAAAAAGACTTGAACAATTTCTTTCAATTCATTTCATTGTATTACTTGTTATTGTTGTCTATAAAATCTCTGTGAAAAACAGTCTCTATGGTCAGACTCATTTTAAAGAGATGCCGCCCATGTCCAAATACTTTAGTTCTACTATAGAGACTTCACAGACAACAGCTACACCAAGCAGAGTAAGTTTTAACAAAAAAAAAAGTGAGAAAAAGAGAAAAATAAAATATAATACAGCAATAACAACAACAACAACATTCACAACATGGTTTACTGTTGTTGATGAGACTCCCAGCTGGATATTGAATGTTTAGAAGCAAAGCATATTAAAAATGTAACGACAATTTTGTTTTATATCACTCTCTCTCTCTCGCTCTCTCTCTATCTTGTTTTATATACCACAAATACACATGCACGTACTGTTATGTAATGGAGTCTAAAGTCCATTTAGTTGCTTTAGTAATCATTATTATTATTGAGACATCCATTACGGAGATAACTCTCTCTATCTCTCTCTCTTTCACTAGACTTCTCTTACATTTTGTGTTTGATAATAGAATGAATAGAAGAAATTATATTTCCTTAAGCCTAAATTGTGTCATTCAAGGCATGCCGTAAATGTAACTCTAAAATTCTATTGTATGTGTGTATGTGTGTGTGTGTGTTAAATTCATTTTGGTTTTATAATAAAACTATATATATATGTATTTCTGAAATGGTATTTAAATGACATTTTATAACAAAAGCATTTACTAATACACACACACAGATGCAAATGCAAATAGAAAATAAAAATTAAACATTTGAAAAAGAAAACCTTAATATTGTATTTTTTTTTTTTTTTTTTTTTTTTTGAGAGAGAGAAAGAAAATATGCAATTTAAATGACATTAAGGCAAGTATTAGTTAAGGGCTAAAATAATTTCTCTTGAGATTATTGGGAAAACCTGCAATAAATTGTAATTTAATGCTTTCGAAAGCCATGCCACCTTGCTTTTATCCTCAAACCAATATTGTTTTATTGAAAGATTTATGGCCTGATAATGCTGTGACATAAAATTTCTTTCAATAAATATTTCTTTTCTTCTCATTTTATTTTAATTTTCTTTTCATTTTATTTTATGTCTCTATAACACTCAATTTCCGTTTCTTTGTTATAATTTTTAAATTCATTTTTATATATATGTTTTCCTTGTTACGCCCTATGCTGTTTAATAATGCTCAAATGGGCTTACGAATGGCTTAAGGATTAAAAAAGCGTGTATAAATCAAAAAAAATATAGGCTTTTGCCAAAGTTTAACTGTTTATTGTGATATTTTATTAGAATATTGTTACGTTTTTTAAGTCGCCGTAGTCTAGTAGATAGTGTGTTGGCTTATTAGACGTAAAGCCCGAGTTCGTATCCCAGGTCAGGCATCAAAACGAAATATGAAAAAAAATATTTCTTTGGCGATTTCCTCTCAGCAGATTTCTGGCAAAAACTCTGAGAGTTGATAAAATTGCCATGAAGAGCTTCTCAAAAATCTGTTGTTCGGAGTCGACGTTAAACTGTAGGTCCCGCCAATCGCGTAAAAAATTAACGCACATATGAGTGGTGTTAGGAGCTAGGCCGTAATCCTCACTGAAGGGTTATAATGGCCAATTATATATGTATGTATGTATTTTCACGTTTTTACCTTTAAAAAACTTTTAAAATATTAGCTCGTAGATTACAAATAAAATAAAAATAAATTTGTGTTTAGTTTTAATTAAAATTATTTATTATTCGCACAAATCTGTGTGCCACTGTTCACAACTTGATGTAAACAACAACAATTGCTTTGTTTGTTATTCTTCTATTTACACCCTTTGCATAAACAGTAACAATTACTAGACAATTATTCGACAGATCTTTGTAACGGCGATCTTCAAACCATTGTTTCTCTTTTCAAACACACCGTGTCTTCACACAAGATTGATTGAACTTTACGACATCGTCGCCTGATTTGCCTTGTCTTTTATATGGCACAGTAAACAGTCCGATGAATGTTCTTGAAAGCGAATGTTCGGGGCGTCGCCGTCTTGAGATCTCTATAAATGTAAACATCGTTGTTTCATTATTGTTGTTTGTGTATTTTGTTTACATTTATTCCCGTAGCGTTTGTTGTTGTATTTTTGTTTACTTGTTTACCATTTTTTTTATGCTGGTGTTTGTTGTTATATTACGCAGTGCGATAATTTGTAAACAAGTTCATTGTTTTGTTTCTGTAGCTTTTGTTTAAAATTTTAATGTTAAACAACATAAAAGCAAAACACCAGTATCTAGATTTTTTTCATTTTCGTAACAATATAAAGGTGATGACGGTCAGTACATCAACAGCTATGAACTTCACCTTTCATTATTACAACATATTGGTACGACACTAAATGAACTACCAGTCAATTTTTAAAACTCTGTTGTAAATCTAACCATATTTCAAATAGAGCTCTCAACACCAACCGAAAAACAGGGACAGTGCTTACTAATCGCTACTTACTTCATCTTATCTTACAACATGTTTGGCTTTATTATTACGGCTTTTGTTCTAGGATGTGATAGTAGAATATAAATAGTATTTAAGTGCTTGAGTACACACCCGAACAGTAAAATTTCAAACTCTGGAAAGGGTTTCAAGTTTTACTGGATGCAATCCAACTCTAAATACTTAATTCAGCGAATATCAGAGAAAGTCTCAATAGCGTCTTGTCTTGAGAATTTGTAAACTTTTTGCAAAAAATATTTTATCTCTGCAGTCAGTACAACAAACCTAAACATTTTCACAGAAGGCTATATTCCACAAAACGAAATTTGGCAACCCTATCGTTCTAGAAACTTCTGCAGTAGACTTGTTTAATGAAACGGAAACAATTCAGAGAAATAACAAGGGAATGGGAAAGATATTTTGTGACAAATCTACGTGTCTTAAAGGCATCGTAGAAAATTATGAAAATACCCGTTCACATTCTTCAAACATGTGCAGCTCAGATCTTCTGTGAATGTTTCACCCGTTTTCAGCAATTCATACCAATTCTAGTTCCAACAAATATCGAGTACAGCGTTGCCACGACCAAAAAAATTTTATAACCAAAATTAAAATAAAAAATAACCAAATAAGGAGAAAAATAACCAAAATTTTTTTTATATAAATGTATTTGTTTTTAACAAATTTAAGGTTTAATACAAAAATTGTATTTTTTCTGTGTAGTTAAACTACAAATAATAAATTAAGGTTTTTATTTATTTGTATTAAAATTTTTTTTAAAAATTTCAGTTGAACGTAATAAAAACGCTTAAAGAAATAAAACGCTTTCCTAACGATTGCAAAGCTTGTAATTTTTTTTTTTTTTTTATTTATTTATTTTACTATCAATGTAACAACTTAAAAATTAAAAAATGTTTATTATTTACATATATTGAGTTTTTACATAAAGTATTGCAACAATTGAAATCTTATTTTTATACCATAAATGGTGCTTTTCTATTATATGTTTACATTTATAGGAAAAAAGATAGTAAAAACCTATTGAATTTTAAAGAAATTTTCGTGTTATAAACTTCTTTCACCTTCGTGGAAGAAGGTTAAGAAAAGATATACACTTACAAATTTCTTATTAAATTATAGTTAGATGATCTGTTTCGATCCTCAAAGCTTCTTGTTAATTTATTTATGACTTCGTTGATGGTATATTCTTTGTAATATCTATGTAGTCGAAATGTTGGATAACGCCTTGGTAAATTATATATGATTTTAAGATGCTTATTTTGGATAATCTGCAGCTTTTTCTGATATGTTTTAGCGACTTTAGTGTACCAGACTTGAGATCCATAAGTCAAAATTGGTCGAATGCACATTTTATACAATAGCAACTTATTTTTAATGTTGAGCGTAGATCTGCGGTTCAAAAGTGGGAAAAGTGCACATCCGCATTTAACAGCCTTTTCACAAGTTTTCAAGACGTGGTTTTTGAATGTTAGTTTTTTATCTAAAGTTATACCCAGATATTTCACTTCATCTTGTATGGAAATTTCAGTTCCCTGAAAACATAGTGGAATGCTTGGAATTCTTTTAGGGGATTTATTAAATGGAAATATTATGGCTTGTGTTTTTGTTTCATTAATCCTTATCTTCCATTTGGAGAAATATTTATCGGCATGCTCGAGAGCTCTTCTCATATTTTTTATTATAGCATTAGTAACTTTTCCGCTTGCTATAATAGCTGTATCGTCAGCGTATAGGGCTGTGTGTTGATCTTTTAAGACTTTAAAATCAGATGTATATAAGGAATACAAAATGGGTGAAAGCACAGACCCTTGTGGAACTCCAGCTGGAATATTTCTTTCTGTGGAATTACTTCCATCAATGGTTACAATAAAGGTCCTATTGCTCAGAAAACTGTTAATGATTTTTTGCAAATACGTCGGAAATCCTAAATTGTTAAGTTTATAAATGAGACCGTTGTGCCATATTGCGTCAAATGCTTTCTCAATGTCTAAGAATACAATTCCAGTGCTTCGTCTAATGCGTTTATTGTTCTGTATGAAATTTATTATCCGTTTGACTTGATGAACTGTTGAATGTTCCTTTCTAAAACCAAATTGTTCATTATTTATTAAATTATTCTCTTCTGAAAAATCCAATATACGTTGCAGTACAATTTTCTCAAAAATTTTGTCAAGGCAATTCAGCATACTAATTGGTCTATAACTTTTTGGTGATTTCGCATCTTTTCCTGGTTTTAGGATTGGAATAACCTTTGCTCTTTTAAAACTATTTGGGAAATAACCGTTTTTTAGACACCAGTTAAAGATGTTTGTAATAGCAGTGAAGAAAGTGTCAGGCATATTTTTTAATACAATTGATTTTATACCATCAATACCAGGAGCTTTACAATTTTTGAGTCTTTTTGTAACCATTTTAACCTCTTCCTTTGTAGTTAAATTTATATTGTTAGGTATAATTTGGGAGTTCAGCCATTGCATATGACCCATCACTTTAGATTCTGCTTTGGAAGTCATGTTAATTGTTGTTTTATGGGAGTTTTCGAAAACATTTGCAATTACGTTGGCTTTTTCAGTACTATTGTACACTTCAGCGCCATCTACATTTATACTTTCACTTTTTACTTTTTCTTCTCTCATTGCTTTTGATAGTTTCCAAAATTTTTTGCTACCCAGTGGCAACTTTTTGATGAACTTTGACCAGTTGTTATTTCTATCTTTTAACACGTGCTTATCTATCATAAAACTCAGCTGTTTCAAAATGCATATGTTTAAATTTCTTTCTGATGGATTAACACTTCTTTGTACTTTTCTCCGAATTCTGTTTCTCTGACCAATTAAGAGTAATGTACCTGCAGAAAGTTTTTTCTGCCAGATTTGATTTTCTCCAAAAGGAATTTGTTTTGCTGCAACTTGTGCTATGTAAGTGATTTTGCTTAACAATTCTTCTACATTCAAACTAGTTATAAGTGCACAGTCAATATTGTTTTCTTTTATCTTTCTATCGACCCATTCCCCTATAGATTTCCAATTGGCAAGCTTGTACAAAGGAATTTGTTGAATATGTTCCAACGTTGAACCGTGAATCCTGCATGATATGGGTAAGTGATCAGAGTTAAGTGTTCCCGGGTGTGCTATAAGCGAGGATATTTGCAACGAGGTATTGGAAAGAATAATATCAACGACAGATGGTTGTGTTGGAGTTACGTTCGGACTAAAGCGAGTAAAAGAACTTGGGGAATAAATATAATAGTTAGAGTTGAGTTGGTGATTAAATAAAGCTATGCCAGCAGTGTTATTTTGTATACAATTCCAACTAGTGTGGTGGGCGTTGAGGTCTCCAAATATGAAATAGTCTATTGAACCAGCTGTTAATTTATTTAAATCATTCAAAAAATGTGCTGTATATTTTGGACAGTAAGCAGAAGTAAATCTAACCGGTCTATTGTTTATGGATATTATGATGGAAATATTTTCTATTGCAGACGTTGAGATTTTGGATATACGCTGATGTGGAATGGATTTTTTGATAGCTATTAATACACCACCTCCGTGCGTTGGACGATCTTCTTTGTATATAAAATAATTAAACAAATGTATTTTGTTACTTTTACTTAAAAATGTTTCATTAATAAACAAGATATCTATTTGTTTTTCGTGGAGAAAGTCTTCAAGCTGTGTAACGGAGGCTTTGGTCGTTATGCCCCTAGCGTTCCAGTGCATAACTTTTAATATCTGTTTCGGAATTGATCTATATGACATGTTTTAACATCATACCTAAAACACGCATTTTATCATACTTATTTTTACATTTCTGGAGAGCATCAAGTGCTTCAAAATAGATTTCTAGAATCTTTTCATTCGAAATATTATCATCTTCATTATGCTTATTATTAGAATTTGCCATATCTGCATATGAAATTTTCCGATCCTTTCCGTTTGATACACTAAATGGAGTGAGTAAAGGATCTTTAAAGCCATGAATAGAACTGTCATCATCAGACGTGTATAGAACATTTGAGATCTTTTTAGAGACTCTGCTCGGGAGTTGTTTCTGCGTTACTTTACGTCGAACAAGTAAATATTCTTTTCTGGATGGACATTTAGGATCGTCCGCTCGGTGATTGACATTTTGTAGTTTCCTCTTTATACAATTACAGCATTTGTATATCACTGGACCTCCGTCAGGAACTTTGTTCATTTGGCAGATAGCGAAATCGTGAGGACCCCCACAGCCCAAGCAGGCAGCTACGCGATGGCAGTTTGATGATCCATGGCCATACATTGTACATTTCGTACATTGAGTGGGACCTTTAGCACGTTTCAAAGGGTTGCGCCAATGAACTACTACATTATAGAAGTACCTAATTTTTCGGACATCCCTTTTTGTAACTTGACTTCTATCAAATTCCACGCAGTATAAAGCATCATCCACACTAGACCGAGCTGTTGGAATTTCTTTAATGGAAACAGTGAAAGTTGATTTGAGCTCGTCTTTAATTGTCTTTATATCAAGCTTGGGTAGACCAAATAAGACTAATTTAAACTTCTTATTGTCTTTAACAGGATGTGTAAAGAATTTCACCTCATTTAATTTTAATTTTTTAATAGCCTCTTCGTATTCCACTAGAGAGTTTGGTATCACCTTTATTCCAATAGATAACCGTTTGTACTTACAGTTTATTCCTAAGAGTTGCATTACGTCTTTGAACCTGTGGCAATTATCTATAGTAATTGGCGGCACTCTTTGCTTCTCTTGAATGTCATGACCTACATCCACACTAGTATCATCGTCATCTCCATCTAGGTCAGATAGACACTGATATCTATTACTGCTGCTTGGTATGGCAGACTTTTGTTTTTTGTATTTAGGGTTATTTCCCCAAAATCTTTTGCGTTTAGAACTCATGATTCTTGTTTTTCTTTTTTTTATTATAATTTAGTATGCAAAAAATTTACAAGAGTCAGCTGATATTTTACACGTCTTTATGCTACAAATGTTGCAGTAAGACTCAAAGCTTGTAATGCAAATTTTCAAATATAATTAAAGATGGGATTGTTGTATTAGGGTAGGTTAGAGGACGTGTACTTGTCAGTTAGGACAAGTACAGTACCCGGAGGTCGAAATTGACCCATTGTACAACGTCCTTAGAGAGGGAAGGAAATAGAGGGAATAGGATGAAAAGAGGGCATGTAGGTAAGGGGGGTATAGGAAGCGGTGGAATCACACAGAAAGAAAACAGACACAAACAAAAAAGGGGGAGAGCGCGACTATGAAGCCCTAGCACCTCTCAACCACCCCAAGCTACTAATGAATCTGTGGAGAGCGTTGATGTCGGCTCTCGACACAGAATTCAAGCTCTCAAAGAAGGCCCTGCCAAGGGTCCTCAACCTACCAAAGGCTGGGCAGTTACAAAGGAGGTGTTCGATAGTCTCTAACTCCTCCTCATCGCAACATGCCCTGCCATAGTCCGGCTGGGATCTATTCCAGATCCTCGTCAGCGACCTAATCTCGCAGTGCCCCGTGATAAAACCGACAACCAACCTTAAGCTGGCCTTAACCAAGCCCAGCAGCCAATCTGTTCTCTTACTGTCCACAGCAGGCCATAGACATCTAGAGACAGAACAAAATGATCCGTTCCCGCAGCCCTCTGCTTCAGTATTGCGAAAATCTCCGCCTGAAAAACGCTGCAGTCATCATTCAACCTGAAGTGGAGTTCAAGACCGAGTTCCATACAGAAAACCCCAGCACCTGTACATCCACCTAACTTAGACCCATCTGTGAAGATGGGTATACCACTCTGCCCCTGGAGTAGCCCACCATTCCATTGTGTCCTATCCGGTATAAGTATCCTTAAACCAGGTAGGAACATACAGGCATGTCACACATTCCGATTGGAATGGTTTTGATCCCGAATATGCAATTCCGATCGATTTTGTTTTAGGTTCTTCAGATTCCGAACGATTTTGTTCATTCCCAAAAATTATAAAATTGCTGCTTTTCAAATAAAGTATGGCACGTAGTGCATGACAAAAGAAAAAAAACATAATTGGTGAATAAAAAGCAGAACCAAAACAAAAGAAAAAAAAGGTGCTATTACAAAAATTTTATTTGAAATCAAAAAAGAAAATTAAAAATTTTACATGAAAAATACTCTTTACCCCTTAAAAAAATATGTTAATAATACAAAAAAAAATTTCAATAAATCTGTACATACATTTTTATAAAACTGAATTAAATGCAACGTAAAAATATTTTTGTATTTTCTTTTGTCCATCGTTTGTGTTGCCACCGCTTAAATTTGTTCTACTTAATAAATTTTTGTTCTCAAAAATATGTGGTTTGCTCAAAAAAATAACGTGGCAATACTTCGATGAAAAAATATATCATTTTGTTTTGTTTTTCTCAGCAAGTTTACAAAATTTAATTTCTTAAGCATAAATATTAAGTAAATACTTAGAAGACCTATGTAATAATATAACATACCATTTTGTTTTTCAGTTTGACTAAGTTTTATTAATATTTTTCTTTAATAAATCATCAAATATATCAAAACCACTTTGAAAATTTGAAGTGGTTTCATTCCGAAGAAATTTTTCGTTTTCTAAAGACTCGACTTTCGGAATTGAAACCACTTTCGATCGGAATTGCGTTCTGTGACATGGCTGATAGCATTGCTGTAATAACGATAATAAAAAATAACCAAAATGAAGAAAAAATACACATTTACACATTAGAAAAAAAAATAAGATCGAGTATTACTTTGGCACCAAATATACTTAGCTTTAGCGTTGATTTGAACTTATATAAAATTTCTTCCACTTCAGGTTTGCCTAATACATAAATTATTCATCGTTAGTAGAGATGTGATAAAAAAAAAATTACATCTTTTTATGGCGGGCAACTTCGAGTGGCACCTAATTTTTCTGCTTTTAAATGAATACAACTGTTAGAAAAAGTTTTCTAATTGAGTGGCAACTTCTTTTTTATATTTACCATCACTCTGCATGACGTAATACTTCAATACTGGCCCATGTTAAAATCATTATTTATGAACTTCACAAAACATTTTTCGCACATTGAAATCCATGAAACGTGTACAGATTAAGCTTTGTGCTAGCTTATTTAACCTGAGGCCTCAGTTCAAACCCCAGGTCAGACATCAAAACGAAATATAAAAAATATATATTTCTTCGACGACTTTCTCTCAGTAGATTTCTGGCAAAAACTCTGAGAGTAAATGGAAATTGGAAAGTATCTCAAACAAATCTGTTATTCGAGGTCGACTTTGAATTGTAGGTACCGCCACACACAATATATGTAAGTGGTGTGAGAAGCTAGGTCGTAATCCTGACTGAAGGGTTGTAATGACCAATTATGTATGTATGTATGTACTCGTAAGTGGTTGAAGCACTTCTGCAGTAGTTTGTTGCAAATTGTATAATAAAAACAAATAATTTCTCAATTTCTTTTTATATTGGACAACCGTATGCTTTAAGCAATGCCATCAATACACCATCTTTCAATGTTTTTAACTGAACTGGGGGGGATCTTTGTGTTCCTTCACTTGCGCATTATGCACATTAAAATTGATGAATAAAAGCAAAGCTTCCAGTCAAGAATGCTTGGTTGATATAAAAACTTTGTTGTTTTTACAACATTCTTGCTTTTAATGACTAAATGATAGCAAATGACAAATAACTACACTCAACAATGTCATATGCATACGTTATTAAAGACATAAACCCCATACATTTTTAAGTTATACGACCAATATATTTTTTATACAAAAATAAAATTAAATCTTTTCAAACCTCTCCCTTACAACAAATCCTGCCATCGTTCTTTTATTGTGTAAAAATTTTTTTTTTGTTTTGTTTTTCTTTTTGTAAATTTACCATAAAACATTTTTTGATTTATTTCTTTAAAATATTAATAAAACAATGTCGTAATATTTTTAAATTCATATTCACAGATCATATATGGACGTATATTTATTGTTTTTCATTGTGTGTGTTAACACCTTAAAGGGTTAAATGTCAAAAGCATAAACAACAACAACAATATAATTTTAACAACATTATTTTTTATTATTATTATCACTGTCATACTGATATTGTCGTTGTTTTTACATTGCTGCTGCTGCCACTACCGATGATGTTGGTGTTGGTGTTGCTATAAAAATTGTGTGTCAAAATATTTTATTATATTACCGTTATTCAATATAAAAAAATGTCATCATTTATGCCCTATAAATGACATAAACAACCATACACTTGTCAATCTTCAAAATACACATCTACTCTGCTGATATTGCAGCAGCCAGACTTTTCTCCATCACACATACTTGGTTGCTTGTCACACAGAAAGAACTCTTCTACAATACATTGTATAAGGATAAGCCGTGGGTGTGTGTGTGAGTGTGTGTGTAAATTTGAAAGCACAGCATGTGTTGGCAGTGAAGCTTAACAAAAATTAAAGCATGTGAAGAGAGAGAAGGAGAGAAAGAGTGAGAGTGAGAGTGCAAAAGCGATGGTAACAGATTTCCTAGAGTTTTTTAAGAAAACCTTAAACAATGAAAATTATTAAAAATACACTCTCAAACAAACAATTGCTTTCACACAGTCACACACATTCACTCTCACACCCTCACACTTGCAATACAAAAGGGGAAAAAAATTGTAGAAAAGAAATTATGGATGACATCCATTAAAAGGTTGTTGTGCTGAGTGGTAATGGCAGCAATGCTTGTGTAAATGCCTGATTATACAAACACATTTGCATGAATTTAAATTTGATTGTCTGTGAGTGTATGTGTGTGTGTGGGTGTAATTGTAAGAAAGCATAGGCAAAAGAGAGGACAATGATATGTTGGCAACCATTACTAACGATGATTACATTGTTGATACTACAATTCAGGCGCTTGCTTTAAACATAACAGTACACGTGTCAGCATTTACAAGCAAATACATACATATACATATATGTATGTGTTTCTATGTATTTGTGCTTATATTTGATTTTATAATTTCCTATTTATTTTTATATTTTACTTTTTTTATATTCCGCCCAGTTGTTGTTTTAAATTTGAAGCAAAAAAAATCATTCATGCCAATCATTCAAGTGTTGCATTGCAAATTTGAATATATTTTTAATAAAAATTTCCTTTACACACATACAAACATACATTGGTATAAATGATACGATACATTAATTTAAAAAAAAATATGTATGAAAATAAAATTAATAATGCATGAAATAGATGTACGTGCATTATGCATAATGATGTCAGTTATAAAATATTTTAATTTGTAATGAAACAATATTTCAAACATTTTGGGGATAACCAAGTCAGGTTTTTTTTTCAAATGAAAATTAAACTTTATTAAAAATAATTGAATCCAATTTTTAAAGGAGTCTTTTAAACAAAAGCAAAATGTAGGGCTGACCATCTATTGATTTAAATTTGAACCATCAGTTATTTCGAATCTGGCAATACTTACATATGTCATTCTATTCTGTCACAAAATTCAGTATATTGTTACGTTTTTACCTTTTTAAAAACGTTTGAAATATGAGTTCGATGATTGCAAACAAAATAAAAATAAATTTGTATTTAGTTTTAATTAAAATTCTTTATTGTTCGCACTATTTTGTGTGTCACTGTTCACGAGTTGATGAATACAATAATAATTAACTTTGTTCGCTAACAACGCAGAACTTTACAACGGAGATCTTCAAACCACGACTGCTCTCTTCACACGCAACGCGACTTTACACGAAGCTGACTGAATTCTTACTATTCGTTGCCCGCTTTGTCCTGCCTTTTTATATGGCCACTTAAACAGTCTGTGAAGGTTCTTGAAGTCGAACGTTCGGGTTTTCGCCTTCTCGCGAACTATATCGCGACTTCATTGTTGATTGTGTATTTTGTTCACATTGCTTGTTGTTGCGTTCACGCTTACTTATCTATCCTCTTTCCTTTCATACTGATGTTGTTGGTTTACTTGTAACCATAGCTGCCAGATAAATAAAGCATGAAATCGTCAAATATTAGAAAAAAATCGTCAAAGACGTTCATGTAAATCGTAAAAATAATCGTCACAAAATCGGTATGAAAATTCAGTGTGATGTTCGCTATAACCGACACATTTTTCAGTGCCTTAGCTGCTTAAGAGAGTGCAAGAAATACACCACTCATATCCGAAAGCGAATGAAATACAACTCTCATGTATAGAGCGGTGCCTCAACGTCTATTTTGAGACTTCTCGACCGCGTACAAGAGAGGGCGAAGATGCCCGTTAATGACGGTAGGGTATCGAACTCCATTGATTCGTTAGAGCATCGTTGCAATGTGTTTTGTGTTTAGTCGGACTATTCGTATGTGGAACTCACTACGTGCAGAGGCTGTAATAAAGAATATGACGTAAATTTGAAATATGAAATTTTTGGAGTAAAAAATCGTCAAAATGACGATAAATCGTCAAATCTGGCAGCTATGCTTGTAACAAGTTCGTTGTATTTGTTTGTGTAGCTTTTGCTCACTTTAATGTTAAACGATGTACACCGTTTCCATTTTCGTTATAATATTATCTACACTGAAAGTAATGAGTCGATTTATGCTTGAGCAACGTTCGGGTTTATTGGGCCAACGATAATAAGCAAAATGGCCGTATTTGGAGGTCAGCAACCCCCAAGTGGTCTTACAGAAGCCAATGCACCCATTACGAGTGACAGTTTGGTAAGGCTTGTAGAGCGGAGTCGTCATTAGGCCATATTTCTTTAAAAATAAGGACGCCACAACGACCACAATTTTCTGGTACCCGTCCTTCATGGTATTGAGGTGAGCGATGTTTGGTTTCAACAGAATGCTGCAACTTGCCATACATCTCATAACACAATCGATGTATTGCGTCAAACTTCTGATGGCCGTCTAATTAGTCAAAATGATGATGTCAATTGGCCACAAAGGAGCAGTGATTTGTTACCGTTGAACTATTTTCTGTGGAGCCCCGTACTGAGGTGGTGCAAATCAATGAATGAATAACCTTAATCGCCAGATAAAGCTCTCGCGAATTATTTTCTATCTTTAAACTTGAAAAAAATTCTCAAACTTAAAAGATTTATTAACAATGATGACTATTTTAGCAAACAGAACAGTTGTTGCTTTGGACAGTGTACCAATATTGCTGTTAAAAGGGAATTCCTTAGAAAAAAAAATTATTTTCTTTTTTTATATTTCACCAGCTAGATCAAGTGTTTGTCGAAGAGCCTTGTCAAATGTAGAATTTTTTATTAAAGCATTTAATTTAAGTTTTTTGTTATTTTGTATTAATTTATGGCCGCATTTGACCTTTTTGTGAAATGTATTGTATTGTATTTGTATTGTACGTTTAACATTAATTTGTTATTTTAATAAACAACAACAATAAACATATAAAATTACTGGGAAAAAAAGATAAAAAATACAAAACAGAATTTCTAGTGAATTTATTATTAATTTATTAGGCTTCAATTGGTTATTTAAAAATAATATGCATAGGCAAACAAATTGTATGTTTTAAAAATGTTATCACTGTATTAATACCGTTATTACTATAAAATATAACAATGTTTTGTTTGTTTGTTTGTTTATGTATGTACAATAACAGCAACTAACACTACAACACCACAACACTAAAACTAATACGTATGTGTGTGCCATTATAAATTGTATCGCCTTTAGTAACAATAACAATAATAATAATAACACTATGCGACAAAATGAAAAAAATTAATTACACCCGGCTAATGACATAGTGTAGGTAGATCTCAAAAATATTTTTTTTATATTTCTCGAACCCTCCAAACTTTTTTTATTTGACAAAACTGTTTTTTTAGACTTTACGCACAAATTTCTCAAACATTTCTGACCCGATTTCCAAAATTTAAATCTTGTTGGAAAGGAGAGATGGACCTTTAGAACGGTATACATATGTCTATTATTTGACTTAATATGCAATGAGTTTTGATGAGGTAAACTTGGAAAATGCGAATTTTTTTAATATTTTTCAAGTTTGACCGTTCATAACTTTACTTAAAAAATATGAAATAAGTGATTACATTCTGAAAGTACATTATCTAGTTTAAAGATTGACACTTAGTTGGATCAACTCGGTCAAAAATTACCGTAGTTATTATATAAATAGTATAACAGTCGTGTTATATTTTTTATATATGTGATCTCATCAAATAAACTTTTAGTTCAAAAATTTTCAGAATTTTTGATGGATCTTGATTGTTTATCACAAAATGTGTCAATTTCACGTTTGAGCGACCACCAGAAGTTGGCCAATGATTGCGCAAAGAGAAATAATAATATTTGCAAAAAGAACAAATATTATCTGACTTATGGAAGTCGTTCAAACGTGAAATTGATACATTTTGTGATAAACAATCAAAATCAATCAAAACTTTTGAACATTTTTGAACTGAAAGTTCATTTGATAAGATCACATATATAAAAATATAACACGACTGTTATATTATTTAAATTATAACTTCGCTAATTTTTGTCCGATTTGATCAAACGAAGTGTCAATCTCGTCACAAGATAATGTACTTTCAGAATGTCATCGCTTATTTTATATTTTTTAATTAAATTTTGCAATTAAGGATAGCTAAACTTGAAAACACAAGAAAAAAAATTATTTTTTCCAAGTTTACCCCATCAAAACTCATAACATATAAGTTTGGATAAAACGTTTATGTATACCGTTTTAAAGGCTAATCTCTCCCCTTTCTAAAAAACTTTGGATTTTTAAAATAGGTTCAAACATATTTGGGTAGTCAATAATTTTGTGTAAAAAGATCAAAAAAACCGTTTTTGTCAAATAAAACAAGTTTGGAGGCGTCGAGAAAAATAAAACAAGTAAATTTGTGTTCTACTCAACCTAGTGAATAACTTAGACTATGTAGTTGCTCGGGTGTATTTTCACTGTCGCACCGTGTAATTACTGTTATTTTTGTTCTATATATTTTTTTTTTTCATTTAATTTTTATTTTAATTTGTTGTTATTTTTAAATTAGTTTAAATTGTTTTATTTGTGAATTTTATTATTATTTTCATTTTGTTTATTTCGTTTTTTTTTTTTTTGTGTTTTCATTGCTTCATGTACAATAATTGTTTAAAAATGTTTATTTTGTTGTTATTATTTGTAGATTTTTTTATTTTATTTATTAAACAAATATTTACTTGATTTACATACTTTGTCGTCTACACCCCATAAAAATTAACATTTCCAATGTATTTGTTTGTTAGCATAATACAACACAGCAATTTAAACAAATTTAATGAAATGAAATCAAATCGAATGAAAAGAAGGTGGAATTTAGTCATTCATTTTATTTGTTTATGTAAAACATTACAACAATTGCAACAACAATAATAACAACAACAAAAACATTACACAGTGAATAATATTAAAAAAACCATAAAAGTTATGCCCAAAAAAGCCCAAGCCATCGAAATAGATAGATAAAGGGGATGACAATATTTAAGAGAGCATTTGTTACAGTAAAGAGGCTCGCACGCAAGGTTTTTGCTACTGACAATGATAGGTGACCAGGTTAACTGTATCATACCAGGACCTTGTAATCTTACTTACTTAACTGGCCATTAACAACCCGATTAACGGATTTCAGCCTGCCTTAACACATCTTTCCAGGCGCCTCTGCTTCTTGCGCACCTACGCCACTTTGTCACACCTATCGGTGACAGGGCTTCCACGATCTGATCCTTCCAACGCAAATCTCCGCATCAAATACCCGTCACGCCGGAGCATCCTCCTTCATTCGAACGACATGGATGAGCCAGCGCAGCTGCTGGATGTTATTGAAAAGCTCAAACAGCTCACTGTTCGATCGGATGTGGAAGTCATCACCAACTCGCACTGGACCGAAGATCTTACGTAGGACTTTTCTCTCGAATACTCACAAGGCTGCTGCATCAGTGGTTAATAGTGTTCATGCCTCTGCGCCATAAAGAAGCACGGGGAGGATAACACCTGTTGGCACCAGTGATCCTGCGCTTAATCTCCAGACTGACATCATCTTTAGTGGAAACGGCGGAGATATGTAAATTCCTTGACTACACTGAAATTATAGTTATCGGCAGTATACTCGTTACCTTACTTACTTAATTAGTCATTACAACCCTTCAGTCAGGATTGCGACCTAGCTTCTCACACCAACCATGTTGTGTGTGTGCGTTAATTTTATCCATGAGTGGCTGGAACTACAGTTTAAAGTCAATTCCGTACGATAGATTTTTGAGTAACTTTTCATGGCAATTTTATTTCACTCTCATGGTTTTTGCCAGAAGACTGCTGGATCCTTTATAATTTCATATAATTTTTCTACTACATATTTATATGTATATACATACATCCATAATTGGTCATTACAACCCTTCAGTCAGGATTACGACCTAGCTTCTCACAACACTTATGTTGTATTGTGTTAATTTTATTCATGAGTGGCAGGACCTACAGTTTGAAGTCGACTCCGAACGACAGTTTTTTTGGAGAAACGTTTTGATGGCAGTTTCTATTTTCTCTCAGACTTTTTGCCAGAAATCTGCTGAGAGGCTACTACTACTGCTACTAGACTACAGCGACTTTTACATATTGTTACGAAAATGGAAACATTAAACAAAAGCTACACCAACAACTACACAGACAAATGCGGCGAACTTGTTACAAGTAAACCAACAACAACAGTGTGAGAGAGAAGGGGATAGACAAGTAAGCGAACGCACAAACAACAATGTGTACACAATACACAAACAACAATGTAGTCGCGATAGAGTTCTCGAGAAAGCAAGAACACGAACATTCCACTTCAAGAACATTCGTTAGACTGTTTGTGTAGGACTATAAAAGGGAAAGACAAAGCAGACGACAAGTAGTGAGAATTCTGTCAGCCTTGTGTGAAGTCGCGTTGCGTGTGAAGAAAACAGTCGTGGTTTGAAGATCGGTGTTGTAAAGATCTACCGAACAGTTGTTAGTGCTTACGAGAACAAAAGTGTAAAGAAGTATAGCGAACAAATAAATTGTTGTTGTATCATCAAGTTTGAACAGTGGCACATAAGCACAATAAGGAATTGATTTAAAACTAAACACAAATTTATTTTTATTTTGTTTGCAGTTAACGAACTCATATCATAAACGTTTTTAAAAAGATAAAAACGTAACAATATTTATAGAGACACCCTATTTGAAGATTAACTTTTATAGTTGGCACCCATGCACACAGTGTCCTGACGCTCTTGTTTTCTCGTATTTGTTTAAGACAAATACCAACACATATAATTTACAAACATCCAATGATTGTGTACGTTTGTATATGTAAAAAATTTGATTACTCTGTAATAGTTTTCCACACCATATACATATGTATATATATATAGATATAGATGTATATATGTATGTATGTGTGTGTGTTGATTTTTTAACAAATAATTTTTAACAAAATTTGCATACCAAAAAAAAATATTTGTACATATATTTACTGTGGATATTATCATTTTAAAGAATAAATATTTACTTTTATTTTTACATCAACAAATTAAGGGTTACTAAATTAAAATGACAACAATAACAACTAGGCTAGAATAATAATAATAACAAAACAACAACAATAACAACAGCAAGCGTATTTAAATAAATCGGCTTAACAAAGTTGCAACTACAAGTGCAAATACGTAGAATACACATGGCAAACAACTGCAAAAAAAATGCAGGCTGATTGCAAAAGAGAGGCTGAGAGTGAGAGAGTAAATGAATTGAAAATGATTTTTTTTTTTAACTATGTATTGATCTTAATAACTGACCCAGTGACCCAATGCTGCAAGAGCACGAGTAACACCAATACTTATACAATTTTCAGCAATACAAGACGCACATACATAAATAGTGTTCGTTGAGAGTGTATTAATGTTCATAGAGAAATGAACTCTGAATATCTCTCATTTAAATTTATTTTTAATATTTGTTAACATTTTTATTTATAAGCGTTAGTAATACGAGTATCATCTTTTATATTTCAACATACACATACATAAAATAGAGATTATGTTAATTGTTTAGCAACAGCTCACTTTTCAGTTGTTTATTCTCTACAGTATACATACTCTCTCCGTAAACTGTTTCTCTCGCCCTTTTGTTTAAATCTATATCCTTTTCCTATTTTTATGTTTTTCTTTTTTTTTTTTTTTTGTTAAACGTTAACGTTGTTGCTGTTCATAAACAATAACAAACAGTAAAACGTTATTGTTTGTTTTATTCATATTTTACTTATGGCTTTAAAGCTTAAAATTTAACAACAATAACAACGTAAGTATGCAAGAAATTAAAGTCTCAATAGTACCCTACACCATAGAATACTTTTTGGAATACATTCTTACATAATCGGTCATCAGTCAGGATTACGACCTAGCTTCTCACACCACTTATGTATGTTGTCTGTGTTAGTTTTATACATGAGTGGCGGAACCTACAGTTTAAAGTCGACTCCGAACGATAGATTTTTTTGAGATACTTTTTATGGCAATTTTATTTACTCTCAGGGTTTTTGCCAGATATCTGCTGAGAGGAAGTGACCGACAAAATTTTTTTTCATATTTCATTTGACCTGGGGTTTGAACCATAGCCTCATGTCTAATAAGTCAATACACTACCTACTAGACTACGCCGTATTCTGAATAAAAAGCTGGGGAAGATACTTTGAAACAGCTCTGAATCAAAATCAAATATATAAAGCTCCTAGAAGTTTTTATGCCCACTTGACCATGATTAATTTAATACCTTTACAGGCATGTCTTTATGGGTATCATGTTGGAGTTCTTGAATGAATTTTAAGCTTAAAAATATTTGTGTAAAGTGTACAGTTTTAAGCTTTTTTTTAGTCTTCTTCTTGTTTTTTCAGTGCAAACAAACAAAAAGAAAGTGAAAAAAATCCTCTGAAATAGGATTAAAAATTTTTAAGGATTACTGTTATATGCATACCATCCATACACCTATGTTTGTAACATGGACTTGTGTTCATACAAGCAAATATTAACATACATGTAAACAATTATACACACATATACATACATATATATACATACCTATTTGTGATTTCAACTAGTAAATATCATAACTTGTGTATGTATACGTGCATATCTGTTGGTGTCTTGGTATTTAACTTTAAAAAATAAAACCTTAATTCGTAACAGAGATCAGCAATGAATCGTTTTTTCGCTACTCATAAGCACTCTTAAAATTTTGAATATAAGTGAGTCAACAATATTGAAATTTAACTATGTATTCTGATTCATTCGCACTCATTACAACGTTGATTTATAAGTACAGGTTGCAATGAGTATGCGTGCAACGTTGAGATCAAACTCATACCATTCGAAATATGTTTGATTCAAAAGCCTAATCATTTAGATTCATAACTTTAGAAAAATACTTATTCGAGTGACTCGAATCATTCATCAAAATTTACAGTCATAGTTATTGTTGCATTTACAAAAAAAAATAAAAAAGACAAATAAGCAAAAAAGACAAAGCAGCAAGCAGAGAAAAAACACAACCATTTAGTGAGTATTTTAGTGTTCGTACGCGATTCATACTTATTTTGTGATTCGTGTATATGTTGAGTAATGGAGAGTAGAAATCAACAACATTATACGTGTTGTTAAGTATGAATATGATGATGAGTACAGTAGGACCTTGATTATTCGTGATTCGATTATCCGGCAACATCAATTATACGGGATGGAGAAAGAAAATTTTTTGCATCGACTTAATTTTATTTTGGATCGACTTAAATTTTTCTGCATCGTTTAACCGTGATTACCTCTATTATCCGTGGTTATAAGCAAACATTTTTTTCTATTATTTTGGACAAACATGCGAAAAAGGGGAATTCCGTCTTTAGTATACGAAATCCTTATATAATGTTCACTGTTTTCTGACAAAATTATTTTTTTTTTATATTTTTGAAACATTTATGTATATAATCCTTGAATTATTTAGTTTTTATATAAATATGTACATATTCATTTATTAACTAATAAAAATATCTATTAATAAACTAGCCAAAATTAGTACTCAATTAACCGGGAAAATGCTTCCGGTCCAGACCATCACGGAAAATCGAGGTCCCACTGTACTTCAAACTTTGATTATAAAGAGTAGAGGTTCCATGATATTAAAATAAGTATGAATGCGTATAAGTATTAGAAATTATGAGTATGATTCGATTCTACTTATCCTTTTGAATAATCATTGCTGATCTCTGATTTCAACTAGGAAATATTATAACTTATGTATGTACATATACGTAGAAGTCGCCGTGGTCTAGTAGGTTGTGTGTTCGTTTGTTAGACGTGAGGCCTCGGTTCAAACCCCAGGTTAGGCATCTCCAAATAAACAAAATATGACAAAATATTTCTTCGGCGACTTCTTCTCAGTAGATCAGTAGATAGAGGATAAATAAAATTACCAAAAATCTGTCGTTCGGAGTCGACTTTAAACTGTAGATCCCACCACTCATGTATAAAGAAAATTAACGTACACAACATAAGTGGTGTGAGAAACTAGGTCGTAACCCTGACTAAAGGGTTGTAATGACCAATTATGTATGTATATACATATATATACGTGCATATCTGTTGGTGTATTGGTGTTCAACTTTAGAAAAGAAACCCTTAATTCGTATGCAACATTTTAAAGTATTTTAAATATTTGGAATTCCGTTTTGTTACAAATTCAACGAATTATCTTAAAAAATTTAAAAGGAATACTAATAATTAAATTTTGAACAGTTTTTTTTTCTTTTCTCTTTGTTCGTATTTTCGCGTTTATTGCTTTTGCTTTTTTTAATGGCATTATAAAGGAATTAATTACGCAATTTTTTTTAGGAATTTTGTGTGCACTTTTTTTGCGTTTTTTCAAACTTTAAATCGTGTTTGCTTTTAATTTTCTTAACAAATTTATGCTTTAAGCCAGCCAAAGTACAGAAATATTATACCAAAAACATTGAAAAAAACAAACAACAAATTGTTACAAAAACGAAAGCAAGGAAGAAAAAACAGAAAAACGTAATAGAACATGAAAAAAAAAATTATGAAGAAATAAAATTAAATTTGTTCAGTATTCTTTAAGCATAAATAATATGTTCATATTTTTTTCATTTTTCCTCTGTTTTTTTTTCTTTTGTTTCTTTTTTTCTCTTCTCATCCCCTCTAAAAACATTTTGTTTTAATGTTTCCCCAAATTTAATTAAAACGCAAAATAAAGCAGCACTTGTTAGCAAGCAAAAGCGTAGGAGAATGTCGAGTAAAAAAGGCAAACGACGAAAGAAAAGACTGAAAATAATTTATGAAATGCTGGGGCATTTAATATCATTTCTTTTTTGTGCTTCATTCTAGCATTGCCTCTACTCTCCTCTCCTGCATAATAGGTACTCACAAACGCATATTTGTCTCTTGTATAGTATAACCCAGTGAACAATTTTATTTGAAAATTCTCACACATTCAAAAAATCTCAATTTTCGGAAACAACTTCTTTGAAATTTCTTTTTATAAAAAAAATACAGGCAAGGATACGCTACTGAACATGACTGTGGACGAACTGCCGTAGATGTGGTTCTAAGATCTTTGATTATGCGAAAGTTCTAGTCATTGTAGTGCCTGACTTTGTTCTGCACACTTTCCCTAATGTGCTCACAGGCTTTATAACAAAATGACGCTTGCTATTCTCGCAAAATGGAAAAGATGCGAACCAGATATAAGATTCCTTTTATATGCCGAACTATAATAGCCCACGACTCCTCCTCTTTATCCACAAGTGTAGAGTGTCTAGGAGATATTTGGGCACTGTAAACTCGCCTTGAGGCCTGTCCTGAAGACAGGTAATACATCATGTGTTAACCAATTCTGGTATGTATTTTCTATTTTCTTAAATTCTTAGTTCAAACGGCAGCAATTATGAGAGTCCTAAGGCTCAAAGCACTTTATTCCACGTTGAACTGGCTTTTTTTTCAAGCAATAGGCAATTGTGAAATTACTAACCTGAGCAGTTATTTTTGGGCATACAAAGATTTTAGACCCTTACTTATAAGTAGGTATAGATGGCTTATGTGATCCTCTATAAATAACTGAACCAAAGTAGAGACTATTGGAACGGAAAGCCCAATACTCCTCCAAATTCTCAGAAAAAATATCACAATTTCTTGAAATTGTATGGGAAAAAGGGAATCTGGTGGGTATATTAAAGACTTAGACTTCGGACACAGACTCCTCGATCACTGCAGTGTCTTCCAGGCGTCTTATTTCATTACTTATGTCCGTCTGCTGGACAGTAGTAAAGGATTTAAAATAATTTAAATTTTGTTTCCTATATTTTATTCAATTTTCAGATTGAATACTGCAAAGTTTCGTACTAATATTGGGCATCAAATATGAATTCACAAATACATTGTCCCTGTAGTAAGTGTTTGCTGGGATATGACCAACAATTTAAAACAAATGAAGCTGAATTTTGTGGTATTTTATTAAGCTCGTATCTCTTTGCATTATAAAAACATATCTTGTGTTAATAATAAAACACAAAAAGTTGTTCAAACTATAAAGATTTGAATTAAAAAAAAAAACGAAACACTTTAAAAGTTTAAAGTGAAGTGAAGAAGAAGTCATTAAAGGCTCGAGTTAAGCCTGCTTAATAAAGGGTCCGCCAAATAACTTTTTTTTTTTGAAAATGCTTTAAAAAAAACTACTGAATATTTTCTCAAATTTCTTTTTTTTATTTGAAAGTACAATCCTTCCGTTTAATAATGGAAAATAATTTCATTCAAATGGCTGCCTCGGCTGGCCATGCAGTAGCCTACACGATCGGTCCAATTTTTAAGCACATTATCGATTGTGTGCAGCTGTATTTCACCAATGGCTTCACGAATATTGTCCTTTAAAGCGTCGGGCCTGTTCGTAAATGTATCACTGCGCTGCATTATTATGCGCATCATGTTTATAAATGCAAACCTTGGCAGGACTGCAGCTGTCAAATGTTCGTAAATACAACATTAAATCATATTATGCGCAAATAAACACAAAACAATAATCATAAAAATGGCTGATGCATTGAATGAGTGAGAGAGAGAGAGAATGAGAGTTTTAACAATAAGTTTATTTTCTTTTTCTTCCTTAAATGTCTCCTTTTTTGTGCATTTAACAACATTTTGTCATTTGTTTTATCGTCCAGTTCAAAAATCATATTTATAATTAATTTTTCCATTTCTGCAGTGTTTGTTCGTTCGTAAACGAAAGCAAATAAATCAGCAAAAAGAAGCCTCAGCAACATGTGATTAGCAGTGTGAGCGCAAAATAATCATATTATGCAGCGCAGTTATGCATTAACGAACAGGCCCGTCAATTGTCTCTGGCTTGTTGGCGTAACATTTATCTTTGACGGCACCCCACAAATAATAGTCCAACGGTGTCAAATCGCAGCTCCGGGGTGGCCAAACGACATCAGCTCTGCGGCTGATAATGCGATCTTCAAAATCAGGGCGCAAAACATCGAGTGTAGCTTCGGCTTTGTGGCACGTAGCGCCGTCCTGTTGAAACCAAATGTTGCCAATATCCTCCTCTTCAATTTTTGTGAATAAAAATTCGTTCAACATGGCCCGATAATGATCGCCATTGATTGTAACGGCCACTCCTTGCTCATTTTCGATGAAAAATTACCCAATTATGCCTCTGGACCAAAATCCGCACGTTTTGGGTGCGTCGACTTTTCAATGTATGCGTGCGGGTTTTCTGTGCCACAAATGCGACAATTTTGCTTGTTTACATACCCGCCAAGATCAAAATGAGCTTCATCTGAAAAGATGATTTTTTCGCACACATTCTGCAACATTACCATGATTTTCAAAGTAATGTCGCAATATTTCCCAGCGTTGTTCAAGCGTATACACAACTATATTCGTTCAGCGGAAGGATAAAACTAATTATCTGTCAAATCAGACATGAACTAAGTGTTACCGTTCACGAAATAAGCACTAGTTGAAAAAAAAACGTTAGATGGCGGACCCGATATAAGCCAGCAAGTATTTATAAATACGGAAATTGTATTTCTAGACACACACACACACACGCGAACTCATACACAAACACACTCTAAAAAAATATCAGTTTGCTTTAATACAAATATTGCTTTCAAATAAATAGAGAAAGAAATTTGCCAAAAATGTATAAATGGCTAGAGAAACTATTTCCCGATTATATACGCGCAGTAAAAGAGAAATACAATCAAAAAAGAAACAAATTTATGGATAATCGGTGTAGTTTTGTGTGAAAGCATACAAAGCCAGAGAGAAAGAGAGGGTGAGAGAGAGAAGCATTTCATTTTAAAAGCCGTAAAATGTTCATCTCAAATATAAATTTTAAAATGAAATGTAACAAAATTTAAAGAACAACAAAAAAAATTTAAACGAACGGACTCATTGTATACATTTGCTCTTAAGCTCTCATGCACTCATATGCATGTTTCTTTGCATATATATGTGTGTGTGTATGTGGCATAAATAAACTCAATTAAACATGCACAAATATGCCAGCTCATGAGTATATGTAGTATGTATAATGCCATGCAGTTAAAGCTTATGCTCTTCTTACGCTCTTTTTTTCTCCTTTTTTTTCTTTAAATGTTCATTCAAAAAAAGATGTGAAAATAATAACAGCAACTACAACTACAGCATAGTATGTGTGTGTGTAAAGAAGATGGCAAAGTGATGGAAATGAAATGCAAACAGGCAAACAAACAAACATACAAACAAAATAAATACATCCAAAAGGCTATACGTATAGGAAAGTTTTCGGAGAGAGAAAGAAGGAGAGAAAAACAAAAACAAAAACAAACTGCTGGTATTGCCAAAGCAAACAGTCAATGAATTTTATATCGATTATACTCCTGACGCTTATACTGTACAACGCTTAAAATGGCAACGAGTATTAAAAATATTGTGCACAATGGCACAAATATTGTTAAAGCTTTACAAAATAAAACAGAAGAAAAAAAATTATTTCATTTAGAAACAGTTAGCTATACTGGTAAAACTTAGGAGCAACGATTTTGACACATAATTTTAATTTTGCAGCCCATAGTGCTTTGATTATGGTTTGTAAATGTTACACGCAAAACCAGTCAATGAATTTTATCAAAATTACTGGTTATACAGGGTGGCTGATATATAATGCAATAAAGTAAAGCGCTATATTTTTTAAATTTTTTTTTAATTTTATTGTTCAAAAGCAAAAAATGTTGGAAATAACATCAAATTTTAGAATCAGTTTAGATTTGTTCGAATTGGCCACCCTTGGTACGAATTATGGCCTTCAAACGGCCGACAAAGCCATCACAGGCTGCACGAAAGTGGCTCTGCGGTATTTTGGCCCATTCCGGGCGAAGCGCCGTCTTGAGATGATCGACACTTTGGTATTTTTTAGTGAGAACCTTACTCTCGAAAATGCCCCAGGCGCAAAAGTCCAACGGATTGAGATCCGGAGATTTTGGTGGCCATTGTGCGGTAGAAATGAAGCGAGGAACCTCCTTTTTAAGCCATTCTTGGTTGACGCATGCTGAGTGCGGTGGTGCTGAGTCCTGTTGGAATGTCCATGGTCTGCGGCCGAAATGTTTGTCTGCCCAGGGCTTCAATACTCTCTTTAAGACATTTTCCCGATAATATTCGGCATTTATTGTGACCCCGCGGTCGATGAATACGAACGGGGAGCGAACATCGGCCGTTACGGCGGCCCACACCATTACCATCGGCGGAGCTTGAGTTCTGGTGGCCAATCGAAGGTGTAAATTTTCAGCTGACCTCTTTGGCAAGTAAACCCGATCATTTTGTTTGTTCACAAACTGCTCAATTTGGAATGGCTTCTCATCGGAGAAAACCATATTCGGTAACTGACCACTTTCGTGCAAGCGAAGTAACTCCTTGGCTCTTTCCAGTCTAACTTTTTTTTGTCCATCGGTGAGCTCTTGCACTTTTTGGAACTTCAATGGCTTTAGTCCAAGCTCATTTTTCAATATGTGTTGCATCCGTTCTCGCGATATGTTCAGCTCACGAGCAATTTCTCTACCACTGCGGCGTGGATTTCGATCAAATCTGGTCTTCACTTTTCGGATCATTTCTGGTTACAGTTTTTTTTTCGTCCACTTTTTGGACGCGATGCAACACTGCCAGTATCACGGTAACGAGCAATGGTACGAGAAACAAAAGATTTATTCACATTTAAATGCTGGAGGGCTCTAACGATAGCCACCTGTGGTTTTCCAGCCAAATATAAAGCAACACACTATCACGCTTGAATTCCATCACGAATAACTTTTTTTCTGAATGCAATATATCAAAATGCTTTTGTAAGCTTGTAAATAATAAAATGAACTGTCACTGGAATAAATCTGTCAGCTGTCAGACGAGCAGTTTACAAATGATAACAATCTGAAGTTGGTTGCAATACATATCAGCCACCCTGTATATGAGCATATTCACTTACTTGCACTACGCCAGACATACACACACACACTCAGCAGATAAAGAAGTAGGAGCGAAAGAGTAAGGGAACCCCACCAACTATCACGTTTGAAACATTGCCGAAAAATACAATTGAAGAATAATAATAAATTACCGTTATACAAAAGTAGGCAATTGGAACAACTCGAATAAATGAATAGGAAAACGTAATGATAAATTAAGACATACATTCCACTCACACACACACTTGCACGTGCATATATACATACATATGTATGTACACACATTCAATTGATTCATATTCATTCATACACTTAATGCCGAAATTTATTATACAATTATCCAAAAAAGGAAAAGCCAAAAAAGGAATTTTTCTGGCAGGCAAACAGTACTCTCTTTTGCTCACTTTAGCTTTAATACTTAAAGCAAGAATATGAACTTATAAAAAGCGATAAAGAAGAGAACTAAATAAAGAGAAATGCAATAAATAATAACAACATTTTCTACTTATACTTGTAAAATAACAAAAAAAAAAAAAAAAAACTATAGGACTTTATAACCTTTAAATTTTTTTTATTGCTTTTGATTGACATACTTTTCACTCTTTACGAAACAAAGGTCAAATGTACACCCACAACTACAAACAAAAAAATAAAAATATACACACATCATCAGCTGTAATAAATATCGAAATGATTTAAATACTCTTAAGCTCAGCAAGTAAAAATCAAAAGAGAAAGAGAAAATAAGCAGCAATAAACAACCGCAATAAAAAACATTGTTTAGCTCTTGTTCTCTTCTATTTATACAGCCAATACATACATACATATATACGTATGAGAACATATGCTCTCTCCCAATTTCATTATCCTGTCGTCTAAGTGTACCACAACTAACTACAAATACAATAACAGCAACACAACACGCATAATAACAATATAAAAATCACACATACACATACGCATGCATACAGTAGACGATATTGCCGTGGTGATAAATCGAAAACATTTGGATGAATTGGTGAGAACATGTAACACTGCCGTTGGCATGGTCAGGAGGAGCTGGATCACGGAAATAGGCCTCAAACTAGCTGATCACAAAACGGATGTACTTCTTGTAAGCAGTAGGAAGAAGATGGAATTTATTACCATAACGGTAGGTGAACAGCGCATAACATCAAAGCAGGCGATTAAATATCTGGGAGTAATAATTGCCAACAAGCTCACATTTAGGGAACACTTGACGTACATCGGTGGAAAATGTGCGGCGACGACATGTGCACTTGCCCGAATAATGCCTAACCTAGGGGGTCCAAAACAGGAGAAGAGACGGCTACTGATGAAGGTAGTAACATCTATCGCTATATATACAGCCCCTATATGGGCCGGGGCTATGGAGAAGAGGATCTATAGAGCAGGAATAGAAGCGACCTACAGGAGATCAGCTCTCAGGGTGATTTCTGCCTTCCGCACGGTGTCTACTGATGCAGCATTGGTGATTGCGGGGATGATGCCCCTGAAGCTAGTGGTGGACGTAGAGAGGAGGAAACATGACACAAGGAGGGGAATAGATTTTTTGAACCCTGTTCAATTAGTGGATGATGCTATGGATAGATAGCAGCAAGACTGGTCCAATTCCACCAAAGGAAGATGGACCCACAGACTCATACTGAGCATAGGCGAATGTATGTCATGTATGCGAATGTATGTCATGACGTAGACGTGGAATGCCCAGAATGCCGTAATGAAGGGGAGACGGCGGAGCATGTTTTCTTTACTTGCCCGCGATATGTTGTTCAACGAGATTGCCTGGAGAGGACAATAGGATTCCAGGTAACGCCCGATAATATAGTTACCCTGATGTTAACCTCATGTGACAATTGGAACGCAGTATGTGTGTTTTCGCAAGGAGGGTATTGACGCAGCAAAGATTGGCTGAGAGAGCAAGGTCAGCAGAATTGGAAGGCAGCACTCGCTGAAACTCCAGGCCGGGTAGGCCGGGCTACCAATGTCTTTTGAAGATTCCAGCCTTTAGCTCGTAAAGCTATAAAAAAACATACAGTGAACAGCAAAAGTCTTAGTACTCCAATATATTTTGGCAATTTCATGAATTTTAGCCTAAAGTTTTTATAAAAAAATTAAGATTTTTATATTTATTTTATTAATTTATTTCTGTTTTATTATAAAACAAAAAAAAATTTTAATGTTTTTCATAAAACAAGAGAAAAATAAGGAGAAGTTTCAGATGACTCCATATGTACCCCCAAAGGAGAACCCTGAGTAAATTTAAAATTCAAAGGCCTAATATATGAAAATGTTATCCTTTGTATTTAGTAGAATATCCCTTAAGGTCAAGCACTCCATTTAATTGAATGTACAAGTTTTGTTTAGTGTTTTCTGGTGTCACCATGATGAGCAAGTTTTTCGGTTGACTTTTGTTTAAGGTTTAGCGATTACGTAAACGTTCTTTCAAATGATCTTCTAAATACTCTCTTGAAGTCATATCGGGACTTTGTGTAAGAGTATTAAGCCCGTGGGGACTTTTTTTTGTCAAAATATATTGGAGTACTAAGACTTTTGCTGTCCACTGTACATGCGTTTGTCAATAATGTAAAGATTAATTTACGTTACGTTTACATTATTTTGTTTTCTAATTTATTGTACTCGTTCTATATAGCACTAAAAACGACTCCCTCCCTCCCCATGCACCTTACTCTTTACCATATATGTGCGTATTCGTTGAAGACAATAAAAAACAAGAGCACACAGAGTCAAATGGTTACTCATTGACCATTATTAAGCGGTTCAGTCGTTATTATACTAGAGAGTAATAGTTTAGCAAAACCATTAATTTTAATGCAAACAACACAACAACAAAAGAGCAAAATAAAAATGGCGCCATAACACCATCAAATCACACTAAATTGAAAGAGAGCAAATAAAAAAAAGAGAGAAAAAAGAAATAGCAGTTAAATCATTAAGTACTCATGTTAAAAATAATTTCATTTACAAAACTTAGCTAAAAATAACCTCAAAATATGGTGATAATGATAAAGAAAAATGTATTAAAAATAGAAACATGATAATTAAATAGACTATTTTTAAATAACGGTATGAACACGCTTATTATATATTTATAAATGAAAATGTAGCACGTGCAAAATAAACAACAAGAAAAATGTTGATAATAAAAACGAAACTTTATTTAAATTTTGTTTGCTTATATTAGCAACAACAAAAAAGGTTCAATGAACCTTTCTCTGAAGAGAGTCAGAGAAAGAGAGAATGTAAACATTAGGTAAGATAAAGGAATAAATAAAAATGTAACGTTATTTTGAATTAAAAACAAAATGGCCGAATAAAGCAAACCAATTTGTAAAACTTTGTATATTCTTATATATAAAAATGAATGTGTGTGTATTTTTTTGTGGGTCTGTTTGTTTGTAGTCTATAGACGGCTAAACGGCTGGACCGATTTTCTTGAAATTTTAACAGTACCTTCCTGTATGTCTGGAAGGAACTATAGGCTACTTTTTATTTTAAAATTTCAAGTAGGCGACGTGCCACGCCCACATACCCAATAAGTATTTGTTGTCGCATATATCTCTTGTAAGGCCTATACTCGAGTATGGATCCATAATATTTTTTTTTTTTTATTGGTGAAACCAGCACTCAGGGGATGGCCCCTACTCATGCAGTGCATTGTGCAGGTTTTAGGAAAATGGGTTATAGGAAGGTGGAAGAGAGGGAGTAGTGTTTGTGGACATCTCAAGATGCGAACGGCAAGGAAACGAGTAGCTGCTAGGTGACTATAAAATGGCCAGTGCTATACCTTCACCATTAGACAGTCTACAGCAATCGTCCCCAAGAAGCCCGCACCCTTCAGTCCTAGCTTCTCACACTACTCATGTTGTGTGTGTTAATTTTATACATGAGTGGCGGGACCTACAGTTTAAAGTCGACTCCGAACGACAAATTTATTGAGAAGCTTTTCATGGCAATTTTATTTACTCTCAGAGTTTTTGACAAAAATCTGCTGAGAGGAAGTCGCCGAAGAAATATTTTCGTTTTGATGTCTGACCTGGGATTCGAACTCGGGCCTTCAGTCTAATAAGCCAACACACTACCTACTAGACCACGGCGACTTCATCCTTCACTTGGGATCCTCTATATAAAAAATATTCCGATGTTATCGAATCTGTACAAAAGCAATTTCTGATATTTTGTCTCCGAGGACTGAATTTTAATTCCACAAGTTTACCTTCTTATTCTGCCAGACTAGCATTAATCAAACTTCCGACACTTAACAGCCACAGAACTATGTTAAATATCTCGTTCTTGTTCAATGTAATTACTGGTGATATTGACTCCAGTTTTTTAATCCATGATATCACGTTTAATGTTCCTCAACGTCCGTCACGTCATTTTTCCCCATTATCAATACAATTTTTTAGATCCAACTACGCTAGTGCTGATCCAATAAGGAGAATGTGTAACGAATTTAATAAATTGTATAGGGTGATTTTTTTAAGAGCTATAGGAAAAATTTTCAAAAACAACACATAAAATTCAGAAAAATGCATGAAATATTTATTTGAATCGATAGTACGGTCCATATAATTTAATGTTTGAAGATTATTTCATGCAAATGTTGACCGCGACTGCGCCTCAAATGGTCCATACGCTTAATCCAATTTTGGCATACTCTTTCCAACATTTCGGCCGGTATCTCACGAATAAATGCTTCAATGTTGTCTTTCAATGCGTCAATTGAAGCGGGCTTGTCTGTATAGACATGAGCTTTAACATAGCCCCACAAAAAATAGTCTAAAGGCGTTACGATTCGCAGCATCTTTGAAGAAGTACGGTCCAATGATGCCACCAGCCCATTAACCGCACCAAACTGTGACTTTTACTGGATGCATTGATAGCTTTTGCAATGCTTCTGGCTGATCTTCACTCCAAAATCGACAATTCTGCTTATTTACGCATCCATTGAGCCAAAAATGAGCTTCGTCGCTGAACACAATTTTTCGATAAAGAAGTGGATCTTCGGCAAACTTTCCAAGAGCCCATTTTGATAATAAAATTCAATGATTTGCAAGCGTTGTTCGTTTGTAAGACCATTCATGGTTAAATTATAGACCAAACTGAACATGTTTGACAGTGAAACAAACACGAAACGTGAGTGAGCTGTTTAAACCAGTGTTGCCAAAAAGATAATAGCTAAAAAATCACCCTATATATGTTAATTGATTTTTCTTTATCGAGTAATGTTATAAAAATTAATGTAATTAAGTATTTAAATTCATAGTTTTTTTAGAATTAATATTTTGTAATATCACCTAATTGCCCGCAAGGAATATTTCCATAGGCAAATAAAATAAAAATAAAAAAAAAATAAAAAAAAACTGCAACAGCTAGAGTCCTCAAATTTTGTATGGACGACTTTGTCGTATATATGAACAAAATGGGCGGATTGGCTATAGTGGGCTCGTCATAGTCTATCTATATATATATAAAAATGAATGTGTGTTCGTATGTACCTTATAGAATCGTAAACTAAGCATTTGATCATGTTATGATCTTTTGCGTTGTTGCGCAAGAGCCGGGGAAGGTTTCTAAGTTGGTATGACTAATTTCCGACAGGTGGTCCCACTGAAAATTACTCAAAATGAATTAAATCGTAATCGTAAATGAATTAAATCCGTATGAGTCGACGGAGGTTGGTGCGATTAATTTCCGATGGAAGGCGTCACTGAAAATTATTCAAAAT
This sequence comes from Sarcophaga caerulescens, assembly GCA_927399465.1. Lineage (NCBI taxonomy): Eukaryota > Metazoa > Arthropoda > Insecta > Diptera > Sarcophagidae > Sarcophaga > Sarcophaga caerulescens. Next base: position 109,537,051 of record OV656872.1, on the reverse strand, counting down.
GAATGACAAGCAATTGGTTGACCTACACCTCAAGCACGGAAGAAAAGAGCATTACGAGCCTCAGAAACAGACGAGCATTGAGACTGGAAAATCTTCGAGTATATGCCGCTGAGACCCATTCGCTTGAACCACTTGAACAACGAGAAGTGAAATTAGAAACTGATCGAATGCGTACTACTCAGGCCTGTTCATCTGAATCATCAGGACAACGGGAAACAAAATCAATAAAATGATTCAAAATTAATTGGACATTTGTGTAATGTCTTTCCTTCAAGTTTATTTTAGTTGGTGGCGAAGCAACACGCGCTAGGTACAGCTAGTTTAAAATAAAAATGAGAAAAAAATATTTAAACAGGCCCAACTATTTTAAATGGAAAACCTAATAAGGTCATAAAGGGAGACACTAATCCTCCCCGTGCTTCTTTATGGCGCAGAGGCATGGACCCTATTAAGCACTGATGCAGCAGCCTTGAGAGTATTCCAGAGAAAAGACTTACGTAAGATCTTCGGTCCAGTGCGAGTTAGCGATGATTGCCGCATTCAATCCAACAGTGAGCTGTATTAGCTCCTCAACGACATAGACGTTGTGCAGCGTATCACCATCCAGCGGCTGCGCTAGCTCAGCCATGTCGTTCGAATGGAGGAGAATGCTCCGGCGAGATGAGTATTTAATGCGGGGAACTGCGGAAGAGGACGACCTTGTTTGCGTTGAAAGGACCAAATCGAGAAAGCCTGTCATCGATTGGTGTAACGGACTGGAGTAGGCGCGCAAGAAGCAGAGACGCCTGGAAGAATGTGTTACGGCAGGCCGAAATTCGTTAAACGGGTTGTTAATGGCCAATTAAGTAAGTAAGTAAGTCGAGGGCATTATTGTGATAAATTTCTGTGAAAAAAATTTTTACAAATGCTTTTCATTCGAATTGTAATATCCCTAGAGACAGATCATCTCATCTGCATGTGTACGTAATCTACATACATACATACATACATAATTAGTCATTACAACTCTTTTGCCAGGATTACAACCTAGTTTCTCACACTTATGTTGAGGGTGTTAAGTTTATACATGAGTGGTGGGGGATCTGCAGTTTAAGTCGATTCCGAACAACAGATATTTGAGAAAATTTTCATAGCAATTTTATTTACTCTCAGAGTTTTTTGCCAGAAATCTGCTTAGAGGAAATTACCGAAGAAATAATTTTCATATTTCGTGTTTGTTGGAGATGTTTGACCTGGGGTTTGCACCGTAGCCTCACGTCTAATAAGCCAACACAATATCTACTAGACTACGGCGACTTCTTGCGTAATCCACAACTTGGGTGAAACTATCAATATTTCTAAATGACCACGTATTTCAGACTACTTTCTTCACTGGAACGGAAATATTTTTAAATTTTTCTTTCTAGTCAAGGCAGAGGCTGTATATTTGAGTTTTCGAAAGATTCCCGCATTCAGAAATATGTATGTTCTATCATAGCAGTGACCTATAATAACTACGACAAAAACCGTGACGTGATAATAATAACTGCAATACTCCTCTTACCAAAGACTTCAGCATCTTCCAAGTGAAAATGGTTACTCACCACTGCTTCTATATTTTATGGGTTCAATTGGCCGTAGGTTGGAGTGGTAGCTGCTTTGATACCAAAAGCTCACTCGAGCACGCACAGGTAGTGTTCAATTGTCACTTGTATTCGATATTTTCTTAATACATTCGTCGCTGGTTTCCTACTATGAAAACGTGAGAGTCTTGCATGGCATTCCAACTAATTATAACTTTATTTAAAGGGTCTATGATTTTTATCCCGCTAGGCCTACCAGATCGTTCTTGTCCGCATCTTCTTTAATTTCTTATAACAAGAGGTATAAGAGAGTTCCAACATGTTTTTGCCATTGAGTTTTGAAAGTCCACTTGTGTACGTGAACGGCTCTATATTAACAAACTTTTCTTGAAGTATAATCGCTTATCCACACAACGAATGATTCTAAACAATGTCCTAATCTGCCGTTTGATGCGTTTTGCTATATTTGCATACAACTCATACATCTTATAGTTCCTGCGATTCTTATATTATTTGCAGACATAGTTTGCCTATTTCATCGGTTTGTGCAAGCAACCATGATGTAAAAAAGCACAGGTATTGTTTGGAAGGTCAGCGGTCACATAAATTCATATCTTTGTGGCCACAATTCGTGTCATTTTATTTGCAGTCCAATTGTCCAGTATGTTGTTTATTCAACTCGTCCACGTTACCGAAAATACCTTCTCAATTAAAAAATGAAACATGACTTGAAACTTGAATAGTCCTAATCATAGGTTAGGTTAGGTTAGGTCGGAGTGGTAGCTTTGATATCAAAAAGCTCACTTGAGCACGCATAGCGGCCCATTATGACACCACAGGTGTACGCAGTCCCTGTACTGAGCAAGTTCTGCCAAAACCAGGGAAGAGGAAGAAGTTGGGCAGCGCAAGGGCTGCACATCAAAAGCACGACTACCCTACGCTGGAGAACCAGCCAGAAAGTTTGTTAAACGAAGCTATATCCCTGACATCAATATCATCATCAATAGCAAAAGTTGGGACAAAGAAAGTGGATAACAAACAGTCTCCTCTTCCTCAGCGGATCTGCACCCACGGCAGAAGTCTTTAAATGGGAGCCACATCCTTTCCGCGTGTCTACCCATAACATAATGACCTGTAAGCATGACCTCTGTGATTGAGATGATGCTACGACCAAGTCCAAGCAACTGGTTGGTACGCCGCTCGTCGGTCCAGCAGTTTCCCGGAATGTTACTATGCCCAGTGAGACACTGAATCGTTCAGAAAGAAGGTCAACACAGCGGCGACATACTCTAACGATCCTGGAGTTATTCACAACGCTTGTCACAGATCTTATGGCGGCCTGACTATCAGTGAAGACCGAAACGCGGGTTAAAGAAACATCGTTGACGAGGATCCTTGAGCGGCCTGGTAAATGTCCATTGCCTCCGCCTGAAACACGCTACAGTAATCCGGCAGTCGAAGAGAAATGTTTAGGTACAGTTTTCTACAGTAGGCTCCGATACCATCCCCATTATCAAGTGTAGAGCCGTCGGTGTATATATACAGGAGTTCCGGGGGGATGATCGTGTCAGGGTCCCAGTCGTCCCTACTCGGAATCCGAAAGTGAAAACCCTATCAAGGCAATATTCCGCATGGAGATAATCGATATTCAATTGGGCCACAGGATCAACCTCCAAAATAGAGGAGTGACTAGAAGATACGATGTGCCAACGAGACAGGGCATTAAGTCTAGTCGCAGCAAACTTAGACGCCTGCTTAGCGAGAAACACAGTAGGAAGCCAGAGTCCTAATCATATTCTGCTTACAAATTCCTGCTTAAAACAATCCATTCAGGAACCTGTTGATCTCCAAAGTGATGATAACATTAACAGGAGGCTTAATAGGAAGGTCAGCATCATTAGAATCCAATCATTGAGGTCCTTACCTCTACAACGGACGTGTTTTCTTGCCAATGACAAGTCATTCTAGTTGGGAAAAAAATTTTTTTGGATGAAGTTGAAGCAAAACAAATAATAAAATAGGAAGCGATAAGAAAATATCAATTCCATTTTTTTGTTATCCTTTTTCACTTATCAAATAGGCTCACAATCATAAATAATTAACGCAATGTTCTTAGCATTAATATTTTCTGTTAGTGGATTATAATCTTTATTTTACAAACCGTACTCTAAACGTTTTAAAAGCAAACTGCAGCATCACTAAACAAAACAACAACAAAGTCAATTAGAAGCCCTTTATCTACCACGAAAGTTTTTGGCCCAAAATGAGAGAAACAACTGCCTGCCAAAACTTGTCTTTTAAACAGCCGCAATACTATACAACAACAACAACAGCAACAGCAAAGCTCATCAGCATTATTAAAAATAAAACCGGTTGTGAGTGTGACAGTTACTTGAAAAATTAAATCCTCTACATGTGGTAAAGCACTATGGATTGCCACGCGTCAAAAAAAGGACTGTTAGAGGGGAAGAAGCGTTATTTACTAAAAAAAAAATAAAAGAAAATGGGGGAACGAATTTTACTCAATTGTAACTTAGGTTAGGTTTAAACAAAAGGATTCATTCAAAAGTTTAATAAGTTAATTAAGAAGTTATAATAATATGATAATCTTTATTTGGGAAAGACTAATTTCAAAACCCGAAGCCCCTTGAACTCAGCAAAGGCATCAGTTACATCAACAACGAATATCAACTTAAGGTTAGACATCAGCTTGTGGGAATGTGAGCCCGATTATAGCCAATACAACAGTTCTGTACACTTAAACAGTGACTTTGTTCTACCCAATATAAATGCCAATCAGAGATTAGCAATGAGTATTCAAAAAGATTAGTAGAATCGAATCATACTCATAATTTCTGATAAAGGGCTATCCATTTCGTGGTTTCAAAAGTATGGGACTGGAATTCGACATCTGTCAAACTAAGTTGTGAAACCAATTTTTTTCTTTTCAGTTGAAAGTCTGACATTGACTAAAATGGATCGCTTAACTATCACACAACGCATAAAAATTATCAAAACCTACTACAAAAATGGTGATTCTGCCAAAGCCATGTATCGTGCGTATCGGCAATTTTTCGAATAAAATTTTCTTCAGTTAATAAACAAAATTGTCGTATTTGTGGTTCTGAGAATCCTTAAGTAATTGAAGAGATGCCATTACATCCAGAAAAAGTCACTGTTTGGTGCGCTCTTTGGTCCGAAGATGTGATTGGACCTTACTTCTTCGAAAACGACGATGGAACGACTGTCACCGTTAATTCGGAGCGTTATGGTCATATGGTAACCGACTTTTTTTTGCCTGCTATTGAAGAATACGACTTGGAGAATATGTGGTTTCAACAAGACGGTGCCACATGCCACACAACTCGAGCGAAGAATATGGCTTTATTGCAAGAGACATTTCCTGGCCGCGTAATTTCTCGTCGTGGCGATATCAACTGGCCACCAAGATCATGCGATTTGACACCATTAGACTTTTTTTTGTGGGGCTACGCGAAAGACCGTGTTTATGCATATAAACCTTCAACTCTTGAGCACTTAAAAACGAACATTCGTCAAGTTATGGCTGAGATACCGCCCAATATGTGTCAAAAAGTGGTCGAAAATTACTTCAAAAGAATCAATGCTTGCAACACTTCGCGTGGAGGTCGTTTAAATGATGTAGTGTTTCACACATAATGTCAACATTCAAACTTTACAATAAAAAAGAAATATCATGAAAAAATATTTTATATGTGTTTTATTTACGTTTACTTTTAAAACCACGAAATGGATAACCCGGTACTTATACGCATTCATACTTATTTTAATATCATGGCTACCTCTACTCATATTCAAAGCTTAAAGTATTCATCATATTCATACTTAACAACACGTATGATGTTGATGACTTCGACTCTCTATAACTCAACATACATATATACACGAATCACAAAATAAGCATGATTCGCTTACGAACACTAAAGTACTCACTAAAAGGTTGTGTGTTTGCTCTGTTTGCTGCTCTGTCTTGTTTGCTTACGTGTCTTTCTTCGAGTCACTTGCATCATTTAGAAGTATTATAAGTATTTTTCTAAAGTTATGAATCTATATGAGTAGGCTTATGAATCAAAAATATTTCAAATGGTATGAGTTTGATGTCAACGTTGTACGCAAACTCATTGCAAGCTGTACTTGTGTTGAAATTGCTTTTTTAAATTGCATTACATTGCTTTTCAACTGAATTTCTGGCGGAAGTTGATTCCATGAGCGAGTAACATTAATATAAAAGTGCCTTTCAGACACCTGTTTTCTGTACCTTACGGCATTTATCCTATAGCCTCTATTAGTTCTAGAGAATTGTAGTCTAGTAAATAGATAATCTGGTTCCTTTGAATAAATAATCTTGTGTAATAAAATTAACATACGATATTTTAAAAAGCTTTCCAGTGGTATATTATAGATTCTGTAGGAAAAATGCGAGATACTACTATATCTACTGCGTCCAAAAATATATCTTGATATGTCGTTATAAGTTACGTTAAGTTTATTCCTGCTAACAGAGTCCAAGCCCGCAAAAAGCTCACATCCATACAAGAGAGTTGGAATTAGGTATGTCTTCGCCAAGAGCATACGTATATTGAAAGGCGTAAAGGACTGAGTCCCGCAGAGGTTCCTCAGCATAGCGTACGTTTTCCCACAAATTATATTAACATGGTTAGTCCAGGAGAGTTGACTATTAAAAGTAATGCCCAAGTTCTTGGCACATTGTACTATTTCTATGGCAGAGTCCCCAACGACTAATGGTGGCAGTAAGTTCGGCAGAAGGCCAATTTTCCCAATTATGATAGCCTTTGATTTATTAGCGTTTAAGCAAAGACCATTTGCAGTAGCCCATTTAAATATGTTGTCAAGGTCCTGGTTCAGTCTCAATACACAATTATCGATGTCAGTTCTTAAACAGCTAATGTAGAGTTGAACGTCATCGGCATACATTCGAATTCCACAGTGAGTAATACGAGAAGGTAGGTCATTTGAATACATTGTGTATAGCAGAGGGCCGAGAATTGAACCCTGTGGTACACCTCTTCGTACCGCGCTCCTAAATGATTTTACATCACCATAGTGCACTGTCTGGCTTCTATTATATAGGTATGTACGTAATAGTTTAACTGCTGATGTTGAAAATTTGAATGTATTTATCAACTTGTGACAAAGAATGTCAGGATCAACAGTATCGAAAGCTTTCGAGTGATTTAGAAGTACCAGAAAAGATCCATTTTTGACCTCAACTCCTCTACAACATCCACTAAAGCCGTAACGCCGCTGTGTCCAGGTCTGAAACCAGACTGTCTGTTAGTCAGTAATGAATTGTCGTACAAATGCCTGTCTTTCTTTCTCTTGCAGGAAAATTTCATTTCTCTAACACATGGCAACTCTTTTTTTCTTTCATTTACACTATTTGAACTACAAAACAATCTGTATCTCTACTTAAAGGCTTTGCAGCACGCACATGGTAAGAGGATCTCTACTAAATGATTCTGCACAGAGATGGGCAATATTAATCGTTTTAAAACAAAACATTTAAATAAAACCACAATGCGACAAACCATATTATATTTACCATCTCTGGTTATCACTTTTAACCATTTAAACATCATTTGTTTCACATGCAAACTAGAGCAGTTTGAGTAAGCTGTTGAAAGCTGTATACATACATTTAACATGGAAATGATGAAAAAAATAATACACAGCCCTTAAAGGGTTAAAAAAATCTATTGATCTTTCTGATGATGCCTCACAAAATTTAATTAAATTAAATGGACTTTTTTTCTTTCATTCTTTCATTCTTTTTTTGCTTTTCTTCTCTGACAAAATTTAAGTTTCATTGAATTAAAAAAACAACAACAACTATGACAAGAACTGCAAATATACTGCCGCATACAATTTGTATCTGTATCGTCTCTCCAATCAGAATCAGTTAAAATTGTACAACGAAAGGGTGATGAACAGCACTACGGCTTAAAAACTGTGAACAAAATTTTAAATATAACAAAGTGCCATCGAAAAAAGTTTAAAGTGAACATTTTTTTTTTTAATTTTTGTTTTAAAATGTGTTGTTTTTCTTTAAATTTTGCTTAACTAAAATGCATTTTAATTAAAAAACAAAAAAATAAAACAAAAAAACAAGGTCAACTTCTGAAGTTTCATTGTCTTTTGCTGTGTGTGTTTTAAGGTCATGATTTCAATTTCATTTCAATTTAATTTTTCTTGCCACATTCCCCAAAATAATCATACACGCTTACAACAGCGACAATAATAATAAAAAAGAAAAATAAACAACAACAATTACATGCTTTAAAGTCAAATGTCAAGTGGAAGAATGACTGACTGTATGAGTATCGACCAGCCGCAGCCCATATAATAAACAAAGCAATTGAACGTATGAACGTGAATGACGTCTTTTGTTTGGTTTTTATTTCGCTTAAGAAAATTACAAAACAGAACAACCACCCCAACAACATCCATGAGCAATAAATATATTTTCTCAAAATGAAAAATTTTAAACAAAAAAATCTCTCATCATGGCTTATCCTCCTGCTTATCTACTGTCTACTCTCTAACAGCTCACCTAGCCTGGCCAAACGTAACAAGGATACGTTCAATGAAATCATTTGTAAATCGGCCACTATACGTACCCTCCAGGACTTCAATGCTTTGAAAAATTGTACCGTTATAGCTGGCCATATCCACATTGTACAAATGCTTTTCAACTCAACGGCTTTGGATGAAATTAAGGCCTCCAACATTGAAGAAATCACCGAATATCTACTAGTCTATCGCGTAGAGGGTTTAGATAGTCTGGAACGTCTTTTTCCCAAATTGGTCGTGATACGTGGTGTTGAATTGTTATACGATCAGTACGCTTTAATTGTTTTGGAGAATCGTGATTTGCAAAATATCGGTTTAATTTCATTGCTACGTGTGCTTAAGGGTTCAATACGTGTCGAGTCGAATCCTTCATTGTGTTTTACGCACACCATTAACTGGGTATCGATATTGGGCAACAATACCAAACAGTATTATTATGTTATGAAGGTGAGTAAACAAAAAGTGAAGTTAAATATTGAAATTTTCATTATAAAGGTCAAAGGTTAAATTGATGTACCTCTCAGCAGATTTCTGGCAAAACCTCTGAGAGTAAATAAAATTGCCATGAACAGCTTCTCAAAAAACTGTCGTTCGGAGTCGACTTTAAACTGTGGGTCCCGTCATTCATGTATAAAATTAACGCACACAACATAAGTGGTGTGAGAAGCTAGGTCGTAATCCTGACTGAACGGTTGTAATGACCAATTATGTATGTAAGGTTAAATTGGTAGGCATTTCTTATTCTCTTACGTAATTGCATAGCCAATCTAAGCGAATCTTTGCTGTGGACATTACAAACTCTCTTTGACCTTCGAACCTTATGGTAAAAAAAGAAATTACGAATACAAAATCATTGGAAACCTTTTTAGCAGCAATTTCGAAAGGTTTGAAAGCATTGAATTCTAAACCAAGAAACAAGGTGCTGCTCAAATGCCAAAAATAAACGTCGTTAAAATGGATCCACTTATTGGCGTGGTTAAAAATTTTGACTACTAATACGTGTAACCTAGTCTCGAATCAGGATAAAGGCGCAATAACAATTTTTTCATCGTTTATATTGTTACGTTTTTACCTTTTAAAAACGTTTAAAATATGAGCTCGTAGATTGCAAATAAAATAAAAATAAATATGCGTTTCGTTTTAATTAAAATTCTTTATTATTCGCACAATTCTGTGTGCCACTGTTCACAACTTGATGTAAACAACAACAATTGCTTTTCTTTGTTATTCCTCTGTTTATTCTCTTTGCATAAACAATAACAATTACTAGACAATTATTCGACAGATCTCTGTAACGGAGATCTTCAAACCAATATTATTCTCTTCAAACACACCGCGTCTTCACACAAGACTGACTGAACTTTTACTGACTCCATTGCCTGCTTTGCCTTGCCCTTTATATGGCAGGGGGTAAACAGTCTGATGAATGCTCTTGAAGGCGAATATTCATGACTTCGCCTTTTCGAAATCTCTAAAAATGTAAACGTGTTGTTTACATTATTGTTGTTTGTGTACATTTATTCTTGCAGTGTTTGTTGTTACATTTTTGTTTACTTATTTATCACTTTTTTATAATGGTGTTTTGTTGGTATATTTTTGTTTTCTTCTTTATCATGTTAACAAGTTCATTGTTTTTGTTTTTGTAGCTTTTGTTTATAATTTTAATGTTAAAAGATGTAAAAGCAAAGCACCATTTTCATTTTCGTAAAAAGACATACGTTATTGGCCATTACAACCCTTTTAGTTAGAACTACGAAATGCTTGTTAGATGATGAATTTTCCCCTGTAAATGCCTTTATTTTGACAGTTAGTTTGCGATCAAGTCGCACACGAACGTCCTTTTTATGAATGTCTTCGACAATGAACGCAAGGGATTTCTTATGGAACTTTCAGATTATTCCAACGGAACTCTTATATGGGTTATATAATTCTATTATTGATGAACTGGTCAGGGCCCGTTCACAGTCACAGAGTATAGGTGTTCTTATTGCCTCAGTTAAACTGGATATTCTCTGATCGTTTTACGGAGTGGATCTACTTCATTAGCAACAGAGGCGCATGGCCAGCCCATTGCGCTTTTCGTTGACCACTGTCATATTGGAAGGCATGGCTCACAGACCACTGCCTGATTTACAGATTTACAAAAGAATTTCAAAGAATACAACCAGATAGCCATTAAGGATGCCTCGCGTAATTCAAATTGCGAAAGGGTCGTTTGTAAGTAGGATTCAAGTTTGAGAAGTTGTATGTTTCCTTTAAGAACTGTAGGACATTCTCTCCCTCTTTCGAAAGATTTCTGCAAAAGTTGACCTTCTTGTAAGTCAGTTTCCGGCTCTTGTGATGAAGAGACGAAAATTTGTTCTTCCCATTTTCTTAAGCTGAACTCTTCAAATTGAAGTTTATTTTGAAGTAGTAACGGTTTCCTAAGGGAATCTTTGATACCCGGTTTGAATTAGTCCTATCCTCCGGGACCTTATTTACACCCTTCATAGAGAATCTACCACCTATCCCAATATACATGTACATTTTTATAATTAATAGGCTTCATTTAGTCTCCCTAAAGTTCTTCATCCCTTTTCTCAATACAACAACTCAATAAATTATCTCAGAGGCTGGTTGTTTGTTTCTATGCAAACTTTAAATGGTAACCCTATTATTCTAGAAAATTAGAATATTATTTATTTGGTTAACACTATTGAAACCACAAATTTAAATTGTATACCTATTTCCTAAATAATTAAAAAATGCATTAAAAAAGTACATTTTGGTCAATTGGTTGGTTGGTTGGTAATTTCTTATAACAAAAAATTTAAGAATTTCCTTCAATCTTGTATAATTTACAGAACAATAAATCTCCTAATCAATGTCCTTTATGCTATACCTACCAAGATGAATTGAACTCCGTTGAGGAGAATCGCCACAAGAAATGCTGGTCTTTGGGTAAATTCCAGAAAACTACACTCGACTATGTGGGTGGTAAAAAGTGCTTCCGACAGGGTGGCATTAGCAATTGCCTAACTTCCTGCAGCGATAGCAATTGTCGTCATTGCACCAACTATGTATCGGATAGAGGCTGTGTGGATAACTGTTTACCTACCAAATACAGACTGGTAATATGGATTAAAATTTCTAGAAAATATTTTAAAGTCCCTTAAAAAACCTTGAAAAATATTACAGGCCTTCAAACGCCAATGTGTGACAGACTGTAGCCAATGGGGCCTTATACAATTGGGCGTGGAATGCGTTGAGAAGTGTCCCAAACATTATGAGGAGGTTAAGAAAAATGGTAAAATTAGTTGTGCCTTAAACTGCAAAGGAAATTTTGTAGTGAATACCTTAGCAGATTTGGAAGGTTTGGCGGATTGCACTACTATAGAGGGTTCACTAACCATAGAGCTTTATGAAATCGACAGTAAGTACAAGAATAAAAAAGAATTTCTCGAGTATTAAAGACCATATTTTTTGATGTAGAACCTGTGGTGAAGAATTTGGAGCAGGCTTTTCTTAATTTAAACGAAATTACTGGTTATTTAAAAATTTTAAAATCTCCACAAATTGTTTCCCTGCATTTCTTTAAGAATCTACATACCATTCAGGGTCTGGAATTAATCGAAAACATGTGAGTTTCACTTTTATCATCCCCTAAGCTTATATCTAAACATTCGAAATTATTTTAATTCTATGGTTTTACTTGCAGGTACTCCTTATATGTGGTGGACAATCACTATTTGGAAGAGTTATGGCTACAAAATGTAGCCATTTTACATGGTTGTGTTTATTTCCATTTGAATCCGCATTTATGTTACCAGAAAATCACCGATTTACAAAAGAATTTCAAAGAATGCAACCAGATAACCATTAAGGATGCCTCGCGTAATTCAAATGGCGAAAGGGTCGTTTGTAAGTAGAATATAATGTTAAGAAGTTATTTGTTTCCATTCATGCCTTTAAGAAATGTAGGGCATTCCAATGCATACCGTTCCCATCTTCCTGCAATATTAATTCATAGCTAAACAAATAACTGGTCTACTGTAGCAGGTATGAGAATAATAGGGTTGCCACCTAGTTTAAGGATAAGACAAGGCTCAGAATTCAGAATCTTAACATCGCCTATAACTAAAGCAGATGGTGACTATTGATCACATTCATAGCATTAACCAAGTTTTCTCAAGTAACTGGTCTACTGTAGCAGATTTTAGAATGATAGGGTTGACATCTAGTTTAAGGACAAGACAAGGTAGGGAATTCGAATTTTATATCGGCGAACCGCTACGGAATTTTAACATCGCCTATAACTAAAGCAGATGGTGATTATTGATCACATCCATAGCATTAACCAAGTTTTCTCAAGTAACTGGTCTACTGTAGCAGATTTTAGAATGATAGGGTTGACATCTAGTTTAAGGACAAGACAAGGCTCAGAATTCGGATTTTATATCGGCGAACCACTATGGAGCCTAACATCGCCTATAACGAAAGCAGATGGCGACTATTGATCACAAACAGGTGACTGACTAGAGTGTGTAGTCTACCATGACGGTCAGGCCAATTGTGAGCGTTTAATTGGTCATTGTTTAGAAAGTCAGAATTAATTTCAAAATAGCTTAGGTGGAGTTGGAAAAGTTACAGAGAGGCTGGCATATGCTGGTACAACCAGGTCAATGAGAACCTGCTTTACTGCGGCGTAGGAGTGGGGACCCGTTGCACATGGTAGTGAGGACCAAAACTGAAGAGACTGTGATTCGGATTATGGAAGGCAAGTCTAGTGCGAGATGCATTAGGGAGCATTGTAATCATGTGGTAACGAGGCCGATGAGAAATTATTTTACAGCGGCGTTGGAGTGAGGACCCGTTGCACATGGTAATGAGGACCAGAACTATAGAGACTATGGTTCGGATTATGGAAGACACAAGTCTAGCTAGAGATTCATTAGAGAGCATTGTAATCATGTGGTAATTCACGTCAACGGGCAAGCTAAGAGCTTGTGAGGATGAAAGCTTTAAAAATGATTGAAAGCAGAGACTGTTCTCTAGCTAAATTAGTTTGAAGCAATCTAAACTTCTGTTCGGTATTTACAAGAAGAAGAGATTTGAGTCACGTAACATGTATCCTGGAGCAGTTGGAAGTTAGTAACCGGCCGCCATAACACATACACTTGGAACCTGTGCGAATCAAGGAATTATCTGGGGGCGTAGTTATTCTTACTAACGCTGAACAACATCCTGCAGTCTTTCAAGGCAATATTGAGTAACACACGATAGGGAAACCCAATCTCCTAATTCAGACTTAAGTATGCATACTTTCTGAAGAAAGTGACGGTGAAAGTGACTCAAAAGCTGCCAGTTTTACTTAATGGAAGAGGAATTGTTTTCGAATATTCATTATTTTTAGTAAAAGGCCTATTTACCTAGTAATAAACGGGCTTCAATTTCTTTATTGTTTTATAACACATATAAAGGTCCATATTTTTGAGTAACAGACCTATCTCTGTTATCCTTAATGATTGGTTCAGTAAAAATGTTTTGTATTTAAAGGCCTATTTATGAAATTAAACAAGTTATCCTTCTTAATGTTTTTAGGTGGTACTGATTTACATGCCCTTACCGCTCATATTACCGATTTTAATTCCACTGCAGCTGTGGTGGAAGTGAATCTTATTCCCTATGACGATTTTATACTCTTAATCGGATACACTTACTACTATAAAGAGGCACACGATAGAAATGTTACCAAATTTGATGGACGTCATGGTTGCGGTCAAGATAAGTGAGTTTACTGGGACAAAGGGAACGAGGATTATTAATCTGTCTTTTTTTTTTTTTTGTTTTTGCAGTTGGTTTACCGATGTTGTGGTCACCCAAAGAAGGCGCCATATTTTAAAGAATCTAAAACCGGCTACTCAATATGCGTTTTTCGTTAAGAGTATGACCACCATGGATTATCCTTATCAGGCGGAGCATGTCTCAGATATTCAATATTTTCAAACGGAACCGTCTAAACCGGGCACCATAGCCAGAATTTATACGCATTCATTGTCCACAACTCAAATTGTAAGGAAGCATGAGAATTTTTAAAAATCTTTTTTAAAATACTTTCTTCGATATTCTCCTTTTATTACAGGAAGTCCACTGGTGGCCTCCACGTCAAGCCAATGGCATTATCGAGAAGTATATTTTGCAATATCATGTAACCAGTAAGTCAAGCGTACTTTTTTTAAAGCTTTTCTTTCACTAACTTTTTCCTTTACTTTAGACGAAACCACACCACCGCAACCTGTTAGTCGTCAACTGCAGGAAGATTTGTGCCAATGTCCTAAACTGGACATCGAATCTCATATACCCACGGCACATGTCGATGAACATTACAATAAAGAACAGTGGCTGTACAAAGATGCCCTCAGTAATTTTCTGTAGGTTTTACTAAACCCTTCAGTACGTACCCCAATCATCCGCCAGTTTTTGTTTTCTTTTCAGATTTCAAAAAAGCAAAAGTTCCGGACAAAACTTACCGAAAGCATCCAACCAAACGGGCGAAGAACGTGTCATTATGGCCTTTAACCAATTGGAAGATCAAAACATACAGAAACAAGAAGAAGGCAAAGAAACATATGTTTTAACACATCCTTATCCTGTATGCAATCAAACTCATCCCAATGCCCAGGATCAAGCGGAAAACAAATGCACGCCTTTGGAAACTTTTGAGCGTGCCATTGAGGTAAACAGTCAACGGCATTCGTATATTCTAGCAGACCTAGAGCCAGAGAAAATATATCGCATTAGCTTGAGAGCCTGTATCAAGGATTTACCCAATGGCTGTGGTGCTGAGAAAGTGATTTTGGCTCAGACGGTCAGCAAAAGTTTGGAAACGATTTTGGAGACTCTAACTTTTCATAAATTGAAATAAAATTTTATACACATTAGGCCACACAAATAGGCCACCAATTACAAAACTCAAGTAAATTGCTATGCATTCATTTTATTTGTTTATGTAGTCAGTTTAGAATATTTTTGGAATACCAAAATAGGCCGCCAATAAATAAATTTTGTTTTTCGTCAATTCTTTTTATGATTATCAGAAATTGGATAGAGCAGGAAGTAAGGTTTGGGGTTTGGGTTAAGAAGATAAGCAAAATACATATTTTCGGCAACGAGATACGATTCATTGTAGTTGCTTACGTAATTGGTCATTATTACATCCCTTTATTCGGGATTACGACCTAGTTTCTCACACCAGCCATGTTGTTGTGTGTGCTAATTTTATCTATGAGGAGCGGATCGCCTTATCGTTGGAACAGCATCTTCGGAAAAGAATGACGCAGAAAATCTTTCCATGGCTGGACAGAGAGCGCACGAAAAGTCTGTTTAAACTCCAATAAAGCACGCTCATGCAGGACGCATTAGACACTAGGCAAACTATTTCTACAGAAGCTGTAGAGGAGATGGGAACATGCCTATTGGGTAATCAAGCCCAGCATTATGTCGGAAGAGACAAACTCATCTGCTTAGTTCGTCCCTACTAATACATATGATCTGGAAGAATGCTGGAAAACTCCGGAGTGGTTCAGAGACTTAGGATAACAGAAAACTGTCTTGTCACGATTCAGCTAGTATTTATCCTCTAGGCGCAATACCCCATAAATAAAACAGTCACAATCCTAGGATGTTCCGAGTTTTAATAACTATTTCATCCAATTCTGGAATCCCTCCAATCCTCGTCATGAAGAAAAGAGTTTTCTTCCTTTAGAAGAGCGAAGCACCTAAGCAACGATGTTTGCATCAAACATCAATCACAATGCCCTGAAATCCAACAAAAAATACCACTCCTATTCTATACCTACAGGTAGGACCTTCTTAATTGAGGTAATTTTCTACAGACAATTTGAAACTAAATAGGCAGTGACCAGTTCAGCTTGACTTGTTCACATAGAAAAGAGATACATAAGATAACATACTGTGTTATTATCAGCATAGCTATATTTTTGTATCTCCATCGAAAAATGTGCCTTAGGCTGCAGCAGGTATGGTGCTGCAAAAATAGATTTTAGTAGTTCTAAACAAAACAAAGTTTTTCTGACCTATCCGATCTCGTTTCGTCATTGTAAATTTTTTCCTTTCTCTAC
Organism: Sarcophaga caerulescens; assembly: GCA_927399465.1. Classification (NCBI taxonomy): domain Eukaryota; kingdom Metazoa; phylum Arthropoda; class Insecta; order Diptera; family Sarcophagidae; genus Sarcophaga; species Sarcophaga caerulescens. The sequence goes on along the minus strand of OV656872.1, from coordinate 109,520,739 downwards.
AATTTTTTGATTATTCAACCAAATATTTCAATAAATCTTCATTTATTTGACGAATTTTTATATTTATTTTAAAAATTAGCACCTTTCACAGCAAAGTTTAAACAATAATAACGGCCGTGCATTTATATTAATTTTTTATTTTTGAAAGTGTGGTGAATTTTTCTGGTGTGGTCAGTTTCATCGTGGTGAGTTTTTGAAAAGTGTGGTGAATTTCTCGGGTATAATCAATATACATAAACGAAATTCATCCAAAGAAGGTACTTATTATCAGTGGTGAATAACCGGTGTTTGTCTAGAATAAGTAATTTTCGCCGCCATTAGCATAGCCATTGGTTTTGAAAACCATCATACAAAAAACAATGATTCATGGCGCAACTGAAACAGAGTCGTTATCTGCACTCATTCTGTTTCATTCACAATATCAGCACTTATTTTTTGAAAAAAGAAAACAAAATGATTGAAATGTCATTCAACTACGTAAACAAAAAATGCTTATTGTGCCTTGTTATCACATTTCGTACTTTTTTATGTTGCAGATTTCCATTCACATTCGCACTTTGAGAAAAGTAAGTTGTACCCACAAAAAAGAGAAAATAATAGAAAATATTGAATTTATCTTAAAAGAAAAAGAATAAGAAAAAGTATTCAACGAAAAGAATTAATAAAGTTGCGGCGCAATAGTTAAAAAGCAAAAACCTATAAATTAATAGATTTAAAATGTTTTAAACATTAATTAGAATTGAATGAATTCTTTTTATAAATAAAAATTAAAACAAGTGCTTGTGTTTGTTGTATGTACGTAGTAGTACCCGTGTGTCTGGCTGGCCCCGTCGTCATACGCAGATGGATACGAAATACTCTTTTTACGTCAGCATTAGTCGTGAGAAATCAGAAAAATAAAGAGAAGAAAAAAAAATAAGATTTGAAGATTTATTTTGTTATGTGATTAAAAATAAATATAAATAAACAAGAGAAAAGAACTAAACAAATAATTGTCGTAAATCATAAATGGAAAGAAATTGTTTTTTGAATCAAAATTTGCAATTTTTACTAAGCAATATCACCATTAAAAAAAGCAACAACAACAGCAACATAGTAAATTACCATAAAAAAGAGCAAAGAAAAAAATTACTGGGTGTTGAGAGAAAAAATACAAAATTTACATTTTCGTACATATCAAATGAATGCCTGACGGCAACATTGTTGGTGTTCTTGTGCTACATGACCATTATTAATGTCTGCCGCAGCACTGCTTGCGTCAAATGTTTTAACAGTAGTAAAAGGGAAAAAAGAACGTAATTTGGAATTGAAAGTGTTTGCGTTAACGTGTATGCGTGTGAGAAAGAGAGAGAGAGGAAATTCAAAAATTATTATTAAATTTAATTGGTTTTTGAAAGCATTATTTATTTAATTCTAAATGAAAAATTAATACATTTTAATTAAATTCATTTTGTTGTTTAAAATAACATTTTGTCGTCGTCAATCTTTTAAATGCAATCACATCGAAACGGGGATTTTCAGTTCAACGTTCTTTTTTTTTTATTAAATTTATCGGGGGTTAAAAAATTGCGTCAAGTTTTTTTTTATCGTTCAAAGACACCCTACCCGTTAGTGGATGGAATATCTGTTTCTTGTGATATAAAATTCTGCTTCATTTATAGAATGTAATCAAATCAACCACGAAGTTTCGTTTGGCAATTTTGGTATTTATTCTTTGTATTGATTTCGTTTAATTTCTCCGGTTGCATGAGTCGTTTTACATATTCAAAGTTTATTTTGCAAAGTCTTAGGTTAGGTTAGGTTAGAGGACGTATACTTGTCAAATGAGACAAGTGCAATATTCTGAAGTTAAGTTGACCCATTGTACAAAACGTCCTTAAGATGAGAGGATTAATAGAGGGGTTAGGAAAAAGGAAAGTAGGATAGGGAGAATACGAAGCGGAGGAATTACACAGATCAACAAAGACACAAGGGAGAGCGCAACTACACTAATGAAGCCGTAGCACTTCTCAATCAGCCCGAGCTAATAATGTATCTATGCCTCAAAGAATTCAAACCCTCAAAGAAGCCCCTGCTAAGGGTCTTCAAACTCTCCTCATCGCAACATACCCTGCAATAGTCCGGCTGGGATCTGTTCCAGATCCTTGTTAGCGATCTAATCTCGCAGTGCCCCGTAATAAACCCAAAAAAGTCTTATGTTGGTATGTGGAAAAAGTGACACGAACGGGGGTGAGTATACACTTTGATTTACTCGCAAAATTGCTTCATTCGTCGTTTACCGATGATTGTTTACGCAACAACAAAATATCACTTGAGTTTTTCAAAATAAAATTTTGAAGGGACTATGCATTCTGTGTTACGATCATAGCGTAACGGAATGCGTAGACGTAATCGAAACGCGTAATGAAGGTTAATAGCTTTTTATAGGTATTTTAAAGGGTTTATCCATTCGACATTCACGACTAGATAAAGTAAGAGGCTTCATACATACATACATACATAATTGGTCATTACAACTCTTTAGTCAGGATTACGATCTAGTTTCTCACACCACTTATGTATGTTGTGTGCGTTAATTTTTATACAGCTGAAAGTCGACTCCGAACGACAGAGTTTTGAGAAACTTTTCATGGCAGTTTTATTTACTCTCAGAGATTTTGCCAGAAATCTGCTGAGAGGAAGTCGCCGAAGAAATATTTTGTCATATTTCGTTTAGTTGAAGATGCCCCTGACCTGGAGTTTGAACCGAGGCCTCACGTCTAATAAGCCATCACACTACCTATTAGCCACGGCGACTTCAGAGGCTTCACTTTGCATAAATATTCATACCATTTAAGATGTACGTAATGCACAAGTAGACTGAAAGCAATCTATGCTTCCGAGATTACTGATGAAGCTGCAGTTAAAAACCACACTTGGAAAATATTAGAGGTACTGAAAGAAGAATCTTTTAAGTTCTGCAGCAGATATCAGCAATGAATCGTTTTTTCGCTACTCATAAGTACTCATGAAATTTTAAGTATGAGTGAGTCAAGAGTATTGAAATTTAACTATGTACTCTGATTCATTCGTACTCGCTACAACATTGATTTATAAGAACAAGTTTGATTCATACGCCTACTCATTCAGATTCATAAATTTAGAAAAATACTTATAATACTCATGAATGATTCGAGTGATTCGAATCATTCATCAAAATTTTCAGTCTTAGTTGTTGTTGCATTTACAAACAAAGAAGAAAGGAAAAGGCAAACACACAACCTTCTTGTGAGTAACGTGGTATTCGTACTCGAATCATACTTATTTTGTGCTTCGTGTATATGTTGAGTCATGGAGAGTCGAAATCAACAACATCATGCGTATTGTTAAGTATGAGTACGATGAGTACTTCAAACTTTGAATATGAGTAGTATGAGTATGATATTAAAATAAGTATGAATGCGTATAAGTATCTGAAATTATAAGTATGACTCGAATCTACTCATCGTTTTGATTACTCATTGCTGTTCTCTGTTCTGCAGATCAGCATCTGAACATTGAACACTTTGTTTCAGAACTCTTAGTTAGATCAACATATCAACACGAATCATTTAAATAATATACCCAAGAATTTTTCTTCTAACTTTGACTCTTCCAGTGGCAATCAAACTGCTAATGATATAATGTTTATACCTGAGGATCTCAACAAGCCATTTTAAATGTATTACAACATTTATAAGGGAGCAACATGTTTGGGTAACCTAAAAAGTTCCAGTTTTTATTTCTTCCTATCAAAATAGCCAACTTAAACTCAATTTCCCTTTTAATATGACCTTTTTTTGATGGTCTAAGTATCATCTGAAAAATATTTATATTGCAATTCGAGAGTTCTGAAAAATATGATATAACTTATGTATATTTTAAATATGGTTTGTGTCTGTAATAACTTATGTGGAGTTTTCAGGGTTGAACATTTGCCTTTTATGCCCTTTTTTTCTTTGAAAATTTGAATTTTTGTGTTTCAACAAAAATACACGGTATCGGTTTATTTTTCTTATTGCTTTATTTTAGAACGTACATACATATGTATATATGTTTCTATTCCTTCTACATTTTTGTTATGTTGTGTACCTGTAGAGTGTATTGAAATAAAGCATTTGAATGTTTATAAAATTTTATAAATTATTTTTCTCAATACAATTTATTTTCATTTATTTCAACAAATGTTGTTTCTCTTAAATTTGCTGTGAAACAAAAAAACTAAAATTGCCAAAACTCGTTTATTATTTCACAGAAAACAGAAAAGGTAATACCTTGTATCTCCTTTTGACTTTTGTTTATTATACGAATTGCGATTTAAGTAATTTCGTGTGTTTTATACAAAAAGATTTCTAATAATTTAACCCTGACGCAAATGAAAAAGAAACACGCTGGCCGGGTCAATAGCATAGCTTGAGTGATATTAACAATTAAAACAAACAGAAAAACAGCATTTTTATATATACATTGTTTGTTTATGAAATATTTATTTAATCAATAATAGTTATTCGAATCGATTGTAACTATTATCGCTTATCGTTACAATTGTAACAACGTACTGAGTAATTAAGCACTCATATTGATAAGGTTAAAGGCTTATCATAAAAGCAAAATACATTATGCACTAGCTTTAAAATTAAAAGAAAGAAAAAATATATTAAAGTTAATAATTTTTAAACAAATCTAATATATAAAATTCTCGTGTCACGGTGTTAGTGGTTAAACTCCTCCGAAATGAATCGCCCGATTTTCATGAAATTTTGTGTGCATATCGGGTAGGTCTAAGGATCGGACAATATCTATTTTTCATATCCCTAAATGTTAAGAGGGTGTGGCAAATCGTTAAAATTGAATATTTAGGTACATATTGATCGTAGACGAATAAAATTTGGTGGGTAAGTTCGTAAAGTCGATATCGACAATCCCATCAAAAATGGGCGTGGCAACCCTCCCCCTTCAAGTGATACCTATATCTCTTAAACTACTGAACCGATTTTAACCATTCTTTTTTTGTTCGAAAGCTTATCAGGTTTAGATGGTTTTAAAAAAAATACGATATAGCAAAAAGTAGGCGTGGCAAACTTTTAAAATTGAATATTTAGGGACATAGTGATCGTAGACGAATGCAATTTGATGGGTAAGTTCGTAGAGTCGATATCGAAAAACTCACCAAAAATGGGCGTGGCAACCCTCCCCTTTAAAAGATACATATAAGTCGGCTAATTCGATGGTTTATAACTACATATGTACATATATAACATGTATGTCTGTTAGTTTTTGTTTTGGAGCGAGTACAACAGCTACAACTTCGTCAGCGCTACCCATGATTCGGACCTCTTATTGTTGTTTTTTGTATGCCCCACCTAAATAACGTACCGACTTGGATTAAATTTTTAACTACATAGATAGATCCACACACTTATAGTAAGTTAGTTATTTTTATATAACTGTTTTATGCAGCGTATTACAATAAATATATAATGTGACCTGTTTTGGGCAATAAAAAAAAATCAATTTTGGGCGGGATGAAGTTTGCCGGGTCAGCTAATATTTTATAAAAATTGTGTAGTTTAATGCTGATATAACAACAGAAACTGAAACAGTTTTTCGGCAAAGCTTTTATACTTATACCCGTTTATCATTCTATCCATCTACGTTGATAACAATATTTATTCTATATTTATAATATTTATTTATAAAAACTTGTTGTGCTTATTTATATGCTTATAATGTGTATCTTATCTTATTCCTTTAAAAGATATTTTTTTTATATAAAATTGTTTAATTAAAAATTTAATATGATTTTTTTATTACAGAAAGTAAATTGAAATTTGCAAATTTAATAAAAAAAAAACATTACGTTTTAACTTTTAAAACAAAGTTTAGTTATAAATTATGAAAGTAATATTCATTAAGTTTGCATTCGTTAATGAAGTTTATGATTTAAAATTGCCCACACTTGTGGTTTCGATAACAGCAGTTGCGGTATTAAAATATGTATATTTTCCACTCTTAAAAGAACTTATTTCTAAATTATAATCGAAATGAAAAATTTTTCAACCAATTGACAGCTTACAGATTCAAATATTGTAATATTTATAAACTAAAACCTGTGGCTTAAATACCAAACAAATATTTCACAGGTGTAAGCTTGATTAAAATTAAATTTAATTTAATTCATTTTGTTCTTAGAGTCATGATATGTAAATAAACCCTGTAGAATTTTTATTTCTTCCAGTAATTGCATGTTGCGCTCCCCCATTCACTTTGCCTATAATGCAAATATAACAAGAAATCTTTATAAAATTATAGTGTAGGGTGTTGAATAATTATCTTTATTTAAAAAAGCACGCATCATACGCATGGCATAATGCTAAGAAAAATGAAGATAAGATTCAGTCAATCAATATATCATGACGTAGAAAGTAAACTTTGTTTTGCTTTCAGTTTATTTCAGTTCAAATAAAATTTAAAAGAAATCCATATGTTGTTATATTGTTTAACATATGCCATCAAAATTTGTTAAATCCATTATTTTTATATGTTCTTTCCATTCGAATGAAATTTTTTATAATTGAAATACATACCAATTCCTCAGTCTCCGAATTAGCTTGAATATGGTCAATTTGGTTGATAGTCCTTGTTGTAAAAGCTTTGCTGCTGTAGTCGGAAGTATTTGCCTGGGAGAAAAAAACTTCCAGTTGATACAGCTTTCGTGATATTGGGTCTTTCCGCAGCGTTGATCCGATTGTTAACTTGTTGCAGTTTTCAAGGTAATTTCATTACGCTTAAACAGGAAAATAATCTACTTCACAAGTCTCTATACTCACCCAACAGAATCAGAAACTGGTAACAATCACTTGGAACCCGTAAGATGTCCCGAATGTAAGTTGGCTGTTTTAATAATACGTGTAGCTTTAGGCGAGTTACTATTGTTGTATATGGATGGCCTGGCATTATTTAGGTGAAACACGATTTTCTTGCCGTCATTTTAGATTTAATTATTGACAACTTGTAGTAGGTATTTCCCACCAATTCCTTTAAACCATCCAGCCACCGTTTGTTCCACTTCAATGCCGTTCAACCATGAGCATTTTCTATTGATATCACTCTATTACATATGTATATACAGACGTGTTCGAAATAATAAGAACATCCAAAGCGAAGCAAAAGATCCTTTCAAAAATTTTTTTGAGTAAGATTTAAAAATGTGGCTTTCTATTATTTTTATTGTAGACATGTTTAGCTTTTTAAAAATACTTAAAGTTATGTTTTAACTCATCTAATTTTTTTTTGTGCTGGCAATAATGTTGAACTAAGTAGAAAATCTGCTGTTCGAAAAAATAAGAACAAATTGGAAAATTGGTTATAGTTTCAGTTTTAATGTTTATTAAATTTACAGATTAGTAATTAATATGAAGTAGCCCCTCCATGATTAATGATTACTTCGGCACATCTGGACCTCATAGAAGCTATCAAAGTCTGACATCTGCAGAGTGGAATATTTTCCCAAGTATTCTTCGCTGCAAGCTAAAGTTCCTCCATATTTTTGGGCCTTGCATCTCTAACACCTTTCTTTACATCAACCCAAAGATGTTCAATTGGATTTAGGTCCGGCGATTGTGCCGGCCAATCCATAACATGGATATTATTGTCCTGGAACCAACGCTTTGCTTTCTTTGAGGTATGCTTCGGGTCGTTGTCTTGCTGAAAAACCCATCGGAAAGGCATTTCCTCTTCAGCGTAAGCCAACATTAAGTAATAAGTGGCATCCATCTTCCCAACGATTTGAACTAGAGGTCCAACGCCGTTCCACCCAAAGCACCCCCATAGCATGAGCCTGAGACCACCATGCTTTATAGTTTTGATAGTGTATTTTTCGTTGAATTGTTCATTAGGAGGGCTAAATATGTCAACAATAAAAATAATAGAAAGCCATATTTTCAAATCTTTCTCAAAAAACTTTTTGAAAGAATCTTTTGTTTCGCTTTGGATGTTCTTATTATGTATTTCGAACACGTCTGTACATTGGGAATTGTTACCCATGTTGTAGCCTAATAGTAGTTTAAAAAAAATTGTTATCCTAGATACCTTCTAAGTTCTTCATTTCGCTGGACAAATGTTGCTGCCGATGGATTGAAAGGAAAATTTTTATTTCAAATTATTGAATTGTACAAAGATTTGAGAAAATCGGTTTTTAATTTTAGACTTGAAGTAAAATAATATAGATGTTGAAAATTTATTGTCATTAGAGTAGTTAGTGATAGATTCCTAATCAAAGGAACGCAATGCAGTGTAGAGAACGAAAAAAACATAAAGATATACGGAGCCTCGTAGGAAATAAGTAAGAGATAGATACGGACTTACACTCAACTGCGCAGTCTTTTTGTCCCAATCTTCTTTTATAAAACAGTATTTTATATAGTTAGTCTGTCTGTCAATTGCGCAAACGTATAAGCAAAAACCCACCAGGCAAACATTGGATTAATATTTTGCACGAGTGCTGGAAAGTATCTTCAAACCAACATCCATTTGGTTCGATCCGTGGAATAATGTTGGAATGCTAAAGCAATTTGTTGATAAAAAAGTAAATAGATTTACATGCTATGGTTAGTTTCTGGGCATTCAATGATTTTCTTTTTTTTTTTATTACATTTTGGACAATTGAATTCCCTAAAGAGAGACAGGGAATCTTATCAAAAATATCGAAATAAAATGCTTTCAACCTTTAGAAATTATAAAATGCAGAGTATTTTCGTTTTCTTGGTGTGTGTTTTTGGCGTGTGCTTTAACAAAACTGTCTGAATCTTATCTCTCTAACCTTAAATGAAGTTATTTAGTAGCTCTTGTATAACAAAGTCGCCGTAGTCTAGTAGGTAGTGTGTTGGCTTATTAGACTGAAGGCCCGAGTTCGAATCCCAGGTCAGACATCAAAACGAAATTATGAAAATATTTCTTCGGCGACTTCCTCTTTCAGCAGATTTCTGGCAAAAACTCTGAGAGTAAATAAAATTGCCATGAAAAGCTTCTAAAAAAACTGTAGGTCCCGCCACTTATATATAAAATTAACGCACACAACATAAGTGGTGTGAGAAGCTAGGTCTCGTAATCCTGACTGAAGGGTTGTAATGACCAATTATGTATGTATGTATAACAAAACCTGCAGACTTCTAAGGCAATGTACATTGTAAAAGTGACATTGACGCATTTTTACTACACCTTATGTAATTAATCGATTTAATTTATAACAACAAGAAAACTTTAATCAAATATTTTGATATTTTCAGTTACAAATATAGAAAGACAGTTGAAACATGCTCTTGTCATGCAATATTTGAATTAACCTCTTCAGGGATGATTTTTTTATGGTGACAAAAAAATGATTAAATTTTGTTTTCTTTTTAAATTAATTAATTTTATTTTAATAGGAATTCAAAAAGCAAAAAAAAATGAAAATTCACAAAAAGGGATAACGTCCACATTTGTGGCCACTGAGCGTTAATGGTAATATACATATGTGTGAAATTCTTTCATACATTCCGGGCATATCAGGCATATGGTGACAAAAAAATGACTCTTAACATTTCTCACAAATGTAGAGAGTTCGTCTTACACAATTTTTATCGTGACATCTGGGGGGATTTTTCAGTTCATTGTATTTAGGATAATGACTTATACCGTCCAGTCTGATTCTAGGGTTAACTTTAGTGCAGCAGTTAGGTTTTTTAGGTAGTGATGGTAAAATTTATTATATTAAATATATCTGATATTATATTTTTCAAATATTAACGATTTCTTGATATAATCCAATAAAACAGATTGTCAAAGAATTATTTCACATTTTTTTTAAGTATCCAACTATGCACAGGAAATAATATCATCAGTGCAGGCAAACGGTAAAATGTTTACTTCTCTTGTTAAAAGATTTGGTAGTCAATAAGTTATTATCAAATTTTTGTTGTTTTTATTATTATTACAAATATAATTATAAAAAATTAAACGTCCACATATGTGGCCAAGGCGTGAAGAGGTTAAATTTATTCTTGAATCAAAAATATATCAATTATGTTGGGATAAGTGTTTATAAACAAAACAATCATCATGAATCACCATGCTGTGCCGGCAGACAAAACAATTGAAGCGGAAACATTTATAATTAATTTCCATACACCAACATAATATACAAATAGAGAATTAAGAACTTATTAAAGAAAAAAAAGAACAATTTAAAATCTAAACCAAATAATTGATAAGAATTAACCGCAAACAGACTTTTATAAATAATTAAATTAATAAGCTTCTATTGTTCATTAACTCAACAAATAGTTAAAGAATTTAATTTTGCCATTTATGAACGATGGATGATATTTATAAAAAAAAATTGTTCCTACAAAGAACAATTTAACGATTTTTATTATTTAATTTTCATTCACAATTTTTGTTTGTTTTTTTTTTTTTTTTTTATTTTATTTGTTTTTTTGTACAATCATTTATAACAGATTTTTACTGTTGCCATACGAAAATTGCCTGTAAAATGATTCAGTATCCTTTATACATACGTATTATACAAACATTCTAAATGATTTTAATGACTGTAAAGTGTGGCAATAAATACTCTACTCTCTTAAAGTCACGTCCATTTTTTTTTTCGTCTTTAATTATTTTTGATAAGATTCAGGTTTATTTATTAATGCAAAATCAAAATATACAAAGTGAAACTCACTCGGTATCACTATTGCCACAGCTTATAGATATAACTAGCAAGCATTTTGACGAAGCAATTTTTAATATCTTATCTTCTTTTTATTTTCGTGTAGTAATTATATTTTGCTAACTAGATTTTATAACAATTCATAATTTCTCTCTTAAGAATTGTTGATGTGTTCATAAGATTGGGCACTAAAGCTACGTGACTTACTAAATTGTTTTTGGATTAGATAAATTCAACCTAAAAAACAGCGTGTATTTAAATTAAAATATAAAATGTAGAAAAAAGAATTTTTTTACCTATGAAATATTAATATTTGTTTACGTTTTCACAATTTCAACAAGATTAACTGCAAGTTGTAGAGGACTATCTACAGTTGACTAACATTTTGTCGATTTGTGTTTTGTGGGCAGCATACAATCATTTCGATTAAAAGAACCTGGAAATATCAATTTTTGTAGAAATTTTGATAAAAAGAAACCAACAACAGCATTATTAACCCAAAGATACAAACATCTCAAAAGAAAAATACCCTTTATATCGCTATAAGAAATTCTTTTTTGAATTACAATGATGACTAACTCAGATACATTTTGTTTTTATGTGCAACTAAATTTCAGGGAATTACCCTTTATATACATATGTATGTATGTAATATCATGATAGAGAAAGGAAAATAGACTTGAAACACTTGTCAAAATAAAAAAAAATTCTGTGTAATTTCCCTTTATTTCCTTACAATATATTTCATTCGAATTACAATTTAGTTTTTATTAAATTCCAGTTTAATTTTATTCATTTTAAATATTTATTCTTTTTTAAGTGTATTTAACTGCTCAGCTTCTGTTTCTATAAGACTAACGAATTTATACGACTAGTCGTATAACACTAGTCATCAAGAAAAAAATATTAATTCATTCAACATCAACCTGCTGCACACAACTCCACTGCACAGTATGATTTGGGGAAATTTCCTGATTTTTAGTCTCTGTCAATACTTATTTATTAATTACAATACAATTACAAATTATATTTAATTATTATGAGCTAAGTAGCTAAGACCTTATGCTCGGTGTAGTGTAACAGAGCAGAGTCTCACACGACCCACCAGACAACCAAGTCTCAGTTAATAAAAATATTTGTATTCTGCAAACTTGACGAGTATCTGAAATGACTTGTGTTATGGAAATACGGGCCTAATTATCTTTTAAATTTTTTTCTAAATCATATTCAAATCAGAGATCAGCAATAAGTATTCAAAAAGATGAGTAGAATCGAATCGTACTCATTATTTCTGATACTTATACGCATTTATACTTATTTTAATATCATTGAACCTCTTCTACTCATATTCAAAGTTTGAAGTACCCATCATATTCATACTTAACAGCACGTATGTTGTTGTTGATCTCGACTCTCCATAACTCAACATATACACGCAATCACAAAATAAGTATGAATCGCGTACGAACACTAAAATACTTACTAGAAGGTTGTGTGTTTGCTCTACTTGCTGCTCTGTCTTTTTTCGAGTCGCTCATTTATAAGTATTATAAGTATTTTTCTAAAGTTATGAATCTAAATGAGTAGTATGAGTTTGATGTCAACGTTGTACGCATACTCATTGCAATCTGTACTTATAAATCAACGTTGTAGTGAGTACGAATGAATCAGAGTACATAGTTAAATTTCAATATTGTTGACTCATATTCAAAATTTCATGAGTGCTTATGAGTAGCGAAAAAACGATTCATTGCTGATCTCTGGTTAGTCAAAAGTACAAATGGTAATCATTTGGCATAAGGTACACGCTGTACCTTCAATTCATCGAAACTTCCGAATAAAGGACACAAAGGAAGAAAGGAAATTGAATTCGCACACCTCTGACCATAACATTGACAGTTCATCAAGTACGATGGCAGCTTCCTTTGGTTATAATTAATCTATTATTTCCATATACAAACAGTAAAATTTAGTTTGTAAACTCTTAAAATATATTTCGAGACACTAAACCACGTACTACTGTTGTAAAGGCAAAATATTTTCTTACTCTGATCTTCCCTTGTTTTCATAACAAACTTGACATTAGATTCTATATCAAGAGCTTCAGGTTTCCCAATTTTCACTATCTGCATAGCAGCTATAAACAACTGTGACACGTCCCCACAACAATCGGATCTACGCTTCGGAACGATCCAGATACTCATCGGCCAAGGATTGTCAACCCAGCGAATGTTGTTTCAACCGGAAGTTTTTTTCCCAAGGGAAATACTTCCGGAGATAGCAGCAGAGCTGTTACAACTATGACACATCGAGGTGTTGCGTACTTTTCACTTTCAACGAGACGAAAAACTTCAATGAGATGCAATAACGAGCACGGGAAATAATTTAAAGTTTAAAATGAAAGAGTATTTCAATGTTAAGCTAATAATTTATCATGGTTTTAATTTTAATCGTTTGGATTATATTGTTAAGATAAAATAATTTGTTATGCCTACATTTTTCTTCATTATAATACGCCATTTTTTTAAATCTCTACTATGGAATTAAATTTAAAACAAAAGTAACGTGAAATTCATAAGATAAGTACTTGGAAAAAAATCTTAGATAAACTTTATAGCTGCCAAAATAGCTGGAAATCTTTTTCACCCTTCAGGTGTTATTAAAAACTGTTACGCATTTCTGTGTAATGACTGTTATTTTGTAGGGATACTTATTATTCGTTATTGCCCTTTATCATATAAAATTTATTTCATTATTTTTTGTTTTACTTTCAATTTGTTTACTACACCCCACCTCTTATTATGCGAATTTAAGTATGTCTGTCTGTCTGTATACATAAAAACGTTAATTTTTATATAAAGTGATGTTTCACTTATCTTGGCATTTGAATCAACAAGGGATTTCTGATAAATGTAGTAACGTTCGTTAACTAAAAAGACTATATGTAGCTTAGGTTGAAATCAAATTAATGCAGTCACATTTTACAATTCTTTCTCATTTCAGCACTCAAAGTGTTGGGAACGTTGTTACTCCGCCTACTTCTCAGATCAAGTGAAATAAACTTTTACTCTGCTGTGATAATTTCCCCCCCTAGAAAATAATAAAAGCAGTTGAAAAAAAAAAAATAAAAGTATTTACTACGTTAACTCCATCACCTACAAAACAATACAAGCCAAAATATGTCACAGAATCAATCATATTTTTGGCAGACCACCAGACACAATGTCTATTTGAAGCGTTCGGCTAAATTGCATATGCTATTGGCATTAATAGCCGTTTTGACATTCTCCACAATATGTTTAGCCGAAATAGAACCGAAATATAACGATGACAATTCACAGGCAATGGGTTTTCAAACTGTAAGTATTTTGCGAGATAAAGAAAATACCATGTACTTACGTGCATACATACATACTTATTTGTTTACAAAAAACAAATTGAGATTCTAAATTAAATTTTGTATATAAATTTAAATTTTAAAATCTTTTTGTTTCTCAAATTAATTTTAAAATTTTTGCTTTTGCTAGAATGCCGCTGCTGAAGATGCAGTTTTACCTAAGGAAGTTCAACCCGATTTGGAAAATGCCATACAAAATGCTGATACGACCAAAGGCTCACCAGTAAATACCGGTTTTTTGGACGCATTTACTGCGTCCATCTCTGTAATATTATTTACAGAGTTAGGTGATAAGACATTTTTCATAGCAGCCATTATGGCTATGCGCCATCCACGCTTAGTTGTCTTTACCGGAGCCATAACGGCTTTGGCCTTGATGACCGTACTCTCGGTGGTGTTTGGCATGGCTGCTACCATTATTCCTAAGGTTTATACATATTACATTTCAACGGCGTTGTTTGCCATATTCGGTTTAAAAATGATCTACGAAGGCTATTTCATGAAAGCCACCGATGCACAAGAAGAACTCGAAGAAGTACAATCGGATTTACGGAAACGTGAAGATGAGGTAAGTTTCAATAAGTTTTGTTGCACTCACCAACAATTATGTAGTTAGTTTGCCTCTTCTTTTATCTGAAACAAAAAGAAAAAGGAAGACTTTTTTGTTTATTTTTACTTGGTATCTTTTATTTTGCATGTTTTCAAGCACACTTTATCTCTATCCTTAACTACTTAAAGCTCTTTATTTGTTTGCATACACAGTAGAAGTTGAATATAATAATTTAATTTAATTTTCTTCTCTCTGTGGCCCTATTAAGTTTTTTTTTGGTTTAAAGATTCACTGCTGTAAATTTTATTTCAAATTATAATTTATTTTAAATGGTAAAAAAAAATCTTTTTTTATAATCCCTACTAACATTGTATGAAAACAAACAGAATGGGGCAAAATATGTATACTTTAAAATATTTTCTTTTAATATCATTTTCTTTTTTTGTTTTTAATACCACTTCCTCTTACAACATTTCCAAATTTACTAATTTTATTTATTTATTCAATCTGCAAATTATCGCCATCAACATGGTGCAGAATTCATTAGATTATTTTGTTCTGGGAATTTATTTAAAGACCAACAATACGAACAATTAATTGAAAACATACTTCAGTTGCAAGAGATTTAAATAGAAGAGAGGATTTTGTGTAGAATTCAATACTACTTGTTAACAGCTGTCATTTATCTATTTTAATATGGACCATGCAACCAACTTCTATTTCTGTAAGACTAAGACGCCTTTCGCACGTTCAAAGTGCTTTGCAAAGTACTTTGAAAAGCCTTGAGTTTGTAGTAGAGAAGGGAAAAACGAGCGAGTGTAAGTCCACACTTTGGTGTACTCGCAAAGTTATTTTGTTCTTCGTTCGTTGTCTACCGATGGTTGTATAACCAACAACAAAACATCAAGAGTTTGTCCAAATTCTTTACAAAGTACTTTGAACGTGCAAAAGCGAAACAAAGTTTAAAAGAAAATGTAAAAGAGTTTGTCAAAATTCAAAAAATATTTTTGAACGTTCTAAAGGCGTCTAACGAATTGTTAAGAATGGAAAATTACAGCAATTTCTCAAATATTTTCAAGTTAGTTTCCTAACAAATTCCTAAAATTCCTTGTCTTATACCCCAGTATTGTACTAAAATTGTTTGAAGTTTCAAATTTTGAGAAAAATTCTTTAAAAATAGAAACACCGTGGATATTA
Source organism: Sarcophaga caerulescens (assembly GCA_927399465.1). Taxonomy (NCBI): domain Eukaryota; kingdom Metazoa; phylum Arthropoda; class Insecta; order Diptera; family Sarcophagidae; genus Sarcophaga; species Sarcophaga caerulescens. Next base: position 109,504,866 of record OV656872.1, on the reverse strand, counting down.
TATTTGACCTTAAATGATATCTCTCTCTATATATACATATATATATATTAAAACGATTTTTGATTAAATCTTTTTTAAACCTTTCATTTGTAACTAACAATCTTCAGCATTTTACTTTTATTTGATTTATTTTCCTTTCTTTTGTTTTTTTTGCTGAGCAATTATTTTCTAATTTAAACAATAATTTGTTTATCAAAGACTTCCTATTCCATTACAATACTCTCCTATTCCTATTCCCATTCCTTTACTACTATTACTTTCCTCCCTTATACTATTACCTTGAACTTGAGCTTATGGCACCTATGAAATCTTTTTTTTTTTTTAATTTTTTTATTTAAACTATTCTGTTATCAATACCATATCAAACGAAATGCGTATTTAAATGCATTCCTGTACTCTCTCTCTTTTATTCCTTCCCCCACCAAACAAAGTAATACATGAACAAATATTTATTAAAAGCAAGTTATTGTTTTAAACTAACGAAGTTGATGAATAAATGATATTAATGATGATGATGTTGATGTTGTTGATGTTGATGTTTGTTTGACCAATCGTTTTAATGCGATTTTTTCTTTTATTTATTTTTTTGTATATTTTTTTCTTCTTCTATATTGAATGTGTGGTATCGCAAAAAATAAAACCAAACAAACAAATCAAAACCAAATGTTTCACAATTTACATCCTACTCCTTCTACTACCACCTACCAACTACCACTGCTACTGATACCAACGCCACTAACTATTGCTACCAACTATTATTCACTATTGCCACAATTAAAATTGAAACCAACAAATATAATCGATTGTATGTGTAGCTTTTCCGTTCTAAACGCGGTGGTGATAGTGATGCTAAACGTAAAAATAGTAATTCAGATAAGGAGGATGCAGATTTAGAATGCGGCGCTGGCGCCTCAACTGCAACTCCATCAGCTCTGGCCACTGCCAAGAATCCCGAAATGCAGCATCGCCAACGTAAACAACTCTCATCTCTTCATAACAATAATAATAATAATATTAATAATGGCTGTGAATTGAACAAAGACATAGACAAAGATGACTCTGAAGTTGCTGTGTTGGCTGACTCTGGCAATAATAGCGATAGCGATGATTTTCTCACTAACGATGAAACCGTTAAGATGTCAACCTTCCATAGTAGCCCAGCTCTATCGGCGTCCGCCTTATCGAATCAAACGAATCAAACAAATTGTGATGATGATACTTCTATTAATCCTAAGCTTAGATATAATCTTAATAATAATAATAATGTTAATAATACTAGCGATGTCAGCAATGGTGGTACTCCCTCAAGAAACCGGAATAATGACATTTCGGGACGTGTCTTGGTGCATTCAGCTTCGGCTACTGCTAATTTCAATAAGCAGAGAAATAAGATAAAGCAAACGAATGCTAATAACTTGACTACCGGCACTACTGGCAGCATTAATAGCATCGATAGTATAACTAGTTTGGGCCTCAACTCCGCTAATGGTGTTGCTGCTGGTCAGTCCAATGGCGAGTTGAAACAAGTTGGCGGCAACAAAAAACGGGTTAGCCTCATATTACTAGCTCTTAAGACGTTCATTTTTCATTCATTCATTGTATTTTAATAATTTTTTTTTATCAACATATGCATATTATAAAATATAATTTTTTTAATTTCATCTGGTTACATACATACAATACATGCATACGTTTATACATTTGTTTTTTTTTTTAATTCATTTACAATTCTATGAAAATTATTCAAAATAATTTTGGTTTGCTGCACATTCATTATTTAACTCTTTCTCAGTCATTTTTGTTTTGATAAATACTTTTTTTCATTTTGTTTAAAACTATTTTATATATACTACACATACATACATATGTATATTGTATACTTTAACAATTCATTAACAATTATCATAATTTCATTCATTCATTCATTTATTCATGCATTGATATTTTTGTTATTGACCCTTTATCTCTTTCTATTTTTATTTTTATAAAATTATTTTTGATAATGAATTAATTTTATCAACGAAAACTTGCATTTATTTATTCATCATCATTTTGTAATTTGATTTTAATTTTATTTATTTTTTATTTATTTTAATTTTTATTATTTTGCTTTTTAATTATTTACTAATTATGTTTTATTATAGAAAATAATTTCAATTAATTTTAGTGTGGGTGAATGGTTTACAAAAAAAAATGTTTTCTTTGTGTTAAAAATATTTTACGAAAATCTTTCTAAAAGTTAAAAAAAAGGTTTAGGATTTAAAACCCTGGACTTTTTAAATTCCTTTTCATTCCTTTAAGGAACTATAGCACTTTCGAAAATCATATCTTGCCCATATTCGTATTTCTTTTGTTCTGTTTCAGTAGCAGTTCCTTGGATGATAGGTTTGCCATTGGACGTTGCCTAAAAAACAACGTCCCAACGTCTTTTCATCTATTGTGGATAGCATTGAGAAACTTTGTCTCAAGGAGTGGCTCTTCGAAATATTCATTGTTCATGTTATCCTTGGTGAGGATCAGAGAATTTTAATTTTAAAAATTCGTAAATTTCTATTCTCTGGGTTTAATTCTGCATTGTCTGGCTTTGTAACCACAATTAAAAAGATTGATTTCATGAAAAAAAATTTTAATACTCCTTAACACTCCTTTCCTTCATCCTTTATTCTATTCTAAAGACAGAGAAGTCGCCGTAGTCTAGTAGGTAGTGTGTTGGCTTATTAGACGTAAAGCCAGGGTTCGAGCCCCAGGCCAGACATCAAAACAAAATACATAAACAAAAGGATTTCTTCGGCGATTTCCTCTCAGCAGATTTCTGGCAAAAACTCTGAGAGTAAATAAAGGTTTCTCAAAAAATCTGTAGTTCGGAGTCGACTTTAAACCGTAGGTCCCGCCACTTATGTATAAAATTAACACACACAACATAAGTGGTGTGAGAAACTAGGTCAATAATCCTGACTGAAGGGTTGTAATTACCAATTATGTATGTATGTAAAGACAGGGATACGCCTGTCAGCTACTGAAAATAATACCTAAAGCACGTTTGTCTATACAATGTATTAATCGAAAACAAAATGCAGTTTTAAAAAGTCAAATTAATAACAGTTATCAAGTCATGTTCTTCCTCCTAATGGGCTTTATATACATATTTTTATTGAAATGTATTATTAGCTCTTTCTCATAGCTCATACTCATATGAGAAGATCCAACTCCTTAGGCTGCAAATTTCATTCGATAAATAAAGTTTCAGTAACAGGATTTAATTTTATTAGCCTTAGCATAGAGTCTTATTATTCATAGCAAAACTGTTTAAGAAACTATTTTCAATGTTTCACACTCATATGAGAAGATCCAACTCTTTAGGCTTCTGAGATCAGTCGATAAATAAAGTTTCAGTAACAGGATTTAATTTTATTAGCCTTAGCATAGAGTATTCTTATTCATAGTAAAACTATTTTAAATGTTTCATACTCATATGAGAAGATCCAACTCTTTAGGCTTCAAATTTCATTCGATAAAGTTTCAGTAACAGGATTTATTTTTATTAGCCTTAGCATAGAGTCTTCTTATTGCTATCCACACTGTTTAACAAACTAATTTAAATGTTTGTTTCACTTTAAACCTTCTTTTGTTTGTTTTTCAAATACAATTCGCATGTTTCCTAAACACCAACCTTTAATAAATCCAATCCCATATCCAAAAATAAATTTTAAAGTCAGTTAAACATTTTCAGCTCTGATTATATACTTGAATGTCTAATTTCGTTAAATAGTTAGTCCTCTAGAGATACAACAGACCATTATTTTATTATAATTTTTGTTTTTGTAAACGTTTTAATTACAACAAGCATATGAATTGTTTATTTATTTGTTCTTCTTTTTTTTTCTATTAAATCTGTCTTAAAAATCATAAAATCTTTTAAAAATCCATCCAAAATATTTATTTATAACAGCAAACGAAACTTTAGTTAACGCAGCCATCATTAAAATTAATAAAATTTGTTTTGTTTTATGAATTTTATTTTACAGCTGGAACGTGATGTTACCTCCACCTTGATCCAAGATCCTGAAAGCGGTGTTGTACGTAAATCTAATAAAAAGGGTGCAGCTTATTTAACGACTCGAGTTTTAATGCAGGCCTTTACAATGACCTTCTTGGCCGAATGGGGTGATCGTTCTCAGTTGACTACCATTATTTTGGCAGCCAGCAAGGTAAGTATTATAACACAATACTCTAGGAAACTCTGTGATAATTCATAAAAAAAAATTTACTTACAGAATGCTTACGGCGTTACCGCTGGTGGTATTATTGGTCATTCCATTTGCACCGGTTTGGCTGTGATTGGTGGCCGTATGGTGGCTGCCAAAATCTCTGTGCGTACTGTTACAATTGTCGGTGGTATAGTGTTCCTAGGTTTTGCTCTATACGCCTTAATAATGCGTCCAGATGATATATAATGTGTAATGAAAATGTAACAACTTAACAAACAATCCCGTCATAATCCAAAGTGTCTATTTACCTGCTGCATTGTAAACCGATCGTTAAAACTTAAGTTATAATCAAACCCTTCTTATTGAAAAAACAAAACCATACATTTATACACTCAATGTATTCGATATATATGTATACATATATACATACATACATATATAGTATATATTTTTGTTTATTTGTTTTATTGTAGTATTTTTTTTTTTTTTTTTTGTGTGTTTATATGTAAGAAGAAAAATTAAAGAATTTTAAAAGAAATGAAAAAATATAGAAAAATTTAAATTATTGAAATGCTAAACAAAGAAACAACAACAAATTGTGTATAGTATTTATGCAAAAAAAGAAAAAGAAAAAAAAAACTTTAAGAAATAATGAATGAATGTTTTTATTTACGTACTTTTAAAAGACAAAATTTATGTGACTTTTTATTTTGGAACGCATATACTAAAATTAGAAATTATAGAATGCTCTGACATATTCTTTTTTCGTTTGTTATACGCAATTGAAAGAAATTCAGAAATTAAAAACAATTTTAAATATAAATTACAATCTTTTAAAGACTATAAGGATTAATCGAAAGTTTAAACACTATTTAGAATATACTTAGAACGATTCGTTCATATATCTTTATTTTTAATTTTTATTTTATTTATTATAATGAATGTTTTTCTAATGCAACAAGATCAATTATCTTATAAATTACAGCATTAGAATCAGATAAGTTACATATCGTTTACCGTTTTAAAAAATTTTATGAATTTCTGTAATAACTACTTAACAAGTTTTTGAATCGCGCTGCGTTGCTAGTAAGTTGAATATTTTGGGGGGAGATGGTTCCAAAGATAAATGGTATATATATAAAACTGATGAAAAGAAACACTCTTTCGGTATTTGAATGTTCGAATATTATTGTTCCTCGCAGACGATGTGAATACCAATTTGTCCTAAAGAGAGTCAGGCTTTTTTGTAGTTATTATTTTATGCAAAAAAATACGATTTTTAAGCTTCATGTAGTCATGGAGGTGCATGCCAAGGACATGTATTAAATACGGTAATATATGATCAAATCTTTTCAAAGCAAAAACATATCGAACAATATTATTAAACGCTATGTTGAGCTTTCGTTTCAAAGTCATATTGCATCCAGCAAAAATCTCAGAGGCATATAAAAGAGAAGGAATTAAATATGTTTTGGCAATCATCATCCTTATCCTCATGGGTGTAAAGTGTTGAGTCTGCCATAGGGTTCTAATCTTTCCATTTATTATGCCACATGCTTGATTAATGTGATCCGACCATGTCAGCGAGCTATTAAAAGTAACGCCCAAATTTTTGGCTGTATTTACCAATTGAATTTTAGTCCCATTAAGAGAAATATACAAATTCCCTCTTAGTAGCGCCGGAATTTTGCCAATTGTTAAAAATTTAGACTTAATAGGACTACTTCCATTACCAGATGCCCATTGATAAATTCTATCTAGATCAAAATTTATTTCATTAATAGCAGAATTTATAGCTGTTTTTGAACAACTTAAATATAGCTGTACGTCATCAGCATACATTTGAATTTTAGAGTATCTGATCTGCAAAGGAAGGTCATTTGCATACATGGAGTAAAAAAGTGGGCCAAATATGGACCCCTGCGGAACACCTCGGCTTGTAAATAATGGTGAAGAAACAATACCACCATTGACAACTATCTGTGATCTACCTGTTAAATACGAAGATATTAATTTCGTTGCGGTTGTAGAAAATTTAAACATATTGCCAAGCTTCAATAACAACATTTGATGGTCCACAGTGTCAGTGCTCATGTGTTACAGTTTGTTTCGGATCCAAAAATCTAGCAACATCGTTGGACAATGTTGGCTGGCAAGTTTTCTTAGATAATTGTTGATAACATTGACAATATGTGGTTTAATGAAAACGATACTGCCCTCGAAGCTGAAATATTTACTGTAGAGTCGAATATTTTTTACTTAAACTGAACACCAAGATCATTATCTTTAAAGCATATGAAGTATTTTTTGTGATGTTGAAGGGTGATTTGAATCAGTTGAAGCCTTAAATGAGAATATGGTTTTAAATCACTAAGTTCGAGCCACAATTATGCCAAAATAATATCGAATTGTTTGTGATTGTTTGATGTCGTACTTCATTTATACATAACACACCCTCTAGCACTTGCACACATATGTGTATACCAGAGATAGCAATGAGTATTCAAAAAGATGAGTAGAATCGAATCGTACACAATATTTCTGATAGTTATACGCATTCATACTTATTTTAATATCATGGAACCTCTCTACTCACATTCAAAGTTTAAAGTACTCATCATATTCGTACTTAACAACACGTATGATGTTGATTCGACTCTCCATAACTCAACATTTACACGACGCACAAAATAAGTATGATTCGCCTACGAACACTAAAATATTCACTAGAAGGTTCTGTATTTGCTCTGCTTGCTGTTCTATCTTTTTAGCTTATGTGTCTGTTTTCTTCTTTTTTTTTTTTTTTTTTTTTGTAAATGCAATAACAACTAAGTTTCGAGTCACTCGAATCATTTCTAAGTATTATAAGTATTTTTCTAAAGTTATAAATCTAAATGAGTAGGCTTATGAATCAAACATATTTCGAATGGTATGAGTTTGATGTCAACGTTGTACGCATACTTATTGCAACCTGTACTAGTAAATCAACGTTGTAGTGAGTATGAATGAATCAGAGTACATAGTTAAATTTCAATATTGTTGACTCAATTATATTCAGAATTTCATGAGTGCTTATGAGTAGCGAAAAAACGATTCATTGCTGATCTCTGATGGGCATGATGACTTATTATTCAGAATGTGATATTCATATTAAATACAAATTTTTGAAAAGAACCTCATTTTCCAGTCTTTATGCCACTCTCGCCTGTTATAATTGATCTATTAAATCAATTTTTGCCTATCATTAGCTATAATTTTAAAATGTTTTCGATAATAACACACATTCAGGAAGAAGATGAGAATATATTTAATTCCAAATTAAAATTAACGGAAGTTCTTAATCTAAGGCCACTCAATACTAACTAAAAAAAAAATCGTTATTTCAAACAGCATTCCACATAAAATTATGGAGAAAATTGCACTCATTTTAAAAACGCGTGATCAATAAATAATTCAACATGCAATGTAAACGTTGCAATTGGGCATTTCCATTTGTTGGCTCAGATTTCTATGGAAAAATGGAAATATTTGTTAATTTCCTTTTCCTTGATGTTTAAAATAAAAAAAAATAAATAAATAATAAATTAAATGACGCTACCATTGTTGTAAATAATGATCGTATTCTTTATAATTTATTAGTGAAAATAAAAAAAAAACTTATAAAATACACGCACATTACAAATTAATAATTAATTAAATAAAATTAAAAAATTAAAAAAAAAATTAAAAAAAAAAATAAACAAAAACTAATTAAAATAATAATAATAAAAATAATTTTTATATAGAAAATCGATTACAAGTGAAAAAATTAAAAAAAGGAAAAAAATAGAGTAAAAGAGAGTATCGATTAAATAACAATAATTTATAAAGTACGTCCTTACGCTAGGTATGTATGGTTAGTTATGTTGTAGTCAAGTAAAATTTACTTTTGGGTCTTGGGATCCCGGTAAATGCCGGTAAAAAGTATAGCCTTTGAGACATGATCATAAATAAGGAACAAGAAGGGATGATTGCATTCAAATTTGGTAGGCTCGAAAGGACGAGCAGAGCGGAAACTAAACAATACGGTGGCAGCGGCAGCTGTACTTCCCTCTTCATCCACCTTGATTTTGGCAACATGCTTGGCATCATCCAATTTCAAGGAGGAGCTATCAGCTGAAAAACCAGAGAAATCAGCAACATTGCTCTTGAAGACACTTTGAAGACCCATTCTATTTAAAATCTAAAAATCAAATGTAAAGGTTTCTATTAAAATCTACCCGGAGAAGGCATTTAATGTGAGAAAACACTTACCGGTGTTAGTTCTAAATGTTGTTCAAAGGTAAACTTAGGCAAAGAGATGTCAATTTCACGTGCTACACTCTCTTTTAAGGCATTTTCCAATGTAGTTGGATTAAGTTTCGATAAAACTTGCTCTAAAGGTGTCTGGAAAGGAGGCAATATAATGACCATAGAAATTTCAGGATCCTTTGATTCATCTTTTGAGGTTTTGTATGGCATTTGCAAAACATGAGCACCAATTTGCTCATCTATGGCCAAACTAAAACTGCCTCTTTTGTGCATCATATCCACAAAAGATTGTTTGCTAGGCGATGTATAGAAAATATCTTGTTTTGTATGTTTGGCATCAAATTTATCTAGCCACTGGCCCTTGAAATAGGCAGCATTAGCCAAAACCATCATACTATTCTGATTGATATCTTCGGGACTCAGCATTTCAGGAATTTCATTGCGTGTTACATCCGCAATCCATTGATTGATTTGTTTCCGGCAGTTTTCCGGTTCATGTTGAAAGTCAATGTTCTCTACTTCGTCCATAAAGTTTTCGCTAATGCAAGGATATACATTAACGCTCTTGTCAAAATACATTTTATCGGCAGAGGTAAAATCCACAGAGGAATTTTTGGAACGTGTTAAACGACTTTGTTTCTCCAGGCGATAGGCATTGCTGACATGTTTCTTGTTTTTGGCCCATTGTAAACGTAAGACCTGAGCCAATTCCTTTTCGGCTTCACCTTTCGAACCGAAATAGGCCAACAACAGAGCATGGAAGGTGGAGTAGGAGGAGAAGAATACATTTTCATTGGGTGTGGCTTTTTGTACAGCATCTAACATGTCCAAAGTGAACTCCTGTTGGCCGCGATATAAATCTGAACGTATGGTCTTCGGCATGGGGCCAACATCGTTCGCTGAGAAACATTCATCGTTTTGGGCTTTACCAAATGCCACCAACAGAACCGTGCACAGGAAACCAATTGGAAATATTTTCATGGCTAAACGATAATAACGAAAGAAAATAAATTTAAAATAAAATTTTTATTGATTGATTGATCGCCAGCAAATCAATAGGCATTGATTGACTCTTAGCAAATTCAGGCTTTTGAACTGTTTGCGGTTGTTGTTGTCGCTAATGGCAATGACTGTTAAGTGAGTAGGTTGACTGACAAATCAAATGCCATTTGAAATTCCCAGAAACTTAACAGAAATATTTAAACGTTTACTCACTCTTTCTGTACCAAACAAAATTAAACGAAATTAATTTTCAAAAGAGAAATAAAAAAAATTCCAATTAGTAAGCATATTAGATGGCCAAAAGATACATCAGACAGAGAGCTTGACATGTAGACAAAACATAAATGACCTTGACTATAAATTTACAAACGTATTCATAACGATAAGTTTGTGAATTTATTAATAATTTTATCAAAAATAACAAAAACAAAGAAATAAAAATTTAAAAGATTAACACAAAAACATTATTCCCAGCAAACGTGATTGGATTTCTAATACGTGTGGGTGGTTGAGACTGACTGTTTAAATTCAAATGAAGTTTAAATAAGCTCCCAGAAATATTAAATAGACAGCCTTGTTTGTGTGTCTCCTACAAAACAATGTGGAATTCCCTTAAAGCTAAGCTCATTCATTCATACCATATTGAATTTGGTAATTTTTATTTCTTGTATCGGGTCCGCCATCTAACGTTTTTTTTTTTTTTTTCAACTAGTGCTTATTTTGTGAATGGTAACACTTAGCTCATGTCTGATTTGACAGATAATTAGTTTTATCCTTCCGCTGAACGAATATAGTTGCGTATACGCTTGAACAACGCTGGGAAATATTGCGACATTACTTTAAAAATCATGGTAATGTTGCAGAATGTGTGCGAAAATTGCGTACGGATTTTGGAAGAAGAGAAGCACCGTCAGTTCCATATGTTCGTTATCTTGTGAAAAAAGTAAAAGAAACTGGCATCCTCATCGATAAACCAAAGCGTGAAAAGCCAAAAACAGTGCGTACACCCGAGAATATTGCTGCTGTGGCAGAAAGTGTGCGTGAAGCGCCATCAACATCAATTCACCGTCGTTCTCAACAATTGAACATTTCGGAGACATCATTGAGACGAAATTTGCATAAAGACCTTGGTATGACGCCATACAAAGTTCAATTGATTCAGGAGTTGAAGCCAATTGACCATCCAATGCGTTTTCGCTTCGCTAAGTGGGCCTGCGATCGACTTACAGAAGATGCCGATTTTGGCACAAAAAATCATCTTTTCAGATGAAGCTCATTTTGATCTTGGCGGGTATGTAAACAAGCAAAATTGGCGCATTTGGGGCACAGAAGACCCGCACGCATATATCGAAGCCGACGCACCCAAAACGAGTCACTGTTTGGTGCGGATTTTGGTCCAGAGTCATAATTGGGCAATTTTTCTTAGAAAATGAGCAAACAGTGGCTGTTACAGTCAATGGCGATCATTATTGGGCCATGTTGAACGAATTTTTGTTCACAAAAATTGAAGAGGAGGATATTGGCAACATTTGGTTTCAACAGGACGGCGCTACGTGCCACACAGCCGAAGCTACACTCGATGTTTTGCGCCCTGTTTTTGATGATCGCATTATAAGCCGCAGAGCTGATGTCGTTTGGCCACCTCGGAGCTGCGATTTGACACCGTTGGACTATTATTTGTGGGGTGCCGTCAAAGATAAGTGTTACGCCGACAAGCCAGAGACAATTGACGCTTTAAAGGACAATATTCGTGTAGCCATTGGTGAAATACAGCTGCACACTAATCGATAATGTGCTTAAAAATTGGACCGATCGTGTAGGCGACTGCATGGCCAGCCGAGGCAGCCATTTGAATGAAATTATTTTCCATTATTAACCGGAAGGATTGTACTTTCAAATAAAAAAAAGAAATTAGAGAAAATATTCAGTAGTTTTTTTTAAAGGATTTTCAAAAAAAAAAGTTATTTGGCGTACCCTTTATTTGAATTGTCATTAAAATTATTGCTAAATTGCCGCTGCTGCTGACGTTTTTTAATGCAGTCTTGCAAAAATCCAAAACTCCAATGAAGTGCACATAACCTCAAAATTTTTTTTTGCATTTAAAAATAAAAAAAAAAAAGTGAAAGCGGTTTTTTTTTGCGGCAATTTTAAGCGCAGCTTAACTTGTATAAAAAGAAGAAAGAAAAAACGCAAAAAACTGTGCCTTTTCCAGTTGAATGATTTTTGTTTTATTCATAAGAGAAAAAACAAAAACAAGATTGTGGAGGAGGAATTGAAAAAAATAATCAAAAATATGCACTCAAATATTTTTTGGAATTTAAAAAATATTTTAAAAAAAATCATGTAAAATATTTTTCAAATAAAACCAATAAAACTTAAATAAATGGACCAGTAGCCAAAAAAATTATATGTGAACCAAGGTATTATCACTCATTTTGGAATGAAAAATGTACAGTATATACTATATTATGTAGTATATGTATATACAGTGGACATTAGTACTCCAATATATTTTGACAATTATTTGATTTTTTTGACTTTTAACCAACAGTGTGTATAAAAAATTAATGTTTTTATATTTATTTTATTAATTTATTTCTGTTTTATTATAAAACAAAAAATTTTTTTAATGTTTTTCATAAAACAAGAGAAAAATAAGGAAAAGTTTGAGATGACTCCATAGGTACCCCCAAGGAGAACCCTGAGTAAATTTAAAATTCAAAGGCCTAATATATGAAAATGTTATCCCTTGTATTTAGTAGAATATCGCTTAAGGTCAAGCACTCCATTTAACCCATTTGGAATTGAATGTACAAGTTTTGTTTAGTGTTTTCTGGTGGCACAATGAGCAAGTTTTTCGGTTGACTTTAGTTTGAGTTTTAGCGATTACGTAACCGTTCTTTCAAATATTCTCTTGAAGTCATATCGGGACTTTGTGCAAGAGTATTAATCCTGTGGGGACTTTTTTTGTCAAAATATATTAGAGTACTAAGACTTTTGCTGTCCACTGTATATACATACATAATTGGTCCTTATAACCCTTTAGTCAGGATTAGGACCAAGCTTCTCACACCACTTATGTTGTTTCTGTTAATTTTATATACATGAGTGACGGAACGTGCAGTTTATAGTCGAGTTCGAACGACAGATTTTTGAGAAACATTTTCATCGCAATTTTATTTACTCTCAGACAGAGGAAGTCGCCAAAGAAATATTTTTTAATATTTCGTTTAGTTGGAGATGTCTGACCTTAACACACTACCTACTAAACAACGGCAGCTTCAAGTAGACATACTACTTTACTACTTTAAATAAAAATGTAACTGAAACGATATGGACAACAATGATAGCTTTTAATCTATCCAACTGGTTGTTTGGTCATGGCATCAAGTACATTATGCTCCGGACTATGTAGAGTGATTATTTTGTTGGTGAAACATGTAATATAACAGAAGCTTGTAAAAAGCTATTGGCGCTAGTCGATACGTCAATGTGTGCTCCTTTAAAAGGCTCAAAATGTAATTGTCTTCAAACAAATAAGTCAATATGTACATATTTCTTCGTTATTTATAAACTAGCCAAGATATGTTCATATTTATATTTCAAATATCTCCTATAATCGTTTTTGTATCTGAAGTGCGTGATCTATTTCAAAAAACATTCTCTATTTTACTTAAATAAACCTGAGTTGTAGAGACAAAAATAGAGAAAGAAAAAATGCGTGTCGTAACTCCAAAACTATAATTCTTCCGGGCAACCTTGCATGCCATACTTGTTGCAAACACACACGGCCAATTATCTAACTTCTGTTTCCATAAAAATTATTTCCGTAATTATCAAATTCTTATTTATTATTATTTCCGCAAATCAAAATCTGGCAGCTCCACCTCTTGACAAAGAGTAGTAGAGTAACTTAATCGGGAGAAAAGAAATTGCTCATACTACCACTGCGGAATAAGGTGTTATTCTAGGACCTCCTATACAGCTAAAGCATACCAATCATCTGAATTTGTTTAATAAGACTTGAAATAAAGCACAAAAGTAATAAGAAGAGGATGATGTGGCAGCTTCTAGGTTCCTTTAAAAAACGAAAAAGAATAAATATGTGTTCCTTATCCTCCCTTTCACCACCACTTCTACTTTCCTCTATATCCTTTATTTACCTCTCTTTCTCTCTCTCTCCTTTAGGACGTATTACAATGGGTCATTTTGACCTCCAAGTACTGTACTTGTCCCAATGACAAGTACACATCCTCAAACCTAACCTAAGTGTTCTACCTTATCCGGAATATTAAATGATAGATAATGCTAAAGTCGCCGTAGTCTAGTAGGTAGTGTGTTGGCTTATTAGAGGTATGGCCACGGTTCATATCCCAGGTCAGACATCAAATCGAAAATATTAGCAACTTCCTGTCGGCAGATTTCTGGCAAAAACTCCGAGAGTAAATAAAATTGCCATGAAAAGTTTCCTAAAAATCTGTCATTCGGAGTCAACTTTAAACTGTAGGTCCCGCCACTCATGTATAAAATTAATGCTCACAACATAAGTGGTGTAAGAAGCTAGGTCGCAATCCTGACTGAAGAGTTGTAATGACCAATTATGTATGTATGTATGTATGTAGATAATGCTAACCTCACATCTTGTAAGAAACCCATGACGTACCACAAGCATATCCTGTTTGGTATTTTTTTTAGAAATTCGTGTCTCCATTATTAATTGCTTTCGTGAAAATGTTTATTTGTTTTTTAATTAATTATTAAATTTCTTGCTAATTTTGAAAAGGGGAACTTTGTTTTAAATTAATTTTTTTTTTTCTTTAACAAAACATAACTTAAACTTCTCTTTAATTATTCTTTACATTACTATTTTTTTTACTGTCACTTTTAATGCTTTGATTAACATTGAGCGTGTTTATTGTTGTTCTTATTTGTTTTTTTTTTCAATAAAATTTACTATCAATTATGATGACCTTCTCTAAAGGTTTATCAGTGATTTATTTTTCAATTTTAATGACATTTTTTTCAGTTTTTTTGCTTTTTTGCTAATATAAATTACATACATACATATGTATATATACACAGTACCGCATGTCAGTCAGTCATAGTCGTCATAGAAAGTCATTTTTCATTTAAAATCCGATACAATTTGTCTTGGTTTTAATGGAGGGAGACTTTGTTTTATTGTTATTGTAGCTATTGTCACTTGAAGAAAATAAAAATATTGGAATTCCCAAATCATTTAAACTCAGAAGATAAAAATAAGTACCGGGCACCAAAGCTAATTTGTTTTGCAATTTAAAGTTTAAAGTACGAACAAAGTACATGAGAGACTTGATTGACGGCTCGAATAAGAAGCAGGCTTGAAGCTTTAACTGATCTTCTCTCATCTCAAATAAATAATTTTCAAAGCGTATAATTATAACAAAAAATGACAATAAAAACTGTTAATGAAATTTTGAAAATAACATCAATTTCAACTGTTCATATTTATGGTCCTTCGAACCGGAATAAATACTTTTTAAAGTGAAAAATTCGTTCAATTTGAAAATTCTAAACAAAAGCTCTTTAGCGTAAAATTGTAACAAAAAATGACAATATAAACTGTTAATGAAATTTTAAAAATGACATCAACTGACAATTGTTCTTATTTATGGTCCTTAGAACCGCAATAAACACTTTTTAAAATGAAAAATTCGTTCAACTTGAAAATTCTAAACAAAAGCTCTTTACCATAAAATTGTAACAAAAAAAGACAACAAAAACTGTTAATGAAATGTTGAAAATGACATAAATTTCAATTGTTCATATATATGGTCCTTCGAACCGGAATAAACACTATTGAAAGTGAAAAATTAGTTCAACTTGAAAATTTTAAACAAAAGCTCTTTACCATAAAATTGTAACAAAAAATGACAACAAAAACTGTTAATGAAATTTTGGAAATGACATCAACTGACAATTGTTCATATTTCTGGTCCTTCGAACCGGAATAAATACTTATTAAAGTAAAAAATTCGTTCAATTTGAAAATTCTAAACAAAAGCTCTTTACCATAAAATTGTAACAAAAAAAGACAACAAAAACTGTTTCGAAAATGACATCAACTGACAATTGTTCATATTTATGGTACTTCAAACCAAATAACCATTTTAAAAAGAGAAAAATTCATTCAACTTGAACATTCTAAACAAAAGCGGAGCTCATGAAATTGTTTTAAAATGACATTAATTTTGTTGATATGGTTTTTTAATAAATTTATTTCTTTACTTTTATCTACCAATTGACCTCTTTTACTTCTTGTTCGTTGATACGTTTCGCATTTATGAATTCCCCATTGTGTATAATACTTCCGTTGAAAACAAAAATTTCCTGTAAAATAAAACCAAAAAATCAGTGAACAATGTGAAACACTTCCCCCTTTTAAATGAAAACAAAGCTACCTGACTGACTAACTGTCGTTTGTTCATTCGATGATGGGTCGGTCGGTCGGTCATGCGTTATAGTTTCATATAAGATTTTACAGCTCATGCGCTCATGACTCATTTATGTAGTAATTTGAACACTCACAGTATGCGAATGAATAAAAAAAAGAAACAATTTAAAAATACCCCAACAGTGACGTTAACTACTATGACAAACCGAAAACAAATAAAAAATTTCATCAATTGGATCTTAACAGATGCTCTTCTTTCACCCTGTGAAACGTTTCACTTACGGACTTATATTATTTCCTAAGTACTGCTAGGTATTTACGCAATATTTCGAAACCAACGCTTAATAGGTACTACCAACCAACCATTTTCTTTACTTTCTTTAGTCACAGACAAATGCCGATCATTTCATCACTCTTTACATGGGGAGGGCTATGGTAGTAGATGAGGGAAAATAAATAAAACTTATAAATACATGTACGTCTACCTGAATCATCATTCATGAAGAAAGGCAAATTAAAGAGAAAAATAAATTTCAATTTAAAAAAAAAAAAATATTTCTTCATATGAAAGCTTAAAATTTCGATTTCTTTGAGTTTGTAGTTAGTGAACGGTTTAATTAGTTGATTTAATAAGTAAAATGTTAATGAATAACACGTCTAAACTAGTTTTTTGGATTTTCCATTTTTAATTTGTTTATTTCATTAAAAATAAAAGAACTTTTTTTTTTTTTTTTGGACAGAACAAGCCACAACAGATTTAACAACTTTAAACCAAAAGCTGCTAATTAATACAGAAAAGTCTAAATATAACGAATACAACAAACAAATGGTATTTAAATCTTTCACTTCCACTTTACTTTTATTTGGAAGAAGATTACTTTTGAATATTATGGAAGATTTTTAACTACCCTCGTTGTAAAGAGACCTTCTTACTTCTGATGCTCGCAGTACACAAAAGAAAAAAGAAAATTATTAGGAAAAATTGTCTCATGCATTCAGAAACCTCTCCAAACCAATCAATCAAATTGTGTCATTTTATATCAAATCTCTTGTTATCCTATCTAGGCTAAAAATGATCTTGATATTTTGTTCCTTACTTAGGTCGACCGACCGCACATTATAAGCCCTTAGAGAATCGTGCTTCTACAGATCTTTACTTAGATGCTATCCTAGTGATAGGTACACTATTCTACCTCCATTTTCTACATTTAATTTGCTTCAGTATGGATTTCTTGTTAGTTAGGTTCCAAAGATCAGACAGGTTTCAAATCCAGGTTTTTGGGCTCGTACGACAGAATAGTCTTTACACATGGATTGATTATTCGTAGACTGAAATCGGAGGAGAATCTCGCGAATATGCAGAGACCTTTTCCTCCAATGGCAATCATGCGAATGCCATTTCTACTTTGTTACGACGACTGATGCTTGCATTCGTTACTTCGGTGCCTTTTTATCACGTTCAAGTAGCCAAACCTTGTCTTATCTGCAACATAATCAATTACTCTAGTAAGCTCGAACGGTTGGTTGATATTAACGAATCTTTGAAAATAAAAATCCTTTAATAGATCTTAAGTTCTAGGCTACAACGCAAATCTCTCTACTTTGAATTCCTAATCGATTTGGATATCTGAAGATCATTTAATTTCAAATTTTCCGTTAAAACAGAAAAGTCCAGTCCACACACAATCTTGAAAAGAAAATTTTATTGGAAACTATTATGGAAAAAGTTAAATTTGAGTTTATTTCAGAATTTAAAATTCTCTCAGCTTTAGAGAGACGATTTGAAGACGCAAATCAAGCAGAGTAACTACCTACCATAGACCGGGCTATGACCATAAATCTTGGCTTCTCTTTGGCATGAAATCGGAGTAGTCTAGTAGGCAGTGTATTGGCTTATTAGACGTGAGGCCACGGTTCAAACCCCAGGCCAGAAATTTCCAGCAAAACGAAATATGAAGAATTATTTCTTCGGCGACTTCCTATCAGCAGATTTCTGGCAAAAACTCTGAGAGTAAACAAAATTTGAAATGAAAGAGTTTCTCAAAAATCTGTCGTTCGGAATTGACTTTAAACTGTAGGTCCTGGCACTCATGTATAAAATTAACACACACAACATAAGTGGTGTGAGAAGCTAGGTCGTAATCCTGACTAAAGGGTTGTTATGACCAGACGTCGGCACAAAGAGAACATGATAAAAATGTGAGTGTATTTGTGAGAAGCATGTGTATAACCCAGAGGAAAATTGTTAGTAATTATTGTTTCATGCAGTGTTCGAACAAATATTGTGTTTTTGATGCCATTGGTATTTTTCGCACAAGTTTTTATGGATTTGTAGTAAGAGTCATCATTACACATTGCAGGTACCTTAAATTCAATATATTTAAAGGAAAAAAAGCTGTTTCCCAGTTTTTCTTCACATTTTAATTAAATTTTTCATTGGGTGTACAATTGATACACAAAAAAATGTCAAAAAGAAGCGATGAGAATCTGCTTCACTGAAAGCTGACAAGCAACTGAATGCATTTTTATGCTCTTTTTAACGAACATTGTTGATGTTCGTGTCCTATGTGTGTAAAAAGCCGAAGATGTTCGACCCCCGGGGGACATTGGTGCCGACGTTTGGTTATGACCAATTATGTATGTATGTATGTCTTTTTGTCATACGCCATGACGAAATGTCAAGTTGACGCAAATAAAAACGCATATCCTATGGAACAAGTTTAATTATTTTGAAAATTTATGTATATTTTTCAATTTGAAGGCCTATTTATCCAGTTTTTTGGCTTTTTCAAATTAGAATTTCTTAATAATACCCGACCTTCTTTTTTGTCTCTGTTGACGGGCATTCAAAAAATCAACTTTCAAAAAAAATTATAACATTTTTTTCTAGATTATTAAATTAATTAAAATTAATAATTATTACTTGATAATAATGAAGATCATCAGCCAACAACTTACGTCACACACTTGCTTTAATTACGGGGAATTTCCATAATTAAATGCAAAGAAAAAAAAATAAAAATTTAATTTTTTTTAATAAAATGGAAGAAAGAGAAAAAAAAATAATAAAGAATGCATTTTAAATAAAATGGTTCATAAATTGAATGCCACCTTAAATTAAAATTAATAAATAAATTAAAAGAAAGCAACAACAAATACACGGTGTTGTACGTATCAATAAATGTTTACTTGTTGATTGATTGAACGATCAACAATGATGGCGATGGCGATTGTCGTAAAAGGCCACATTACAGCTTACAAAAAAAAACCCCAACAAAAAACAATGACTAGCCAAGTAAATAACAACAACATTGAATGGCATTTGTAATGGTAAAAATAAATAGCAAAAGAAAAGTGCACTAACAGACAATGCGGGAGTTTTCCCTGTAATTAATAATTCACGCGTTTTCATGTGCCTTCTTTCTCTCTCTCTGACTCACTCTCTCTGATCGTTTTGAAGACAAACAATAATTGCAAAAACAATACTTAAGTAATAATAGTTGTTTCTCAATAACAAAATTGATCGCTGTACAGAGAGACTATTTTGCATGACATGACAACAACAACAACATGGAATTTAACAGTTCAACAGTACCAGCCTTGTTTGTTTTTTTTTTACATTTTGTTTGCTAATCATCCGTACAAATAGTATTGCAAAGTTTTGAAATAATTTTTTTTAAAAAAATGTTGTTGTTTTTTTGTATATTTACTTTATGTTTTCAGTGCGTTTTTGTTGTAGTTGCAGTAGTTGCGAATGCTGCTGATGATGATGTTGATGATATAAGCACTTGTTGTCCCAGCTCCGTTAAACCGGTCTCGGTCGGTAACACAAAAAAAAAAAAATTGTAGACAAACCAACAAAAAACAAAAAAACACCGTTGTTGTTCGTTTAAATTTGTTCACAAAGTACTTGATTTTGTTAAACAAAAAAAAAATGTTATCTTTTGTGAATTTATTTTTATTTTTAAAAATATATTTTTAACAACAACAACATACACTTTGTCGAAGCAATTTTAAATTTTAAGCCGCTTTAAATTTCTTTGAAATCCTAACGTTTTCACTACTCGCACTGAACTGATTTGTTAAAGTTTTCAAGTTAAATATTAAAAAGCTGGCATGAAGTCGTTTTGCATTAAAGCTTTGTTATTCCAGTGTCATGTCCAGTGTTGGTAAAAAAAACAAGCTTTATTTTACTTCCAAAACTTTTGAGCTCTTTTTGCGTGTTCAAAGTTTTACTTCGTTCGACAAACTCTTTTAAATTTATTTCGCTTCTTGTGCACACTCATTAAAGTTTACTTTGTTAAACTCCCATGATATTTTGTTTGTTGTTTTGTTTTTATACATACACACATACATACACACAAACAACCAACCTAATCTATATATAGAAGGCGAACGAAGATCTAAAAAAACCAAACAACTTTGCAAGTACGCACAATCAATAAAACATATTGTGTACTCACTCCATTCACGCCCACACCCTCATGTTTTTTTTTTCATCACACAAAAATAACATGAATTTGTCAAAGTAAACTTTGTTAATGGAAAGGCCGAAACAATATATCACCATAAACATACGCACACACACATTCCTGCCTTCCTTTCATTCATCAGTGTGTGTGTGTTACTACTACACAAGTGATGGCCAGTACTTTGAATGAAGGTTAGGTTAGGTTAGAGGACGTGTAGTTGTCAGTTAAGACAAGTACAGTATCCGGAGGTCGAAATTAACCCATTGTACAACGTCCTTAGAGAGGGAAGGAAATAGAGGGAGTAGGATGAAATGAGGGCATGTAGGTAAGGGGGGGAGATGGGAATCACACAGAAAGAAACAGACACAAACAAAAAAAAAAGGGTGAGAGCGCGACTACACTTATGAAGCCCTAGCACCTCTCAACCAGCCCAAGCTGCTAATGAATCTGTGAAGAACCTTGATGTTGGCTCTCGACACAGAACTCAAGGTCTCAAAGAAGGCCCTGCCAAGGGTCCTCAATCTCAACCTACCAAGGGCTGGGCAGTTACAGAGGAGGTGTTCGATAGCCTCTAACTCCTCCTCATCGCAACATACCCTGCAATAGTCCGTCAGCGACCTAATCTCGCAGTGCCACGTGATAAAACCGACAACGATTCTGCTCTTCCCCAACGATTCTGCTCTTCCTTCCTGACCCATCCATCGATGAAGCCATAGAGGTGGCAGACTGGGGGTTCAGGACCAACTATTAAATCGCCCCCTGAAAGCGAACCTAACCTAGCGAGGGCATCCGCCGTCTCATACTTTGAATGAAAGTAAGTGATTCTTCCCAATAAGGATGACAAAATAAAAATGTTTATTTAGTATGGCAGCACTGAAAACTGCGAACCTACGAAACTTGATCGCACGCACGCGCAATGAGTAAGCCTTCGGCTTGGTTGAGAGAAGTGTGTGTGCGTATGAAACAAGGTGGCTGTCAGTCGGGGGAAAGAGATCAGCTCTGTCGGTAGGCCTCCTTCTAGCGTCCCCATCGGCAAAATATTTATGTAGTGAAATATCGCGTGGGCGGTGAATTTCTAAAAATGTGGTGAGTTTGGGAGTGGTGTATATTTAAAAGGTGATGACTATATCGGATGTGGGGAGTAAACTCGAAATTCACTACAGAAACCGTTATTCAAAACAATGTACAGTATTACCGACCCTTCAAGATCATATTTTCACTGTATTATCTTTGGTGAAATTCGGTGGTTTACATCCGCAATAAGTAGATTTCACTCCTATTAACGGATTTAATGGAAGTTGGCTATTCTTTAATAAAATTAAAATATTTCCTACATTTCAGCGACTTTTCCTTATAAATAAGCTGTTTATCTCTTGCAAACAGTAACCACACTTGTCTAAAACAACTGCAGCCAACTTCATTACATTGAAAATTTTCTGTAGATATAGTTAATTTGGAGAATTTGTTTGTTGCTCTGTTAGATTTTTATTAAAAAAATGCTATAAAAAGTGTAAATTATTTATTAAAATTATTAACAAATGGCTACACAAAAACCAGGCGAATGGGCCAATTCTTTATTGGCCCGTTTCGAAGACCAGGTAAATAGGAAAATCATAAAAAACCATCAATTGGTCAAGTGAGAAACGCAAAAGAAAAATTCTTTTTTCGAGGCTATACACAGATGTATCGATTGAAAAAATTGTGCAAACGAGACAAAAACTATGTGCGAATGAAATGGAGAATTTGTTATTGTTTTGAAAAGTTGTTGTTGGTGTGTGTGTGTGTTTTTTTTTCTATTTGCATAGTCGTTTGTTTACGTTTTGTGTAGAGAAAATGAAAGATTTATGAATGAAATGCCGATAGAAAGAAAAAGGTATGGATGGATGAATGAACGGATGAATGAATGAATGAAATTGGATTGAATGACTGTGAGTGAATTTACTTACACGTGCAGTTTGAGACAGAATACATAATAATATTGTAATTGTGTGAATGTGTATGTGTGCATGTTTGTGTACGCGAATTATTTGTTTGTAAACAAAACTAATGTAGGTAAACTGAAGGCTGTTATTGTTGCCTGCTGATTTGTTTTTTCTCTACTGCGTAAAGAGGGAGTGTTTTTTTTTTCTTTTTTTTTTGTTCATCTCGCTGTTATTATTTGTAAAGTTTGACACTTTGACACACATTTGGAGTTATAAAGAAGAGAGAGAGAGAGAGAGAGAGAAGAAGCTGTGCACAATGCGTTGTTGATTAATGAAATATTTTTATAGGGCGGGTAAAATTTATTCTGTGTATGTACAACAAAAATTATGAATGATAGGAGTGCGCTACGATGATGATATTGAAGCTGAAAGTAATAATGAATACATAAATGTTTTTATACAAATTTGATGAATTATTGGTGATTTTTGTAATGCACATTTATTAGTCGATGTGCTCTATATTTGAGAACATCCTTGTCTCTTCCAAATTAGGGAGTTCGCCTTATTGGCGAACCTAAATTACCCTCCGGGTGTTTCAGTTGATTACATGGAAAAGAGTGGTAAGCAACAGCAACATGTAGTGTTGTATGTCAAGTGGTGTGCGGCACAAAGTGTCGAACTGCTGGAAACAGCGCTCGATAGGTCACTCCAGAGTTCTGATCACCGATTATATTGTGCCTGAGGCTACATATGTTCCTGCCTGGTTTAAGAATACTTATACCGGAAAGGGCACATTGGAATGGTGGGGTACTCCAGGTGCAGAGAGGTATACCCATCTTCACAGATGGGTCTAAGTTAGGTGGATGTACAAGTGCTGGGGTTTTCTATAGGGAACTCGGTTTTGAATTTCACATCAGGTTAAATGATGACTGGAGGAGATTTTCGCAATCCTGAAAGCTATTGAGGCCATACCTGGTGGCCCCGCTTCGGATACGGAATTTTACATGATCTTCGTTGACAGTCAGGCTGCCCTAAGAGCCATTGCGTCGTTCTGGTGTAAATCACGGCTCGTTCACGAGTGCAAGGAGTCGTTAAGGACTTTTGGACCAGACCGTATCCGTCTATGCTGGGTTCCGGGTCAGAGCGGAATACTGGGCAATGTTACGGCGGATGCTTTCGCTAGGTTAGGTTCGCTTTCTGAGGGCGATTTAATAGTTGGTCCTGATTCCCCAATCTGCCTCCTCTACGGCCTCATCAATGGATGGGTCAAGGGGGAAGAGCAGAGGCGTTGGCGGAATGGATCGGATTGTTATGTTTCTAGACGTTTATGGCCTGCTATAGACAGTGTAAGAACAGGTTGGCTGCTGGGCTTGGATAAGGCCAGTTTAAGGTTAGTTATTGGGTTTATCAAAGGGCACTGCGAGATTAGGTCGCTGACGAGGATCTGGAACATATACCAGCCGGACTATTGCAGTGTATGTTGCGATGAGGAGGAGTTGAAGACTGTTGAGCACCTCCTCTGTAACTGCCCAGCCCTAAGTAGGTTGAGGTTGAAGACCCTTGGCAGGGGCTTCTTTGAGGGTTTGAATTCTGTGTCGAGAGCTGACATCAAGGCTCTCCAAAGATTTATTATTAGTTTGAGCTGGTTGAGAAGCGCTAGCGCTTCAATAGTGTAGTCGCGCTCTGTTGTGTGTTTGTTGGTCTGTGTAATTCCTCCGCTTCCTATTCTCCCTTTCCTACTACCTCTCCTTTTCCCGCTCCCCTCTTTTATCATCTCATCTCAAGGACATTTTGTACAATGGGTCAACTTGACCTCCGAGTATTGTATTTGTCTCAATTGACAAGTACACGTCCTCTAACCTAACCTAATCTACTCATTTAGTTCAGGGGCCTAAAAGCCAATTGTCTCCAGCGGCTGGCTGTTGATAGAAAAGAAATTTAATTTTAAAATCGTTTGCCTGGGCTGGAAAAGTAATTTATATTCAAAGTATTATCTTTGTTTCAGCTTCCTAATAAAACAACCGGTCCCCATGGCACACAAGCCAGAATGAATCAAGACCAATTGGTGGGATGTCTTATACATATTTCCCGTTATCGGTTCTCTCTAGTAATCTCTGGACTGACAAAAATGTTACAAAAAGTCAACGAAGCAGTAAGTTGTCACATAAGAATCTTACTTTTCCTTTTTAACGTATTTTTCCGTCTCTTTTTAAAAGGCTATACAAAACCGCCATGAAACCGATCGCTGCTATTTTGAATCGCTTGTCATTATTCTTACCACACTTGAACGTTGTCTGACCAATCAAACAAAGGATACGGCACGTTTTGAGGAAGCCATGAATGTTAAACTTTTACTACGTGAAATAACCCGTTTTATCGATGAACAAAGTGATAATAATCCCCATGCCGCCCAATTAAAAATTTTAGCTTCGAAAGTTTTATTTGCTTTGTCGCAAAATCATTTTTCAGCAGTTTTTAATCGTATTTCGGCTAGAATACAAGAACTGGCTGCCTGTTCAGATGAGAATCCTGATTATTCGGACATAGAATTAATACAACATATCGATATGGATATGATAAAGCTAACGAAACTATTGCAAGAGACGATAACGAAATTTCGTTCGAAACGAGCGCCACCTTTGATACTCTTGAATTCAATTGAAAAAGCCATTTGGAATTGGATTGAATATCATCCGCAGGAATTTCAGGATTTGCAAAGAGGCATGAATCGTGACATATCAACGTAAGTTCACATATATTAAAAAAAAAAACCAAAAAAAAGTGAAGCTAACATACAAATGTTCTTGTTTTTTTTCCAAAAAGCTGTTGGGAGCCTTTGCTGGACTTTGTGGAAGCATACAAGGCTGAGAATAAGAAGAGCAAAACGACTGTATGGCCTTTACAAATGCTTTTGCTTATATTAAATCCAGTAAGTTTTATTAATTAAGATTTTCTTTTAATCATCAAGACTTAATAGAGAAACTCTCTCTCTTTCTCTCTCTCCGCAGGCCTGCTTGGAGGCTACAGTGAATGAATTACAACAGGGCGAAAAGGAAAAAGATAAAGCCACTTCGAAAACTCAACCGCGTGATAAGGATTTTTCGGCTAAACAATTTATAGAGAGTGTAAAGAGGGGTTTAGGGCCCCATTCACCTTCTAAACTGGTAACAGAATCGGCAGCTATTGCCTGTGTTAAACTGTGTAAGGCAGCTACTTATGTGAATATCAACGATTCAAACAATGTGATTTTTAAACTGGTCCAATACATAATCAACGACATCAAAGCTTTACTTTTTAATCCGGTCAAACCATTCTCACGTGGCCAGGGTTATAATTTCGCCGACATTGAACTCATGATCGACTGTTGGGTATCCTGTTTTCGCATAAATCCCCATAATATTGAAGCTCTAAAGGTGTGTCTAAACCTAAGCTCACCACAAGCCTATCATTTTGTTATTGTTTGTTCTCTATTAAGGTAAGTAACAATAATATCCTAATGACCTGGTTATGCTAAAAAAAAACTTTATTTTCTCCTTAAAGATTGGCTCACATTTATGTGGATTTTCGTTTACAAAGTAAAAATCCTTTTCGCATTGTTAATCAACCTCGCTTACCTTGGTGGCCACAGACCGATGTGGTGCATTATCGTTCGGCTGAATTAAGAGCCTTATTTACGGACACTCTTAATAAGGCTACACAGGGTTATATAGCCCATACACCATTACGAATGATTACATCGTTGACTTTGAAAACTAAAGACACCCAAAAGGGTTTAGCGCGTTCAGAAGAAGGCCCAGCACATAAAATGTTATTATTACTGCTGGTGCGTTTAATACATGCAGATCCCACTCTATTGCTGAATACCCAAGGAAAAGTTGCCCATGAGGTGCAAAGTTCCACATTGGAGTTAATCAATGGTCTTGTTAGTTTGGTACATCAACCGTCCATGCCCGATGTGGCTCAAGAGGCTATGGAGGCCTTATTGGCTTTACATGCTCCCGAAAAGATCGAAGTTTGGAATCCTGAGGCACCCATCAATACTTTTTGGGATGTCAGTTCACAGGTTTTATTTTCCATATCGCAGAAATTAATACAACATCAAATTGCCAATTACACGGATGTCTTAAAGTGGCTGCGTGAGATATTATTATGCCGCAATACTTTTCTGCAGCGTCACAAGGACTATGCCCATGTCGGCAGCCAGATAGCCATTTGTAAACAGGCTCACATTAAACTGGAAGTGGTGTTTTTCATGTATTTGTGGTCGGTAGACCTGGATGCGGTACTTACCTCGCTATCATGTTTTGGTTTGTTGTGTGAGGAAGCGGAAATATGCTGTGGTTCCGATGAGTTGACCGTTTCTATGCTGGTACCCAATTATCTGATCTATCAGGAATTGGCTCAACTATCAACAGGTAAGTGTTGATAGCGAACGGGTTTTTATTTTATTTTAAAACTCACTATGCGTACTCTTATTATAGCGGCCACCGACTCTCGCATATGTTTTTATGACACCAGCCATGGCAATGTGTTGAATCGTTTGCATTTACAAAAACGCATTATGCAGTTGCTAAGAAAAATTGAGCATTGCATACACGGTGTACAACCGGCCTGGGAGGAAACTTTTCGGTAAATTTCGACTTCTTTTGAATCTCTCAAGCTGATAATTATAAAGTTGATTTTATTTTCTACAGCAACTGGGAAATAATGAGCAAAATGTTACAAACCTATCCCAAGTGCAAAACCGAGGATGGACAAGCTGAACTCTTTCATAGAGGCGTTGGTAAACGGCGTGCCAGCCATCAAAGCTCGGAACACGATATTGAAGAACAAATTACCGAATGGGCCAATATGACATGGTTCTTATTAGCCTTGGGTGGTGTTTGCTTAATAAAACGACGTCAACAGGTGGTAGCTGCACAGGCTAGTACCCATACGTCGCACAGTTTATCGAATCATGGTCCCTTTCATCAATATTCGCAAAGTTTTGGTTCATTTCAACAGCCATTGCCTGCTGCTCATATCCATCCCATAAATCAGGGTTCGATAAGTTCCTTGGCACAAAATTCTTTACATTCTCTTTCAAGTTCTTCGAGTTCTGGTAGAGGTTCCTTAAATCCCAATTCAGTATCCTTGGCAGCTATACCGCAAGGACCCCAGCAAGAGGTTCAATATTGTCCAGTAACACAGTAAGAAAATAGTGTTTTAAAGCTATGGATAGTTTTCTAATGAAATATCTATTTCATTAACAGATTTATAGGCCAACTGTTGAGATTGTTGGTGTGCAGCAATGAGAAGATTGGCTTGAATATACAGAAAAACGTTAAAGAACTGGTGGGTGAGGAAATGTCCACATATTTGTATCCCATACTGTTTGATCAAATACGTGCCATAGTAGAGAAGTTTTTTGATCAACATGGCCAAGTCAATGTTACCGATATCAATACACAATTTATTGAACACATTATTTATATAATGAAATCGATTTTGGATCCTAAACCCAATAAAGATCCCAACAATGAACAACCCTCAACGGCAGAGAATTTAGGTGTTACTAGCATAGAGGGCATGATGCTGGGTATAGTGCGTTATGTTAGGCATTTGGATATGACATTCTATGCCATTCGGATTAAGACAAAACTATGCCAGTTGGTTGAGGTAATGATGAAACGTCGTGATGATTTGGCTTTTCGCCAGGAGATGAAATTTCGCAATAAATTGGTGGAATACTTATCGGATTGGGTAATGGGCACATCGCATCAGGTTGCCCAACAGAGTTCAACCGATCCGGCTGTTATAACCAAGTAAAATTATTTTAAAAATTAATCTTTATTTATAATCCTATGCTGTCTTTTTATTTCTCGTAGTACTTTATTAATATTTCGAGACTTGGATCAGGCTTGCATGGAGGCTGTGGCTGCTTTATTAAGAGGCTTGCCTCTGCAGCCAGAAGAATCCGATCGTGGCGATCTAATGGATGCTAAAAGTGCATTGTTTCTAAAGTATTTATATTCTCTTGGCGCTTGGTAAACATACATTGTTTTAAAATATATTTTCTTGTATGCTTTTAGATATTTTACATTGTTTATGAATTTGCTAAGCGATTGCATAGAGAGCTCAGAGCCTGAGAAGGATTTAAATAATCCACCTTTATTACCGCCCAGGCCACGTTTGGCTGCGGGCAAATTAACTGCTTTACGCAATGCCACTATACAAGCCATGTCAAATCTTTTGGGCGCCAACATCGATTCCGGTCTTATGCATTCTATAGATTTGGGCTATAATCCCGATTTGCAAACTAGAGCCGCTTTTATGGAAGTGTTGACACAAATTCTACAACAGGGTACTGAATTTGATACTTTGGCTGAGACTGTTCTGGCAGATCGCTTTGAGCAATTGGTGCAATTAGTAACGATGATCAGCGACAAGGGTGAGTTGCCTATTGCCATGGCTTTGGCCAATGTCGTGACCACTTCGCAAATGGATGAGTTGGCACGTGTTTTGGTGACTTTATTCGATGCCAAACATTTGTTGTCTCCCTTGTTATGGAATATGTTTTATCGCGAAGTAGAAGTCTCCGATTGCATGCAGACCTTGTTCAGAGGCAATTCTTTGGGTAGCAAAATAATGGCATTCTGTTTTAAAATCTATGGTTCAGCCTATTTACAATTGCTGTTGGAGCCTTTAATCAGACCTTTGCTGGATAATCCCACAACTTGCTTTGAAGTAGATCCAGCCAGGTAATCAACATCACGAACATTTTGTGCTTCCATGTATGTATACTTAAAGCTTTTAAATTTTAGATTAGAGTCTGGTGATGATTTGGATGTCAACCGTCGTAATCTTATTGCTTTAACAAAGAAAGTATTCGATGCCATAATTAATTCTGCCGATCGTTTTCCGCCCCAGTTGCGTTCGATGTGCCATTGTTTGTATCAAGTATTGAGTAAACGTTTCCCTAACCTCTTGCAAAACAATATAGGGGCAGTGGGTACAGTTATATTTCTGCGTTTTATTAACCCCGCCATAGGTAAGATATGTGCCTTGAATGCACAAACAGAATGTAAGAAAAGTTAACAATTACGATTTTATTTTCCAGTCTCCCCTCAAGAGTTAGGCATTGTGGGCAAACAAGTGCCCGGTTCTGTTAAGCGTGGCCTGATGTTAATGTCGAAAATCTTACAAAATATAGCCAATCATGTAGAATTCTCTAAGGAACAGCATATGTTGTGTTTCAATGACTTTTTGAAAGAACATTTTGAAGCTGGACGTCGTTTCTTTATACAAATAGCCTCGGATTGTGAAACGGTTGATCAAACTTCGCATAGCATGAGTTTTATATCGGATGCTAATGTCTTGGCATTGCATCGTTTATTATGGACACATCAAGAAAAAATCGGAGACTATTTATCTAGCAGTCGCGATCACAAGGCTGTGGGACGTAGACCTTTTGATAAAATGGCCACTTTGCTGGCCTATTTGGGACCACCTGAACATAAACCCGTCGATTCTCAGTAGGTTTTTTGACAAGAAAATACAAAAGCTTTTGTATAGAAATTTTAAATAATCCTTTTCCAATATATTTTTAGCATGATGTTTTCCTCTTATCCCCGTTGGAGTTCTATTGATATGACTTCGACGAATTTCGAAGAGCTTATGGTTAAACTTCAAATGCATGAGAAGGAAGAATTTAAGGCTTTAAAAGCCATGAACATATTTTATCAAGCTGGTACTAGTAAATCAGGTCATCCGGTGTTTTACTATATCGCTCGCCGCTATAAGTAAGTGTAGCGCACAAAAACTTTGTAAATATTTAATCTTACTTCTGCGTTTATTTGCTTCCAGAATCGGTGATACTAATGGCGATATATTGATGTATCATGTGTTTTTAACATTGAAACCATTTTGTCATTCCACTTTTGAGGTTGTTATTGATTTTACTCATGTCAACTCGGACAATAGATTCCGTACAGAGTTCCTACAGAAATGGTTTTATGTTTTGCCAGCCGTAGCTTATGAAAATGTTCATGCCGTTTACATATACAATTGCAACTCTTGGGTTAGGGAATACACAAAATTTCATGATCGTATATTGGCTCCTCTTAAGGTATGTTAATCGAAATGCTGCATTTCTCTTGAAAGGCGTTGTTGAATTTAGTTATTATTTCTCTTTTCAGGGCAATCGTAAATTAGTATTTTTAGATTCGCCCAACAAATTGAATGATTATATTGAACCTGATCAACAAAAATTGCCTGGCGCTACTTTATCGCTAGATGAAGATCTTAAGGTGTTTAATAATGCCTTAAAATTAAGCCATAAAGATACCAAAGTGGCTATTAAAGTGGGGCCAACTGCTTTACAAATTACCTCGGCTGAGAAAACTAAAGTCTTGGCGCATTCCGTACTTCTAAACGACGTCTACTATGCTTCTGAGATCGAAGAAGTGTGTTTGGTCGATGACAACCAATTTATGTTGTCCATTGCCAATGAAAGCGGTCAGTTAAGTTTCATACACAACGATTGCGATAATATTGTCCAAGCCATTATACATATCCGCAACCGTTGGGAGTTAAGTCAGCCAGACTCTGTAACCGTGCATCAGAAGATCAGACCCAAAGATGTGCCCGGCACTTTACTGAATCAAGCTTTGCTTAATTTAGGTTCGGCCGATCCCAATTTGCGTACAGCAGCTTACAATCTTCTGTGTGCTTTGACCGCTACATTCGATTTGAAAATTGAGGGCCAGTTATTGGAAACACAAGGTTTGTGTATACCCTCCAACAATACCATCTTTATTAAATCGGTCAGCGAAAAGTTGGCTACAAATGAGCCTCATTTGACTTTGGAATTCTTAGAAGAATGTATACAGGGCTTCCAACGTAGTACCATCGAATTGAAACATTTATGTTTGGAGTATATGACTCCGTGGCTTAAGAATCTGGTGAAATTCTGCAAATCGAATGATGATGCCAAAAAACTAAAAGTTTCACAGATTATTGATAAACTTATATGTCTAACCATCGAACAAAAAGAAATGTATCCCTCCGTACAGGCTAAGATTTGGGGTTCCATTGGCCAGATACCGGAACTTATCGATATGGTATTGGATAATTTCCTGCACAAGTCCATAATATACGGTTTGGGCTCACCGCAAGTGGAAATAATGGCTGATACGGCGGTGGCCTTGGCCTCAGCCAATGTCCAATTGGTATCGAAAAAGGTTATAACACGCATGTGTCGTGTTATGGACAAGACTTGCACGAATCCTACACCTTTTCTGGAACAGCATGTAATGTGGGATGATATTGCTATTTTGGGACGCTACTTGCTTATGTTGTCTTTTAACAATTGCCTGGATGTGGCCACTCACTTGCCTTATCTGTTCCATACGATAACGTTTTTAGTGTGCTCTGGCAGCTTGTCAATGCGGGCCTCTACGCATGGTCTAGTCATTAATATCATACACTCGTTATGTACCTGTACCAAACCGATATTCTCCGAAGAAGCCCAGCGTGTATTAAGATTATCATTGGATGAATTCTCCTTGCCCAAATTTTATTTGCTCTTTGGCATTAGCAAAGTAAAATCAGCTGCTGTTACAGCCTTCCGTTCTAGTTGCCGTCATCCGCCCGACAAGTGGTTGGGCAATGAACGAGTATCACAGCCATTGCCAGCGGATCGTGAGCGCTTATCCCTGCCGTCCTTGGAAGTAATAACAGATGCTCTATTGGAAATAATGGAATCATGCATGCGCGATGTACCTGACTGTCAGTGGTTGCAAACTTGGAATTCATTGGCTCGTAGCTTTGCTTTCTGCTACAATCCAGCTTTACAACCGAGAGCTTTAATAGTGTTTGGCTGCATAAGTAAATCAGTTACAGATCAAGAAGTCAAGCAGTTATTGAGAATATTGGTAAAAGCTGTCGAATCATTTAATGATATCACTTTAATCGAGGCCATTGTCATGTGCTTGACACGCATACAACCTTTATTAAGACCGGTAAAGTGTTTAAAATATTCATAAGATATTCGATTAAATTTACATTCACATTTTCTTTCATTGCTTTTTAAAGGAATCTCCTATACATCGTAATCTGTTTTGGGTGGCCATTTCTGTTTTGCAATTGGACGAAGGCAATTTATATGGCGCTGGCTTGGCCTTGCTGGAACAAAATTTACATACTCTAAAATCTCAGGGTTGTTTTGATAGTGCCAACATAGCCGATGTTATGATGAATACACGCGAAAAACTGGAATGGCATTTTAAGCAGCTGGACCATGCTGTAGGTTTGTCTTTTCGCAGCAATTTCCATTTTGCTCTTGTAGGGCATTTAATTAAAGTAAGACGTGTTTAAAGCATTTGATTTTTATTTCAATATATTAATAAATCATTGTTATTTACAGGGTTTTCGACATTCGACGCCTACTACTGTGTCACGTACATCACGTATTTTAACCATGCTTTTGGGCATTATTGCCAAACCAGTAAGACGTGATAAGTTTGAAGTTACACCTGATAGTGTAGCCTATCTAACGGCCCTGGTGGCTGTTTCCGAAGAGGTACGATCACGTTGTCATGTCAAACATGCTCTACCCAAGTGGCCGGTTGAATTGAGTACAACACAAGAAAATGGTGAAACCACAGCCACAAATGGCACTCAAAATGTAAGTGGAAATGGGTTCATTTAATTTGATTTTCATTTTATTTGATGGTTTTCATTTTGTAGCAATTTGGTATGGCATTGTCGAGAAGACAAAAATCCTGGGATATTTTAGATCAATCGGCTTTAAATTTCGCGCGTCATCATAAAGTACCTGTACAACCGGTAAGTTGTAGTTGATTAAAATAAATATTTTTCATATACAAGAACAGCGTACATATATTTAAAGAACATATCGTATACATATCGTATCTTCTTAGCTTCTTTGAAGTTGTTGGTATTTACCATTTAAATATTTAAATGTATTCAATTGTTTTTTGATATTCTTTTTTTGGAACAGGATCTGTTCTATTTAACTTTATATATATATTTACATATAACTTTACAATACATGTCTCTATATTTAACTTACTTTTAAATATGCCAGTATTACGTAACTTAATGAATATAAAAATTTTCCATTTCTTTCTATTTTATTTAAATTTCAATTAAAAAAAAATAATAATAAAAAAATACTACTTACTCTGTTCATTATCGTACATTAATTACATATTATGCCTGCTCTGATTGGTGCCTGTAACTTTCTGTTGATATCCTTTTCCCCTGAAAAAAAAAATATATTTTTATCATTTTCATTTATTTATTATCTCGTATCATACTATGTATATCACTGTCATTCCCTTGAATTTTTGTTACTCGATGATACATACTATATACATGCCAAATAATCGTTTACGCCTGTGTTTTCTTTTTATTTTATTTTCTTTTATTTTTTTTTTTAATGCATGCAAAATTTTATCGAATAATTTTCTCATTGTTTTTTATGTTCGTTAAAAACAAAATGAAAAAACAAACTCTACAAAATTGTTAAAATATTTCTTAAAACGCAATTTATATCGTAACCTACGTTAAATTCGAAAATATGTAAAACAAAACAAAACGTATCCAAAAAATAATGAAAAAACGAAACATTAAAACAAACATTTAAAAACGAATTTTGTTGAGTGCAGAATGCCCGAGTTTTATTTAAAACTCAGCGCTCCTTTTCGGTACCCACCACCAAAGATCCAAATAATGCAAGTGGAATCGAAGAACGTCAGGTATTGCTTATTTTTATTGGTTATTTTATTTCTTCTTCTTTTTTTTTGAATAAGTCTTTAAATTTAATTTTAGTACTCGAAGTATTTTTATCTTAATTTGCACTTAAATATACATATATCAGTGATGTAAATTGTTAATGCTTAAATTAAAACTAGACATTAAACTACACCTACACACAACCACTTCAAATCTTAATAATAAAAAATAACGAAACAAAAAATTATAATTAAAGTGTAGGCGAAAGAATGTAAGGATGCAAATCCTCTACTTGGACAGATATCCTGTAAATACAAAAAAAAAAACATTTAAGATAACACCATTACGTACGTACATATATGTATATTGGTTTATTGGTATCTTATTAGCTTTTATCGTGTAATAATCGTATATTTTATTTAAGTACATAGAACACTTGTAAATTTAAGCCTGCAATTTCGTAAATTATTTTAAAAAAATTATATAAAAAAACTAGCTGGCCCGGCGAACTTCGTCCCGCCCAAAATTGATTTTTTTTTTATTGCCCAAAACAGGTCACATTATATATTTATTGTAATACGCTGCATAAAACAGTTATATAAAAATAGCTAACTTACTATAAGTGTGTGGATCTATCTATCTAGTTCAAAATTTAATCAAAGTCGGTACGTTATTGTAATTGTTGTACTCGCTCCAAAACAAAAACTAACAGACATACATGTTATATATGTACATATGTAGTTATAAACCATCGAATTAGCCGACTTATCGGTATCTTTTAAAGGGGAAGGGTTGTCACGCCCATTTTTGGTGGGATTGTTGATATCGACTCTACGAACTTACCCACCAAATTTTATTCGTCTACGATCAATATGTACCTAATTATGCAATTTTAACGATTTGCCACGCCCTCTTAACATTTAGGGATATGAAAAATAGATGTTGTCCGATTCTCAGACCTACCCGATATGCACACAAAATTTCATGAAAAATCGGTCGATCCGTTTCGGAGGAGTTTAACCACTAACACCGTGACACGAGAATTTTATATATTAGAAATATTTTTTTAAAAAATCTAAAGGGAATAAAATAAATACGACTATTGTAGACATACAGTGGACAGCAAAAGTCTTAGTACTCCAATATATATATATATATAAATATAAATATATATATATATATATATATATATATATATATAGTACTCCAATATATTTTGACAATTTCATGAATTTTAACCAACAGTTTGTATAAAAAATTAAGGTTTTCATATTTATTTTATTAATTTATTTCTGTTTTATTATAAAACAAAATTTTTTTTAATGTTTTTCATAAAACAAGAGAAAAATAAAGAAAAGTTTCAGATGACTCCATAGGTACCCCCAAGAAGAACCCTGAGTAAATTTAAAATTTAAAGGCCTACATACATGAAAATGTTATCCCTTGTACATACATATTTAGTAGAATATCCCTTAAGGTCAAGCACTCCATTTAAACCCATTTGTAATTGAATGTACAAGTTTTGTGTAGTATTTTCTGTTGGCACCATGATGAGCAAGTTTTTCGGTTAACTTCTGTTTGAGGTTTAGCGATTACGCAACCGTTCTTTCAAATGATCTCCTAAATACTCTCTTGACGTCATATCTGGACTTTGTGGAAGAGTATTAAGCCTGTGGGGACTTTTTTGTCAAAATATATTGGAGTACTAAGACTTTTGCTGTCCACTGTATATATACGGTATTGTAAAAAGAAATTCATATGACTTTAGCAGTCTGGTTCTCGCTTGTTACGATAAGGTTAAATCATACTATTTGGAGTTGAAAATTATATTTTTTTTTTTCAAAAATATCTGTGATAGTCTTGTAATGCGTTGAAAAAGTGTTTCTTAAGGCGCCTGTCAAAAATAAACAATTGTTCTACAAATGTCCCAGGCTTTGGAAAAAGGTCGACAAAATAATAAAAACGGACTATTCGGATTTGCCCGTTTTTGAATATAAATAAGTTAAGCAGTTCGTTTTGGTGTCTCTCTTAACACAGAAAATGTTGAAGCTTAGAAATATTCATAATTTTCTAGAGTGAGTGTATTATGATGAAAAGTGAGCTACTAATGTCAAAGGCGACTTTGCATAGCTGTGACTCGATTCAAACAATGACCAAGTTAGGAATGTAACGAAATTTATAATTACAAACGGAGAAACTTATTTGAATCGTTGCAAGGAAATAGTCGTCACACTAGTACTGTTCAAATGGAGAAAAGAAATTTGTTCTATTAGGACCTTGATAAAGATGGGCCTGAAAGTTCAAGAGTTTTGTTTGCAGGTTGTTATAAATCTAAAGTAGAAATGAGCGATCCAGTGATTTTTGAAGAACGTTGTTCTCAGTATACGTGATTTGTTAATCACTGTTCTTTAAAACAGTGATTGTGATCACAGTATTTTCAAAAGAAACACATTAAAGAGGAATAAGTGTAAATACAATTATTTTATTAAGTCGTAAGAAAGAGACAACTAGATACATACTACGAAAAGACTACTAAACAAAATCAAAGTGGTGTCATCAATGTTATTATTTTTAATGTAATTTTTTTTTATATGAAGTTTGACAATTAAGTTTCACAGAAAGTTCATGTAGAAAAGACAAAAGTAAATAAACAGCATCATCTAATAGTAATTCTGCCTCGCTCAAAATAAAATGAAATAAATTTGAGTATGTAACAATTTTGAAAGAACGACATTATTAATAACTGTAATTTGGCAATTTCAATCACTGTAGTTACCAGTGAATTATCAATCACTGTGATTAAATCACAGTTTTGAAAATATCGCTCATCTCTAATCTAAAGTAAACTAAATTATGACCATCTA
This sequence comes from Sarcophaga caerulescens, assembly GCA_927399465.1. Lineage (NCBI taxonomy): Eukaryota > Metazoa > Arthropoda > Insecta > Diptera > Sarcophagidae > Sarcophaga > Sarcophaga caerulescens. Next base: position 109,467,936 of record OV656872.1, on the reverse strand, counting down.
TGTCTACATATCAGAGATCAGCAATGAATCGTTTTTTCGCTACTCATAAGCACTCATGAAATTTTGAATATAAGTGAGTCAATAATATTGAATAGCCGCCGTAGTCTAGTAGGTTGTGTATTGGCTTATTAGACGTCAGGCATCAAAACGAAATATGAAAAAAAAATATTTCTTCGGCGACTGTCAGCAGATTTCTGGCAAAAACTCTGAGAGTGAATAAAATTGCCATGAAGAGCTTCTCAAAAATCTCTCGTTCGGAGTCGACTTTAAACTGTAGGTACCGCCACCCATGTATAAAATTAACACACACAACATAAGTGGTGTGAGAAGCTAGGCCGAAATCCTGACTGAAGGGTTGTATGAAACAATATTGAAATTTAACTATGTACTCTGATTCATTCGTACTCACTACAACGTTGATTTATAAGTACAGGTTGCAATGAGTATGCGTACAACGTTGACATCAAACTCATACCATTCGAAATATGTTTGTTTCATAAACCTACTCATTTAGATTCATAACTTTAGAAAAATACTCGAGTGACTCGAATCATTCATCAAAATTTATAGTCTTAGTTAATGTTGCATATAAAAAAAAAGAAAAAAGACACAAAGCAAAAAAGACATTGCAGTAAGCAGAGCAAATACACAACCTTCTAGTTAGTATTTTAGTGTTCGTAAGCGAATCGTACTTATTTTGTGATTTGTGTACATGTTGAGCTATGTACGAGTCGAAATCAACAACATCATACGTGTTGTTAAGTATGAATATGATGAGAATTTCAAATTTTGGATATGAGTAGAAGAGGTTCCATGATATTAAAATAAGTATGAATGCGTGCGTATAAGTATCAGAAATTATGAGTATGATTCGATTCTACTCATCTTTTTGAATACTCATTGCTGATCTCTGGTATGAATACAATGAGTACTTCAAACTTTGAATATGAGTAGATAATATTAAAATACGTATGAATACTTAAAGTATCTGAAATTATGAGTATGATTCGATTCTACTCATCTTTTTGAATAGTCATTGCTGATCTCTGCTACATATCGGCCTCTGCATATTCGTCCTAAATATGCTCAATTAACAAAAGCCGTCACTTTCAAATAAAAATAATAGATTTCGTTTTAGATTTGAATTATGGTCACTAATTAATACACATAATTAATTAGTTTAAGTTATTGTTTTTTAAAGAATTTTAAAATGCACTTAAATATTTTTAAACAATTATTTCACTTTAATTTTTTTTTATTAAAGTTTTATCGCCTTTTTTTAAGATTGTTTGCCAATATTCATTATTAAATGAAAATGGGCAATAAATACATATATATTTTATTTATAAATTAATCATAAGTTATTAAAATATTGTTTATAAAAAAGGCGAAAACAAAATTAAAGACGCAGTGAAATAAAATATCAATTAATAAAATAACATTTAATTGCTATTAAAATATTATAGTCTTAGAAATATTTTAACACATGCACATACCCTAATGCACATTTAATTTAAAAACTCTCCTGCGCACACTAATTGCACTATTAAAGTTTGGGTAAACTTATGTAGAATGTAGCACAATAATAAATATTTACCAGGATACATATGAATGGTAAATCTAGAATCATAAGTAACTTATATACAAGAGCACTTTATTATAGTATAACACGTTGCTAGTGACGTTGTAAGCAATATTTTGAATGTTTTTTTAATTTTTAATTTAATTTTATTGTTTTTGATTAACAAAATGAAACATAAAGAATTTTTGTATATTTATACTTGAGTAGTGTGATTTAAAATCGAAGAGAAAAGTATATGATGGCTATTTGAATTTTTTCTTTAGGAACGCGGTTCACGTACCTCTGTATCCAACGAATCAAATGTTCTTTTGGATCCTGAAGTTTTACCTGATTTGTCAATACAGGCATTAGTTTTAACCGTATTGGCTACTTTAGTAAAATATACCTCCGATGAAAATGAAACACGTATATTGTATCAATATTTGGCAGAAGGATCTGTTGTATTTCCCAAAGTATTTCCAGTAATGTAAGTTCATCTTCATATACATACATATGTATATTGAAAACATAACCTTAAATTGTGTATGTTGTTGTATATCGTTTTAGACATTCGTTATTGGATCAAAAAATCAACAATATTTTATCCGTGTCTCATGATCAAGTTGTCTTGAATTCAGTACAAAATATCATACAAAATATGTTGGCTAGTGAAGATCCATCGCAACAGCAATTGCATTTTCTACAAAGTTGTGGCTTTGGCGGTTTGTGGCGTTTTGCCGGACCCTTTACCAAATACAATGTCATGGGCGAATCCTCCGAATTGTTTGTCAACTGTTTGGAAGCCATGGTCGAGACCTGTTTGCCTGGCGATGAACAACAAACACCCATTGTTCCTTTAGTACGACCCTACAACTTAAGTTCCAGCCTAAGCAGTTTGACGTTGGGCTCACCCACGGATAAAGGTTAATACCAAAGTATTATTGTTTATAGAAGTAAAAGCATCCTTTTTTGTTTATTTGTTTTGTTAACGCTTTATTTTTAACTCTGTTTTTTTTTTTTTTTTTTTTTTGTTTGTTTGGATTTAGAAAGTAGTTTTTCAAATATACTTCTGGTACACACTCACAGAATTCACAATTAATTTCTAAAGAAAATATTTCGCTTTCCCTTAAGCATTTAACCCACCGATCATTGTCATTAGCATCTCATAATAAGCTCACTAACTCTTTTCCTGGTCCATACATACGTATTTATAGTTATTATTACATTTCCAAGACATTTCCTTTTGTAAATTATGAATAATTATTAATTTTATTCTTATGACGAGAGAATCAGCCTTATCATGAGTGTCGAAGTCGTGTTTCGACAGTAGTCGTAGTCGGTACCATGTAAAATTTACGACAACGACATTTTTTGTAATAGATGAAAAAACACGGATTGTTCTCATAATTCTCATAATTTTTAAAAATTATGAGGGACGCTGTGTACAAGCTGTAAAAAATAAATTTTTGGCGGTAAGAAATAACAAAATACAATTTATAAATTATTTTGATTAAGACCATTTTCAACTAAAATAAAATGTTAAGTGTTGCTACATTTTCTTCTTCTGAAAATGAGAAGAATATACTACTGCTGAGCTAAATAGTATGCATAGGGAGTTAAGACAACAATCTAACATATTTGCCGGAATTTCATGATTTTGTGTTGCTTTTTCTGTTAACTGCAGTGTTTGTGCATCCTCAAGGGTATCGTTGTTTTGTGTGGTAGGTAAATCGGAGGTTTTTGTTTCGAATATGATGAGCAGGTTGAATCTTCATGCTCTATGACCCCCACATTAAAATTTGTGATACATTCTTATCATTTTCCGTATTAATGCCTCGAATACCAAATGAAGGGCCAGGAAGGTAAGCAATAGTGTTTAGTTGTAATAAATTGGCGGCAGCTTCTGACAATGCAATCTGTATATATGGACCACCTCCTGTAGTATGGTATTAGGATTTGTTGTAAACCAATTTTTTTTTTTATATTTTAAACTTATAATCAGGCCAAATTTTTATCCAGCCTTCACTTGTACGAGTTGGTGGTCCTAAAACATTGAGCTGACCAGCAATTTTGCTTCACTCTTCCCTTACGTTTACTTTATTTATTCCACTTGTGTAACCTTTTGCCAAATTTGGATTCTGTTATAACAGTTCTACCATCCTTATGAACTGTTTAGTGTTTGTTATTTTTCATTTATATTTGATTAGGGTTGGCAATCCCGTTCAATATTTTCAATCCCGGGATTTCGGGATTTCATTTACCTAGTCCCGGGATCCCGGGATTTATACCGGGATTTTAAAAAATTTGTTCTTGAAAGATATTAACATATTATTTCAATAAAATTAATAACATGACTCATCCAAAAATAGGTTTATAAGAAAGAATTTATTAAATTATAAGAAAATTAATTTTATTTTTAATTTTACACATTTTTAAATTAATTATAAAGAGTTAATTGTTTTTATAGATACAATATACTCTTTTGTTGATCAAGTGCGATATGTTATTATTTTTTATTATTTTTAAAATACGTTTTGAGGAAGTACAGAGCATCCAAAGTTTCATCGCTCAAACGACTTCTTATTTTAATTGCGAAAAATCCATCTGCAGAAAAAGCACGTTCAGACTCTACACTGGCTGGCTTAATAGTCATTAAAAAATCGTATGCTCTTTGCAAAAAGTCACCACGTGTTCCTCCATTTTCAAACAAGAGCATTTCTCTCTGAATTTTTACAGATAACGTCTCACATCGAATTGCTATCCTCGGTAAATGTGCTTTTTTATAGCTTCATTGAGCTTGTCTGAAATATTTAAAAGTTCTTCAAGAGAACAAGAAAGATATTCAGATGGAAGCTCAGAAGAATCTGAAACAATTTCGAAAGGTGCCTTATCTGAATCAGAAGCTATTAGAAGTGATGTAGCTGGACTTGAAGCATTTAGTCTTTCGAGTAACTCAACTATTAATTTGCGACATTTTATGGAAGAAGGAACCGTTACGAACTCTGTTTCGGATTCGGACTGAACATTTGTTCTACCATTGTGCAGATACTGAAGTACCCCACTGATATCTGTTCTCCTTTATTGCATGCGATGGATGAGGGCTGAATGCAGTTTTTGACTTATAACGTTGTTAGCTTCTTTAAGTTTTTTTAACATAAAAATTATGGCAACATCGGCCGTGAACAGATTGGCATCCCAACGGCAAAGGGCGTCAACTGTTGCTTTAACTGGGACAAGAGCACTAATGATTGCGGATATATTATATTAAACTCATCTTTGGATAAAGTAAAATATTCACCTTCAGGTGTATACAATTTCTTAATAAATAAAGACGTTCTAGCATTAACAAAAGGCTGCTCCACCTAGTTTTATAGTCTTTTAGAGTTAGTTGCTTTCCAAATTCAGCCGTAACATACTTTTGAAAGACATCTTATTTTGTTGCTGTAATATACAACCATTTGGCGGACTGTGTTGACAGTCGTAGGTAAACTTTAAATCCCGTTGCTGTAAGACCTGCACGTAAGTCACTAAAGCGGCATATAACGTTAAATGAAATCCCATCAAGGGCTGTTAGTCGTGCAAGTGTAGCAGAAAGTGATTTGTCTTCTAGCCCCAGCATACTTGGTTAATGGTTTAATTTTTTTTGTTGGTGGCTCATCTGCTTCTGGTGATTTTGCCGAATTATTGGCTGAATTTAAGTGTTTACATCTCAAAAAAAAATCGGCTCATTGCGGCTTAAAAAGTCAAATCCCGGGATTAAGTGCTCAATCCCGGGATTTTGGAATTGTTAAAAACAACACTATATTTGATAAAAAGTGTTAAAAAATAAAAATTTTTGTTATGATTATATTTTTCAACTAACAGCCACTTACTTTTTGGTTAAATCTATTTTTTAAATTGATTTTAATTAATTTTTTTATTTGTCGTTAACAAAAACCTTAACGACGATTTTTGTAGTACTTGACATTTATTGACGCCACTCTTGGTACCGAAAATAGTAATAGAGTCGTAAAAAATTTTATATTTTGTCGTTTTTCGACAAACCTGGTATCATTTGAACAAAACGACTAATTTTCGACACAAAAACGATACGACAACGACACTCATGATAAGGCTGAATATATTTCATACTACTACCATATAAATTATAAATTTGATATTTGATTGTATTGTATTATATTTTTATACATATTTTTGTATCTCTATTTTTTTTCGTATACTCTTCTGTTTTTGTTTTTTCCGTTTCGTTTTTTTTTTTTCGTTTCTTTCGGTAACTGTAGCTTTCTCATCGGAATCATTAGATCATGAATTCGGCGGCAGTGTAAGCTCTCTCCGTCGTGCATCACACAGTAAAGCACGCGCCAAGCACCGTCTCACCGAAAGTCCATCACATAACAATTAAAATTTTATTACAATAACAATAAAAAATGTATCCAGCAACTAGACTTTTAGCCACTATTATTAACTAAATACTAAATATTACTCTTATTATCATCATATAAAATCATCAGTCAACATCATTATTTATACGATTAATTACTATTGAATATGTACTGTTATTATGAGTACAAACAGTAGTATTGAAGTATTGTTATTAGCATTGTTGCATCATGAATGACTAACCAAATTAAAAAAAAAAAAAAGGTTATTATTCCCCCTTCATTATTATGCTTGAATGTAGATGAAATTATTTAGTAATATGGCCTAATGCTTTTATCATTTTCAATTTATTAATTTGTTTTTGATTTGGTTTTGAATAAATGCAATCGATTATGAAGTTTCAGAGTCACTAAAGCTAGGTTTAAATGTTATTTAAAACTTATTTATTAATGTACAGGATCAGTTATGTACAGGATTTGTTATATAATACGGTGCGACAGTGAAAATACACCCGAGTAACTACATAGTTTAAGTTATTTACTAGGTTGAGTAGAACTCAAATTTACTTGTTTTATTTTTCTCGACGCCTCTAAACTTGTTTTATTTGACAAAAACGGTTTTTTTTGATCTTTTCACACAAAATTTTTTATTACCCAAATATGTTTGAACCTATTTTAAAAATTCAAAGTTTTTTAAAAAGGGGAGAGATTATCC